>JBBDGP010000264.1:9340000-9847500 GCA_037952835.1 Lithobates septentrionalis | reverse complement strand
TGCTCTGTGCAATGGGCTTGCACAGAGCAGCCCCAAACTTCCTCTTCTGGGGTCCTCTGTTGACGCTCTTGGCTCCTCCTCATCTGTGTCTGCCATCATAGCAAGCACTTGCTATGATGGCAGATGTGTGCGCTTGCGCCATAGACACACAGTGTTGCCCGGCCCCCTGCTTCCTCCTCACAGGATTTAGTTGACAGCAGCTGGAGACAATGACTATTGCATCTGCCTCTGCGCATGTGAGAAGAGCGAGCGAGCAGTGATGCGGCTCTTGGGCACAGTGTTGGATTGAAAGAGGAGCCAGGCAAATATTTAGAGGAGGGCTGGGGAGAGCTGATACTGGGAGGTGGTGTGTGTGGTTTTTCTCTACCTTGATGCGTAGAATGCATTAAAGGAGTTGTAAAGGTTGAAGGTTTTTTTTATCTTAATGCATTCTATGCATTAAGATAAAAAAAAAAAAAAAACCTTCTTACATAGATACATAGTTAGTAAGGTTGAATAACGACACCAGTCCATCCAGTTCAACCTGAGTGAGTGTCTACAATTATCCCTATTCTTATTTAGGTACCCATATAGCACCGTCAATTTATGCAGCGCTCCACACAAACATTGCCCCACTGACATCAGTCCCTACCCTCAAGGAGCCTACAATCCAAGGTCCCCAACTCACATACATATACTAGGGCCAATTTTGGACAGAAGCCAATTAACCTACCAGCATGTCTTTGGAGTGTGGGAGGAAACCCACGCAGGCACAGGGAGAACATGCAAACTCCAGGCAGGTAGTGTTGTGGTTGGGATTCGAACCAGCAACCCTTTTTACTCTGCTAGGCGAGAGTGCTAACCACTACACCACTGTGCTGCCCTTTGTGTAGCAGCCTCCCCAGCACCCCCCAATTACCCACCTGAGCTCCTTCTCTCTCCAGCGATGTCCACGATCCCCTCGGCCATCCAGTACACTCCTCCTGATTGGCTGAGACAGAGCAGCGGCGCCATTGGCTCCTACGGCTGTCAGTCAGCCAATTAGGGGAGAGAGGGCAGCACCTGGTCGGGCCCCGTGTCTGAATGGATACATGGAGCTCTGACTTGGCTTGGGTGCCCACTGTAGCAAACTGCTGGCTGAGGTGCACTCAAAGGAGGGAGGGGCCAGGAGCAGTGAAGGAGGATCCAAGAAGAGGTGGATTCAGGCTGCTTTGTGCAAAACCAACTTCTCAGAGGAGGTTAGTATAACATGTATGTTATTTTACAAAAAAAAAAACAAGCCTTTACAATCAATTTAAGGTAAAAAAATAAAAATAACCTTAAGCCTTTAGAACCACTTTAAAACTGAACGCCAGTTAAGACTTTCTAAAGTTACAGCAATGTGTGTGGTGGTGTTTTTTTTTTTTTTTTTTTTCTTCCTTTCTTCCTTTTTGGGATAAAAAGATTTTACATAAATGAATAAAAGCTGATCATTGTAAGCACCATTATCAGTAGTAAATGGTTTGTCTCAGCACTCTAAGGCAGTGATGGCGAACCTTGGCACCCCAGATGTTTTGGAACTACATTTCCCATGATGCTCAACTACACCGCAGAGCGCGTGAGCATCATGGGGAAATGTAGTTCCAAAACATCTGGAGTGCCAAGGTTCGCCATCACTGATCTAGGGGCTAGTTTACATTTATAAAATTAGTGTCTGAAGGTTGATCACACTTCAGAGGGCGTTATGTCGCCTCTTAAATGCCGGCCCCCCCCCCCATAAACCCGCACCACCATGCAAAGCACAGGGTTACGGTGCTGCCCCATTCAGGTGGATGGGTTGTGCTTGGCAGGCAGCACTGCCCACTGAGTGCAACAGGGGATAATTTGACAAATGAGTCACCCCCCCCCCCCCCCCCATCTCTTGCCTTTGCAGCTTAAGGGCTAGTGGTTTACAAATGTAAATGAGGCCTTACTGCCCCTTTTTGCTGTAGAGCTTGGTCTCCTAAAGAAAGTTGAAAAATAAGACTACTTTCACACTGGGGCAGTGGGTGCGTCGGCGGTAAAGCGCCCCTTTTTTTTTTTTAGCGCCTCTTTACTGTCAATTTTGCGGCGCTATTCGGCTGTTAGCGGGTCGCTTTTACCCCTCCGTTAGCGTCCGAGAATAGGTTAAAACCACCACAAAGCGCTGCTGCAGCAGCGCTATGCCAGCGGTATAGCCGCGCTGCCCCAATAATTTCAATGGGCAGGAGCAGTGTATATACCGCTCCAAAGATGTTGCTAGCAGGACTTTTTTTAGCGTCTTGCCAGCGCACCGCTCCAGTGTGAAAGCCCTCGGGGCTTTCACACTGGAGACACAGCAGCGGCTCTTTCAGGGTGTTTTACAGGCGCTATTTTTAGCGCTGTGGCGCCTGCAAAGCGCCCCAGTGTGAAAGGGGTCTAACAGACATACTGGCCAGAACAACAGGTGAAAATAAAGGGAAAAAAAGCTTAAAAAAATGAAAACTAAGGCAGCCACAACAATTAAGAATTGGTTAGCTGCATTATCTAAAATGTTTATTTTTGTGCTTAATACAGTACTGCTTTATGGAAATAAAGAAAAATACTGAGTGACTGGCAGAGTTGCATAGTAGTCCAACCTGTCTGTGTTATTACTTCCCTAAAATATTTCTGTCAGTTCGGTGAAAAATATTGTAAGTTACAATTCTCTTTAAATTGGACAAGTCTGCATGTATAGGTTTAGGTGAATGAAAAATATTTACAATTCACTGGCTGTGGAAATCATTGTCATCACAATAAATAGTACACAGTTCTCCATCAGCAGCAGTTACTTTTGGGCCAAAGCACAGCGGTGTGGTAGCTGCCCTGAAATAATAGGTTTAAAGTGGATGAAAGACTTCTCCAACCACCAATCTGTCTGCCACTGGCTGTCTAAATGCATTCGCTGCCAGTCATTGCTCTGGACCAGCTTCCTGAAAGTGCAAACAGTGGACTATGCTGGAGCAATGTGTCTTCACTTCTCATCTTCACCAGGAGCGGGCATTACAGGGTGTCCATGCAGGAGCACAACAGGAAGTGCCTAAACAACGACCTACGTGGCAGGATCACCAGGAGTTATTTTAAATGAAATGTTAATTACTTTTGAATTTTCATTATCGTGCTAGAACGTTTATATAAGATTTTAGTCATTATTTTGCCTCCTGTAATTTAGTAAAGAAGTGTAGGCTGCTTACTTAGCTAAGTGATTATAAATACGGTGAATTTTGTTTTTAACCACTTCAATACAGGACACTTTCCCCCCTTCCCGTCCAGGCCAATTTTCAGCGATATCACATTTTAAATGATAATTGCGCGGTCATGCAACACTGTAACAAAACAAAATTTTTTTTTTATCATTTTGTTCCCACAAATGGAGGTTTCTTTTGGTGGTATTTGAACACCACTGGGGTTTTTATTTTTTGCTAAACAAATAAAAAAAAAGACCAAAACTGTTGGTTTTTTTTTTTTTTTGTAAATTTTTTTTTTTTTTTACTCTCTCCTCCTTCACTGATGGGCGCTGATGATGAGGCACTAATATGCAGTACTGATAGGTGGCACTTATAGGCAGCACTGATAGATGGCTCCAGGGCTGCAACTAACGATTATTTTCATAATCGATTAGTTGGCCGATTTATTGTTTTGATTAATCAGTTAATAACCTTAAAGAAAGTGTGGTGTATAATTTAGTTAATATGTAAAGTTTAAAAAAAATGTATTCTTAAATATCTCTATGCAGTGGTAAATATAAATAACCAACTATATGGTTAGGGAGCAAAATATTGAATCCACTCTGAGAATAACAGACAGAAGAGATATACCGTATATACTATTAGAGGAGAGATATACTGTATATACTATTAAAGGGTGAATCTGGTAAATATCAGACTCCGATCAAATTTTTTTTTTTTTTTATTTAAAAAAAAAAAAAAAAAAACACACACACACAATAATGTCTTCCCTCAAAAAAATGTAATTTTAAGAATGTTCAATCCATTTTCTAATCATTAGTGGAGTCAAATCGACGTTCATTTTCAACCACAGTGACGGGAAAATTTAGAAATAGAAAACTTCTTGGTCAAAGGAATTTTCAGACAGTGTATGTGGTTTTCGTTCAGAAATTACATTCATTTCAACAGAATGTTAAATACAAGTGAAAATTTCAAACATTCTTTCATTCAGCGAATGTACAAAAATTTTTCATCTGAAAATTGATCCATGTGGCCCGCATAAGGCTCAGTACACACCTATGCAGTTTGCTTTTGATCTGTTTCTGCGGTGCTTTTTGCACACGTGATTTTGCTGCGATTTGCGTTTTTGCATTTTTTTTTTGGCCAATTTGTTGTTTGGCAGATTAAAAAACACAAATTGCTGCAAAAACGCACTACATGCTTTTCTGCAGCTTCTCCATTGAAGTATATTGAACCAAAAAAGCACCGTTATGCATTAAAAAAAAAAGTCCCTGACCCTTTCCAAATACGCAGCGGCTGAAAAAAGTATAGATGTGACCGTGTCCCATAGGAAACCATGTAAATGAACTGTAGTGCGTTTCTGCAAAAAGCACCAAAAAAACACATAGATGTGAACCAGGCCTAAGACGTTTAGTAACATAATGGGGTTAAAAATAAATAAATAAAATTAGTCCTTTTTATAGTACAAAAAAACCCCAAAAAACGCAGATAATCACTACTGTAAGGGGTTCATTTTTTTTACTGTAAAACTGAAAGTAATATTTACAGTAGTGATTATTAGTTCTTTTTGTACTAAAAAGGGCTCATTTTATTTTTTTTAACCCCATTATGTCACTGGCCGATTAATCGATTTATGAAAATAGTAATCGATTAATAATCGATTAGCTGTCGATTTAATCGATTAGTTGTTTCAGCCCTAGAGAGCTCTGATAGGCAGCACTGATGAGGAGGCACTGGCAGGCATTACTGATGGCCACTGATTGGCATACCTGGTGGTACTGGGTGGGTTTGCCTCGTGGGCACGGGTGGGCCTCCTCGTGGGGCGCCTCACTGATAATCAGCACGGGCCTTGTCAGGAGAGCAGCCAATCGGCTCTCCTCTACTCGCGTCTCTCAGTGCGAGTGTAAGAAAAGCCGCTATATGGCTCTTCCTGTTTACACTGTGATTGGACACAGCTAATCACATGGTAAAGAGCCTACTTCAGATGCTCTTTACCGAGATCAGTTTTGCGATGTCAGACGGACCCACACCAAGCGTGCCCCCCGGCTTATTCTGCTGGATGTCATATGACGCCCATTCAGAATACCCGGTCATGTGTGAGGGAAATTAAAAATGACCAGGACATGCTTGATTGAAGTGAAAACCACTTCATCTTATTTACTGAGTTCAGTGAACAGTCCCTATTCCTTTTACGACATCAATATCTGTGCATATTATACCTGTAGACTATCCTATAAACATTTAGGCTTAATTTACACTTGTGGTTGGAGGCAGTAAAAAGCATGATCTTTGTTTTTACCCCGCCCCCCCCCCCCCCCTCCCACAACAAGCTGCAAAGCCATTTAGAGGAATGTGGTTGTAGCACAGTGGTGTAGGGTTTTAGGGATTAAAACAGTGACACCACAAATGCCCTTTGAAGAGTAGTCTGCCTCAGATCGCTCCTTAGAGGTTAAAGGCATCTTGAACAAGTCCCCAAACTTTTTTTCTCTCTATATAGAGTAGGGAAGGGTTATAACCTCTGTCAGTTTGTTTTTAGCTTTTTGTGTCTGGTTGGGGAGTTTTTACTTCTGGAGCCACAGCAGGAAGTGAGAGTAAGCCCTTGTTCACATTGAATGTGGCTTTGAAATCGTGCAACTCCATCTGAAATTGCACGATTTCAAAGCCGCATGTCAGTGGGACTTTGAAGACATCTGTGCGGCTTAATGCATAGATGTCTATGCAAGTCGCACCCGAGAGTACCAAAAGTAGTGCGGGAACTAGTCACATCGATGTAACTCCACAAAGTTGGCGTTGCACCGATTTGATCAGTGCTATTGCCGCTAACAGGGTACGACTTGTCATGCGATTTGACTGTGAAAGTAAAAGAGAATCCTAAATTTGGGGTTGTCACCAGAACAGGAATAGTGGGGATATCTTCCTTTGGGGACATTAGTTGTGGTGATCCTGGTGGCTACCAGAGATTTCTTCACTTTGGAGGGATTTCCTGTTTTGACTATGAGACGGGAGATCAAGGGAAATCTCCCCAATGGCACACACATGGCAACAAATAGAACTGACATGGGTTATGACTAGGGGTGCACCGAATGGAAATTTTGGTACCGAAGATGCAGGATGCACTTTTGCTGCAAACCGAAAATGACAGGTTTTAAAAAGAAATTTTTATATATATATATATTTGACTTTTCAATTAATATAAATTTATTGTTGGCCATTATTGGCACTTTTTTTTTTGCAAGAAAAATGCAGTCTGCAATCTCTTACTTAAACACACGGCTAATAGTATTAGCAAAATTTCCATTTGGTGCACCTCTAACAGACCTGATACAAGAGATCAATGCAGCCTGGCCAGTGCCCGTGGGATGCAGCCTCACCAGTGCCTGGATCAGAGCGGCCATCTCCCTTAGGGAGCCATCAGGGAGCTGGATTGCCGGGGCCTCAGTAACAATGTCCCGCCTCTTCTGATCACGTCACACTGATTCAATGTCCTGGCATTGGATCAGTGTGCCATCTTTCATAAGAGGCGGGACATTTTTACTACGGCTGCCCAGACAATTCAGCACACAGGGAGATGGCTGCTTTGCAAGGAGGGGGGGGGGGGCAGGACCGGGAGCCGCCAGGATGACGCCCCGCAATGAGCGGCATCTGGCGGCACGGCCACTGCTACAACGCATGCACTATTATCGGCACCTTATCTGCACTTTTTTTTTTGTTTTTTTTGGGGCAATCTGCTGGAAAAAAAAAACCAAAAAACGTTTTGGCCGATATGTTTCGGCCGCTGAAATTTTGTTGTATCCCTAGTTATGACCCTCCCTTACTCTATCCAAAAAAATTTTTCTTTAGTACTCCTTTTTACTTGTACAGAACATCAAAGAATGTGCCCTACAATGTCCAATATCCATACAATCAGCTGCACTTTTCTCCTGTTGTAGGTGAACAGATTTTAATGCCATCATTTAGGAATGCCAGGCACTATCAGTTAACTGGTAGATACCAAACTAGATGGCCAAACTGTTGTGTGTGTTTTTAGTATTGGTGACTAATATAGCCTGCAGGCTCCAGGCCCTATTTTTGATCTGTCAAAGAAAGGTATCGGACGAAAAACAGATGTAAACTGACAAATGGTCAGTGTTTCATCCATTTTTCATTTTTGCATTGTAGTGGATGTAAAAAAAACAAAAAAAAAACATGAGCACTGATGAATACTTCATCTGTTTTGAGGTAACTGAACTTATGAAATGAACAGTCCGCATGCGCGAAAGAGGCCTTAAGGCCCCTTTCACACAGGCTTGTACACGTACGGACTCCACAGGGATCGATTGGCTGATCCCCGCTGAGCAGGTGGATGACAGGTCCATCTCCACTCACTGTGTGTGGAGATGGACCTGTCAAAGTCCCGCTGTCCTCTATGGAAATCTGCTGCTCCAGAGGGCTGAATGGAGCATCCGATCAGGTCTGCCTGAAAAGCTGACAGGTGAGCCTGATCGGAAAGCCAGTGTAAAAGGGGCCTTAAGGCTTGTACACCCTATAAGAAAATTGGGCTAACATTTTCCTCCGAGGAACGATCATACGATTTTCTGATCGACAGCCGATTCCGACCTTTCAAACTAAAATTTACGAAGGGACGAATTCCAAAAATGTTCTTATACAGGAACAGAATGAACGATTTTCATTTTTATATTATGTGTGTGTGGGTTTGTTTTCTTCTTTCTTTTTTTTTTTTTTTTTATTTATTTTACGATTTTCGTGTGAACAATCCCAAAGTGAGAGACTGCGCATGATCAGACACAATAAACAACAAATAAAAGCCTTTGTCGTACAAGAAGTTTCGTACCTTTTTTCCTTACTCGGTTCCGACTTGCTGTGACATGAAGAAAATCGGACAATCGTTTGCTCTATTTTTTTTTTTTTTTTTTTAAGAGCGTACCCCACTTTAGTCAATCAACCCCATTGTTTGAGGCATTCAGAGGTTCATTAAATACTTGGATTCGGTGCCTGCTTGTTAGATGAAATTGGGAACATTGTCAACAAGAGATGTGTATGTATGTAGTACATATTATAGTTCTCATTCATGAAAGTATATGCATAAGCATTTGATGAACTTGACTGTCCCAGTGCAGGATTTAAGTGACTTGGTAAATGAATGCAAGACTTCACACAGTCATTTTTATAATGTATCCTCTGGTGGTAAGGTGGTGTATACCTCCTCCTTTCTTTTTCCTTTTTCTTTGTCCATATGGTACCTTCTTTATTCAAGGGGAGCATCCTTTTCACTTGAGGATTAGGCCTCATGCACACTAGACGTTAAAGTAACGTTATAAAAACGTCAGTAGCTTTGCAGTGAGTTTTTGTAATAGCGTTTTTTAGCGTTTTTCCGCGTTGGCATTTTTTTTTTTTCTTTTCAATGGATCAAAAACGTTAAACGCTGGTGAGCGTCAATTTTGAGAGTTTATCGACATTTATCAGCGTTAGAACGTTTTTAAAGCTGAAAAACGTTTCTCAGAACCCACTAGTTTTGGGGGTTTTTTACTGCTCAAAAACGCCACTGCCCAAAACAGCTGATAACAGCCTATGTGTGCATGGACACATAGGATAACACGATGGAGAGTTTAATGACTGTAGAAAAACAATTACAGCCAAAAACAGCTGCTGTAAAAACATCCAGTGTGCATGAGGCCTTACATTGAGCCAGTGTTTTTTTAATAAGGTTCTATGTCCAATAACATTTAAGATCTAAAACGAGTGAAAAACATTCTTTTTTTTTTTTTTTTTTTTTTTTTTTTTTTTTTCCTTCCCACCTTTTATCGCTTACTGTCAGCTGATTTGTAAGTGGCCATGCAAATACTGCTTATTTGTAGACATTTGTTGAAGGTATAGATAGAGTAGTTCTTTTAAACTAAAGCGTTTACTCGTACGTGGATAGTCGTGCTGACCCTTATGGCTGATAGGCTGGTGACTGGTTATGTGGTGTGTTCCCATAGAAAGTAGGAAATTAACACTTTGTAGTAGGCCCTGCCCATATTCTGAGCTGTTCATTAACAAAGGACTTTGGGAGAATGACATTCCTTTCACTCTGTTGTTGTCTGCTCCCAGCAACTGTGTGTAAAGTACACTAATCCACTGTGCTGCCAATCCTAGTACTTTACTGTGTACAGTATCATTTTGTAGAAAAACACAGATTAGCGTATGCATTGGGTACCGTTTAAAACATTTTATACATTTTTAAAACACAGCAAATTGGTAACCTTCTATGTGTGGCAAAATGTCTTCATCTTCTTTTGTGGGTTACCGTAATTAAATCACATCGTAAATACTGTTGCCCTTACAGGCAACGGCATCATGGAAATCTAAAAATCACAAGTGATATCTGCACTCCTAAGAAACCACCAATAGGCAGACCTGTGTAAATAGATAAAATATTAAACCCGTATTCATCCCATTTATTCTTATAAGTCTTCTGACTTATTGCATCAACTTTGGTCCAATATTTCTAGCTGGATGGATGCAGTGGTGTGTAAAATGAGTCGGCACGATAACACGGTATATTTTCATGATCTTCATTCACTACTAGTGGTAGATGATCTTTCTAGATTGTAGACGCTCACAGACTTGACGTGTATACTGCAAGTTAGCAAGGTGATTTATTGCTTGTTCAATGTTTTGGTGCAGTGTATTTTACCAATCTCCAGCCCTTTCTTGAAGTGGTAAAAAAAAAATACTTAAATGTATAGAGTTTATTTTGGAGAATAATGTACTGTATTGTTTTTGCACACAGCATTATGGAAATATTCTGGTATTGGGGTATAGCTAATCTATACTAATTTATGGGAAGATCTTTATATTGCTAACAGCTGGAAAAGCAGACTATTCATTTTTGCTCAAGGCTGCAGTGCATTGATAACTGCTTCTTTATTTGGTGCAGAAGTATTCTCCTGAAAGGAAATAACTTGCAAGCTAACAAACTGTACAAATAACATAACTCGCATATTGTTGTGAATGTATGCTAGCCCGTAGCTGTCACCATTAGAACATTTCCAAAGGGCAATTTCTTCTATTAAATCAATTTTTGGACATAACGGCCTGTAAAATACAAGCCGATTCCTTAAAAGAAAGAAAAGAGAAAAAAAAAGTACATATAAAGAGAATTAAATTAAAGCATACTGTAAATAAACTTCTGGATATCAACAAGGGCCTCTTATGTTTCTGAATCTATAAGGATGGTGGGGTTTGTGTCATTTGTTTGGAATTACTTCTAATAAAAAGATGCATAATCCTTTTTATTTCAGAAAAATATTGGCTTATATGATTAAATGATCTGGTTTTGAAACGCTGGTTTTGTTGGTGAAAAAAACATCACCTCCATGTGAACCTTTTATACATGGCAAAGAATCTAGCCAATTTTATTGCCGATTCTTAATTTTCTTCTAAAAGTCCTGCCAGCAGGGTTATCAACCTGGATGCAGGGTAAAAGATGTGCTTTCATTCTACCCACCTGATAAGTGTTGTGTTTGGAAAAGAACCGACCAGTTCTCATGAAAAATGAAAAGCCTATTGTGATGTCTGTATCTGGACTTTAGGTCTAGGTTCACACTGCTGCAGGATTGATATTGTGTGAGTTCAGCTGAACTCGCACGATTTCCACCCAGCAATGCAGTGCGACTTCAGCGACTATTTAACAGACATCTGCACAGATGTGTCTGTACGAATCACCCCCCAAAGTCACCAAAAGTAGCACAGAAAATACTTTTGTGAATGGGTATGGCGCCGCACCGATTCGGACGGTGCCATTGCCGGCAATAGCCGCCGATTTGGCATGCGATTTAACATGTCAGATCGCTCGAATGTGAGCTTGGGCTAAAGTGTCTCTCAACCCAGGAACAAAAATCTAATCTGTTGTAGTTTACCAGTCCTTTTGACTGTGGTGGCTGCATTTAATTTATTTTATTCCTCCCTGCGCTCGCTGCTTTTTTGCACTTTATCCCTGCCTTCATGGGACAGAGAAGGTGTTGGGTCTAGGGAATATCTGCCCCTCATCTCACCCCATAATATGAGGAGAGTTGTTCTGTAGTCCACATCCATAGTTGAGAACAATGTAAGTGCAGCACATATGGACATTTCGGGAAGTTATCGGCTCCCAAGATTTCTGTCAGATCATGTACATTTTGCACCTATAAAATAAGATATTCCAAAAAATGCTTCCAATGGTATATTCAACAAACCAAAACTTGGCAAATGAGAGAAGTTAATTGTTAGGGTTTACGTTCATTTTAAGCTCTCTGCTTTTTATATCCCAGAAAAGCCATGAGCCAATCAGAAAAATGGAAAATTTTATTTGTGAATGCAATCTGTACAGACACAACCAGTTGGCATGATTTGAAGAGAGCAACTTATTTATTTTTTTTGTAGCTAAAAAAAAAATAATGTACTGGTGTGTGTGTGTATATATGTATATGTATGTATATATATATATATATATATATATATATATATATATATATATATATATATATAGTTATTGTTGTTATTATTATCATTATTCTTCATTCTCTCTTTCTTTGGCTTCCGTTTTTATGTTTTTACACAAGGGCTTTTACATAAAGGCCTAGTTAAAACAGAGGGGTAGGCAGCTATGCGGCAGATAAGGTTCAATGTGGGAAAATGTAAAGTAATGCACTTGGGAGCCAGAAATATGCAGGTGAGTTGCATGCTAAGGGGAGAACCTCTGGGTGAATCAAGGATGGAAAAAGATCTGGGAACTCGGTAATGTCAAGCTGCAGCAAGCAAAACCAGCAGACTATTAGCATGCATTAACGAATTCAGCCCCGGAAGATTTGGCTGCTCAATGACCAGGCCATTTTTTTGCAATACGGCCCCTCGTTGCTTTAACTGACAATTGCATGGTCGTGCGACGTTGTACCCAAACAAAATTGAGGTCTCCCCCCACAAATAGAGCTTTCTTTGGTGGTATTTGATCATCTCTGCGTTTTTTTTTTTTTTTTTTTTTTTTTGTTTTTTTTTTGTTTTTTTTTGTTTTTTTTTTTTTGTTTTTTTTTTGCGCTATAAACAAAAAATTCGACAATTATGAAAAGAACACAATAATTTGTACTTTTTTGCTATAATATCCCCCAATATTTTTATTTTTATTTTTTATTTTTTTAAACTAATTTTTTCATCAGTTTAGGCTGGTATGTATTCTTCTACATATTTCTGGTAATACAAATCGCAATAAGCGTATATTGGTTTGCGCAAAAGTTATAGCGTCTATAATATAGCGGATAGATTTATGGCTTTTTTTTTTTATTTTTTTTATCGGGACTGTGACATTATGGCAGACCGGACACTTTTGACACATTTTTGGGACCATTGACCATTACACAGCTATCAGTGCTATAAAAATGCACTGATTACTGTGTGAATGTCACCGGCAGGGAAGGGGTTAACTGTGTTCCCTAGTGTGTTCTAACTGTAGGAGGATGGGGCTGACTAGAGGAGATGACAGATCGTTGTTCCTAGCTAGTAAGAACTCATGATCTGCCTCTCGTCTCCTCACAGAACAGGGATGTGAACATACACACAAGTCCCTGTTCTGGCTCTCGTACCCGCGTGGCCAGCGGTCATCGGCACCCCTGCAGTGCAGCGGGCGTGTGCCTGCTATGCTGCTTAAAGGAGTTGACGTACAGCTATGACTGCTCACAGGATCGTGCCGACCTGCCGCAGTATAATGATGGCAAGTGGTTTAAAAATGGTATTTACTCGAGCTAAAACTAAAATTCTACCACTTTACAGAACTCTGGTTCAGCCATATCCTGAGTATGCTGTCCAGTTCTGGTCACCAATCCTTAGGAAGGATGTCCTAGAACTGGAGAGAGTCCAGAGAAGAGCAACAAAGCAGTTGGAGGACCTCCGTTATGAGTAATGACTATACAAACATTATACTTTATTCTCCCTGGCTAAGAGACACTTAAGGATGTGGAACACACACACACACACACACATTAAACTTATGGTACCCATATACAGAACGAGGAAAAACTGTGGATGAAATAAAGAGAACTTTTATGAACACAAATATGGAAACTGCCATTATTAAAGAGATTGTAAAGTCGCATTTAAAAAATAAAAGAATAAACAAACATGTTATAGACTCGCCTGCTCTGTGCAGTGGTTTTGCACAGAACAGCCAGATCCTCTGCTTCTCGGCTCCCTCTCTGCTGCTCCTGGCCCATCCCTGCTATCGAGTGCCCCCTCAGCCAGCAGCTTTCTATGGGGGCACCCGAGCCAAGTCAGACCTCCGTGTATCCATTCAGACAAGGAGGCCCGACCCCCCCCCCCTTTCTCCCCTGATTAGCTAACTGACTTTGACAGCCTTAGGAGCCAATGGCGCCGCTGCTGTGTCTCAGCCAATCAGGAGGAGTGTCCCGGACAGCTTGGACATTTGTGGACCTCACTGGAGAGAAATGGGGCACAGCTAAGTAATTAGGGGGTGCTGGGGCGGCTGCCACACACAGAAGGCTTTTTTATCTTAATGCATAGATAAGATTAAAAAGAAGATAAAAAAAACCTTCTGCCTTTTACAACACCTTTTTAAGCCCCCCTTTTTACGAATACTAGTCGAGTGGTTGTCACAGGTTTCAACCTTTTAATTCTGTGATTGGGAACAAGTATGCATTTTATGAAGTCCAAATCAAGACTGCTAATCTGCCTGCTTGCCTAAAAAGTGAGTGAGTAAAACTATAGGAGCCCTTGACTTAGTTTTGCAGGCAGTGAGCAAACC
Organism: Lithobates septentrionalis; assembly: GCA_037952835.1. Taxonomy (NCBI): domain Eukaryota; kingdom Metazoa; phylum Chordata; class Amphibia; order Anura; family Ranidae; genus Lithobates; species Lithobates septentrionalis. Next base: position 9,833,547 of record JBBDGP010000264.1, on the reverse strand, counting down.
ATTTAAGAAGAGGTTAGTAATGCACTAGACCGGCAAGTGAAGTAAACATGGAGCAGCACTGCAACTCTGCTGAAGCGTGGAATGAAGTTCTATCCCCATTTTCCCACTCTTCTTCTTTAACCCAAGATTTATGTAGAACCTGGGGCCCCCATTTAACAGTACAGGTAACTTAATCTGCTTCCTTAATCAAAATACTATTATTGTCCCAACTTCATTTCCCTGCTTTAGCAGAAATGTTTTATTTCATTATTTCGTTCCCAGTTTAACACTTTAACCACCTCCTGTTAATGTCGACCGAAAGCCAAGACCAGCATTTAAACAAACGTGATTTTTTTTTTTTTTCTGTGCTTTACCTGCAATATTTCAAAATTGGCGACAGGGTCTCTTTTAAAGATGATTTCTGCAACCATACCTTCCTTAACATAACTAGAATAAGTACCACGGTGAACTAGTGCATGCCCTCAACTCCAAGCTGGACTATGCTAACATCTCTTTAGTGTTTGAATGTACATGTTGGCTCTGCTCCAGCCTGTTTTGAACTTTGCTACACAACTTGTCTCATTACCTGTTGTATTCAACATAAAACTTGCTAGTTTTAAATCTGAGGCAGGGGTAGGCAACCTTTTGAGCATAATGTGTTGAATTTTTTTTTCCAAGAAATTGAGAGTGCATAAAAAAGTCAACTTCACACACTCCATTTCGAAAATAAATAAATGTTTTTATAAAGTAAATGCTGTAAACGACTTGAATAATAGTAATGACTTAATGGTGAGCTTTGTACTTTGACACCTCAGATCGCCCCGTTTTTACTGCACTGTAGACCTCAGATCATACCAAATCCTGCACCTTCACACCTCAAATCACCCCAATTTCTGCACTATAAACTTCAGATTGCCCCATTCCCTGCATCTTCACAGCTCAGATCAGTCCCAATTCCTGCACCATCAGGAGACCTCTGACCAGCCATAATTCCTATATCCTCTCACCTCTGAGCACCCAAAATCCTGCACCTTTTACACCTCTGATCACCCCAAATCTTGCACACTCACCCCACAGGTCACCCCAATTTCTGCACAGACCTCAGATAACCCAGATTCCAGCTCCTCTAAATGAGTAATTCCGAATTGCAGGGGACACAGGGTCGGCAGGACTTGGGACAAGGTTACATAGTTAGGTTAATAAAAGACACAAGTCCATCTAGTTCAGCCTATAAGGCCTCATGCACACAGACGTTTTTACAGCTGCTTTTTTGAGCGTTTTTTGCAGCTTAAAAAGGCCTGTCTATGTTAGTCTATGGCTTCATGCCCACCTATGTGTTTTTGAGCTGCAAATGGCATAGTTTTGACGTTTTTAAGCTGTAAAAAAAAACCCCGGACCAGTGGGTTCTGAGAGACGTTTTTCAGCTGTAAAAACGCTCTAACGCTAATTAACGCTCAAACGTCACTCGCCAACGTTTTTTAACGTGTTTGATCCATTGAAAAAACAAACGCTAAAAATGCTAAACGCTATTGCAAAAAATGTTGAAAAAAGTAAAAAAAATCACTGCAAAGATACTGGCGTTTTCATAACATTGTTTTAACATCCTGTGTGCATGAGGCAAAGGGAAAAACAAAAGGGGGGGGGGGGGGGGGATTTCTACAATCCCATATACACAATCCTATCCCGACGGTTTGATCCAGAGGAAGGCAAAAAAACCCCGGAGAGGCAATCGGCTATTCCTTGGATCAACTTTATCTATAAATGTTAGTATCCAGTTATACTATGTATTTTTTTTTTTTTAACCACCGCCCGCCATCGTTATACGTCAGTACTTTGAAGAGGAGTATCGTTTTTTTATGGCAGCAGCTAGCTACCATAACCCCGGTATCCTCTTCAGTGGGCGGTCCGCTTTCAGATAAAAGTGGTCTCTGCGGCAGATTTGCCGCAAGATCACTTTTATCGGTGGTGGGAGGGGGGCCCCCTCCGCCACTAACCAGAGCCGTCGGTAGTGGCGGAGGCGATCGGGTTGTTCTCCCTGTTGGTTATGTAGACAAGTGAGGGGAAGATGGCCCCCACCCGTCTCCATACCATTGCAGGGCGGAAGCGACGTCAAAACGTCACTTCTGCCCATAGCTCTTTAAAGAGACTATTTATTTATTTTTATTGCCTTTTAGTGTAAATATAAGATCTGAGGTTTTTTTGACCCCAGATCTCATATTTAAGAGGTCCTGTCATGCTTTTTTTTTTTTTTTTTTTTTTTTTTTTTTTTTTTCCTATTACAAGGGATGTATCTCCGCAATCATTAGAGGGAGAGCAATAATTCTAGCCCTAGACCTCCTCTGTAACTTAAAACATGCAACCTGTAGAATTTTTTTTTAAATGTCACCTATGGAGATTTTTAAGGGTAAAAGTTTTGTCGCCATTCCATGAGTGGGTGCAATTTTGAAGCGTGACATGTTGGGTATCAATTTACTTGGCATAACATTATCTTTCACAATTTAAAAAAAAAAAAAAAAATGGGATAACTACTTTATTTTTTTAATTCAAAAAAGGGTATTTTTTTTTTTTTTTCCAAAAAAAGTGCGCTTGTAAGACCGCTGCGCAAATACCATGTGACAAAGTATTGCAACTACCGCTGTTTTATTCTCTAAGGTGTTGGAACCCCCAAACATTACATATTTATTTTTTTTGTCAGTAATTTTCTAGCAAAAAAAACTTTTAACTTGTAAACACCAGATCTTAGAGGCTCGGTCCTTAAAGCGGAGTTCCACCCAAAAATGGAACTTCCGCTTTAAGGGAAGGTGACCCCCCCCATTTTTTTTTGGGGGGGGGGGCGGATACCCTCCTTTTTTTTTTTTTTTTTTTTTTTTTTTTTTTTTGAGGGTTCCAGCTCCTACTTCCGCCTGGCGCACCGCGGCACCGGAAGGGGGATAACCTCTCCCCTCCCCCCTCTCTCAGCAATCATCTGGGACACGTCACAGGTCCCAGATGATTGCCCGGCCAGTTGCGACTCGCGCATGTGCAGTGGGTACCCGGCTGTGAAGCCACACCTGGGCGCCCACAGTTACAATGCTGCTGCCGCAGAGAGGAGGGGGAGACAAGCGAGGCTTCGCCTCCTCTAGGGTTAAAAGGTTGAGCCTGATCTTAACTGCTTCAGATCCGGGCCATTGCCAAATGACGGCAACAGCGCGGATCTAAATTGCCGGGACTACGTCCATTGACGTCGTCCCGTGCACGAGCGGCCTGCGCGCCCCCTGCAGGGCGCGCGCGGCGCGCTCGGTGATCAGCGAGTCTATGAGACTCGCCTGATCACAGATCAGAGTAAGGGGTTGGTCCCAACCCCTTACCACATGATCAGCTGTCAGCCAATGACAGCTGATCATGTGATGTAAACAGAGCCGGTAATCGGCTATTTTTCCTCCTCGCGCTGACAGCGTGAGGAGGAAAAAAAAACCCGATCACCGGCGGCCGTGATCGGGACATCAGTCCCGATCACGGCGATCATCTGTCACAAAGCAATAGGCAGCAGTGCTGCCTACCAGTGCCCACCAGATTAACCCATCAGTGCCCACAGTGCCATCAATCAGCGCCACCCATCAGTGCCCACAGTGCCACCCATCAGTGCCCACAGTGCCACCCATCAGTGCCCACAGTGCCACCCATCAGTGCCACCCATCAGCACCCACATCAGTGCCACCCATCAGCACCCACATCAGTGCAACCTATCAGTGCCCATCAGTGTCACCTACCAGTGCCCATAAATGCCCATCAGTGCCGCCCATCAGTGCCGCCCATCTGTGCCGCCTTATCTGTGCCCATCAGTACCGCCTTAACTGTGCCTATCAGTGCCGCCTTAACTGTGCCTATCAGTGCCGCCTTAACTGTGCCTATCAGTGCCGCCTTAACTGTGCCTATCAGTGCCGCCTTAACTGTGCCTATCAGTGCCGCCTTAACTGTGCCTATCAGTGCCGCCTTAACTGTGCCTATCAGTGCCGCCTTAACTGTGCCTATCAGTGCCGCCTTAACTGTGCCTATCAGTGCCGCCTTAACTGTGCCTATCAGTGCCGCCTTAACTGTGCCTATCTGTGCCGCCTTAACTGTGCCTATCTGTGCCGCCTTAACTGTGCCTATCTGTGCCGCCTTAACTGTGCCTATCAGTGCCCACCAGTGCCGCCTCATCAGCGCATATCAATGAAGGAGAAAAATTACCTGTTTGCAAAATTTTATAACAAACTATTAAACATGATTTTTTTTTTTTCAAAATTTTCCATCTTTTTTTGTTTGTTTAGCAAAAAATAAAAACCCCAGCTGTGATTAAATACCACCAAAAGAAAGCTCTATTTGTGGGAAAAAAATGATAAAAATTTCATTTGGGTACAGTGTTGTATGACCGCGCAATTGTCATTCAAAGTGCGACAGCGCTGGAAGCTCAAAATTGGTCTGGGCAGGAGGGGGGTTTAAGTGCCCAGTAAGCAAGTGGTTAAAGGGTAATATTTCCTTCTGGTTTCCCCTGACTTCTGTGTCAAAATCAATGCCACAACTATTAGCCTGTCTCCTGCATACCAGGGTGCTAGGTGTAATCCTGGACTCTGAACATCTAATCACTATCCAAATCTTGCTGCCTCAACCACCAAAACATATCCAAACGATTGCCCATTTTTAACCAATGACACCACAAAGCTTCTAACTCACTCCCCGGTTATCTCTTGCCTCATTGGATTACCTTTTACATAGACTATTCACTCCTTCAGTCCATCATGAATGCTGCTGCCAGACTCATCCACTTTATTAACTGTTAAGTGTCTGCTACCACTCTCTCCCAATCCTGCCATTGGCTTCTGTTCACCCAACGTGTAAAATTCAAAATGCTAACCGCTTACAAAGTCATTCACAACTCGGCCCCAGCTACATAACTAACCTAGTCTCGAAATACCAATCAAATTGTTTTGTTTCTCCCAAGACCTCCTGATCTCCTAGCTCCCTTGTCACCTCCTCCCATGCTTGCCTCCAGGACTTTTTTCGAGCCTCTCCCATGCCCTGGAACTCTCTACCCCCAACCTGTCCAACTATATACTACTGTCCACTTTTAGGCGATCCCTAAATTTTTATTTTTTTTCTCTTTTAAGTGTTGCTTATCCTGCCACCACCTAACAACTGTACTTCTATTTTATCCATCAGCCTATCTCTCACAGTTTAGTTATTTTTATTTTTTATTTTTATATGTATCACTTAAAGTGGTAGTAAACCCGCTGGCTTTTTTTTTTTTTTTTTTTCCCCCTACACCTGTAAGGGAAAAGGCATAATGAGCTAGTATGCACTTTCTTTCTTTTTTCTTTTTCTTTCTTTTTCTTTTTCTTTCTTTCTTTCTTTCTTTCTTTTTTCTTTCTTTTTCTCTTTCCTTTTTTTTTTTTCTCTTTCCTTTTTTTTTTTTTTCTCTTTCCTTTTTTTTTTTTTTCTCTTTCCTTTTTTTTTTTTTTTCTCTTTCCTTTTTTTTTTTTTTCTCTTTCCTTTTTTTTTTTTTTCTCTTTCCTTTTTTTTTTTTTTCTCTTTCCTTTTTTTTTTTTTTCTCTTTCCTTTTTTTTTTTTTTCTCTTTCCTTTTTTTTTTTTTTTTTTTTCTCTTTCCTTTTTTTTTTTTTTTTCTCTTTCCTTTTTTTTTTTTTTTCTCTTTCCTTTTCTCTTTCTTTAAACAGCAACTGTCATATCTCTGTCCCGCAGCGGTCCTTCCGGTCTGTCCTTCTCTGACCTGCTGTTTACTCACCGACAGTCCTATTCACTTTAATGGGACAGCTGGTGATGCAGCAGGTGAGTGGATGACCGCTAACAGGCGTTGCCATTATGGATTTGAAATAACTGGTGCTCTTTTAAAGTGGTGTTCCGGCCGAAATTATACTTTTTAAATAAAAATACCCCTATAATACACAAGCTTAATGTATTCTAGTAAAGTTAGTCTGTAAACTAAGGTCTGTTTTGTTAATTTATAGCAGTAGTTTGTTATTTTATAAACTTACAGCAGGCCGTGGCCATCTTAAGTGTGGGCATCTGAAGCCAGACTGTATTTCTTCCTGGATCTCATCCTTGCAGAGCTCGCACATGCTCAGTACATCACAAGCAGTGTAATAGGTTTCAGGTCAGGTTTCCATAGCAACGGCAGTGTCAGAGGAAGTTGCCGCCCCTTCCCAGAAGGCATTGCAAACAGGAAATGATGCGATGGGCCACGGCCAGGGAGGAGGAAGTGAAAAATGAATACAGCATATATACTGTAGGTGCTGAGAATTTTTTTTTTAAATATCCAATTCGTTTACAGTGCACAGCTTAGTGAGGGATGCTGAAGAGTTGTAAAAGTGGGTGGAACTCCACTTTAACCACTTCGCACCCAGGCCAATTCTGACATTTCTCTTCTACATGTAAAATTCATCCTTTTTTTTTTTTTTGCTAGAAAATTACATAGAACCCCCAAACATTTTATATGTTTTTTAGCAAAGACCCTAGAGAATACAGTGGCGGTCGTTGCAACTTTTTATCTCGCACGGTATTTGCGCGGCAATTTTTCAAACCCGTTTTTTTGGGGGAAAAAAAACCCAGTTTCATGCTTAAAAAAACAAACAAAAACAAAACATTAAAGTTGGTCCAATTTTTTTGCTTAATGTGAAAGATGAAGTTACGCAGAGTAAATAGATACCTAACATGTCAAGCTTCAAAATTGCACACGCTCGTGGAATGGCGCCAAACTTTGGTACTTAAAAAATCCCCATAGGCGACGCTTTAAATTTTTTTTACTTGTTACAGAGGAGGTCTAGGGCTAGAATTATTTCACTCACTCTAACGTTCACGGCGATACCTCACATGTGTGGTTTGAACACAGTTTTCATATGTGGGCGGGACTTACTTATGCGTTCGCTTCTGCGTGCGCGGTTGCTTTAAATTTTTTTTTTATTATTGTTTGCCTTTTTTTTTTTTTTTTAAGTTTGACACAAAAAAATGTAAATGTAAACATCCCTTGTAATAGGAATATGGCGCGATCTGTTCTTTTTACAGTGAGATATGGGGTCAATAATAAGCCTAAAATTAAAATAATAAAAAAAAAATCGATCACGGCTTCCCAGCAGTGGTGGCGCCGTTTTTTTTAATGCAGAGGCTGGGCGTGACGTCATAACATCGCGCCCGGCCTCTGAATGATCATAGAGACTTTGGCGACCATCTTGTCTGCCAGAAATCTCTCGTTGCTATCTGGGGCCGGCGGATGAGTCGGTAGAAGCACCGGAGGGCGGCGGGGGGGCGTCCCCTCCCGCCACCTGTAAGAACGATCAAGCAGCGGAATAGCTTCTATGATCATTCTTATGGTGCAGGGAATCGCCGGCTGAAAAAAGCAATATCTGAATGATGTCTGTAGCTGCAGGCATCTTTCAGATATCACTGCACAAAGTCAAGGACGTTCCTGAACGTCCTACAAGGGCCGAGTGGTTAAATGTAAGGACTTCTTGCTGGTAGTTAGAATCTTTTTAATATTTGCAAACAAAATGAAGGTTTCCTATTTTAGAATAATAAGCTGTCAGGTTAGTAAAACAGCGATATCAGGACCGATTTAAATCATAGTTTGCAGTGTACATTTGCAAAACAATGGGATAAAGGAATATTCCTTAACTTTTGTTTTATCTCATGGTTACTGTGAAATTGTATAGAGACAGGAGTGAGGTTGGCTGCTTACCCGAACCCAATGGCGCTCTCACAACTGAGAGGCCAAAAGCGCTTTGGGGATAAACCCCAAACATATATTCTTAATGGAATATGACTGAGTGCACCACTTTATCTTTATAAATTATATTATAAGGATATATTCTATGAGCATTTTATATCTTACATGTTCCTGATATATGGGAATGAAGCTGGAGGCATTAGCTGGATTCCATCACTTACTGGAGTTTATCCCTAAAGCGCGTTTGGCCTCTCGGTTATGTGAGAACCATTGGGTTTGGGTAGGCATTCAACCTCACTCCTGTCTCTATTGGATTTCTGGGAGCCTCTTTCTGGAGTTGTGAAACGCCTCCTGCACTCTTGTGGACTTTTTTGAGCACCTGGGTACTGACTGTAAGGCTCAGTTCACACTGGGGCGACTTGGGATCCGACTTGTCGCCCCTCAAGTCGCCCCTCAAGTCGCCCCAAGTCGCCCCAGAAAGATATTCACATGACAGTGAATGGGAGCGTCTTAATAGACACTACTGAAGTCGCTCCGACTTCAGAGCGTACTCCCTGTACTACTTGGATCCGACTTGGTAGGCGACCTGTACCATAGAAATCAATGGAAGCCGCCTCCAAGTCGGATCTCTCTCTAAAGTCAAGCGACTTTGCAGGGAAAAAATTTAGTTTGCCCAGGCAAACCCCTCCCTCCCAGAGAGCTGATTGTCCTGTGATTGGCCACAGCCAAAGTCGCCTGTCCTGGAGGCGACTTAAAGTCGCGTTGTATTTTGCTAAAGTCGCGCTGAAGTCGCGTTGAAGCCGCGTTGAAGTTGCCGTACAAAGTCGCGCTGAAATCGTGTTGCCCCTGTGTGAACCGAGCCTTACTGGATTGTTTTTACTTTTGTTATTTTTTATTTTATGTGTGTATACTTTATGTAACCTATTGCTTAACATATTTATGTAAATGGTGCTGCACATTATATATTGACATTCTACATAACTGCTCACCCTTTTCTGACTTTACCTCAATTACATTTTTAATCTCTCCTCGGTGCAAAATTACTTCAATTGCAAGATGTTTGTGGGTTTCCTTGCATTAACTCCCCCCCCTCCCCCCGGCAATCAGCCAGTCAGTGGGAATCCCTCCACGGGGCTATTTTGTTCTCCCAGTGGGAGGGCCTTAGGGATTTGTAGTGTGTGTTGAGATTGGGCAGAATCGCCAGGTGTGAATGGAGCTGTAGAGAGCCACACAACACAAATGACCAGCGAAGACAACAGACTTTAGGCTTAATGTACACGGGTCGTTTTAAAACCTCTCCTCAACGATTCAACTTGACAGATAGTAACCGACGCTTAAAAACTTCAGGCCGCGTCTATGTTGAGAAGCATGTTTTTTTTTACTTCTTGCAGATAGTCAACAATGTATCTCCATTTATAAACGCCTGTAAACGAAATGCGGCTAAATGTTAGTTACCACGTTTACAAGCTCTTACAGGCATTTGGCATTTCAAAAGCCTCTGAACATTTTATCCTGAACGCATTTTTTTTTTTTTTTTTTTTTTTTTGCTTTCCAAAAAATGTTTCTAAACTCCTCTGCCTAGAAACGACTATAAACGACCCTGTGTACATGTACTGATAAGGTAACATAGAGGAGAGTTCAGGGGCAGCTGAAAAAAACACCCAACTGCTTCTAAACATCCGTTTACCAGCAGCAGTGTACATAAATCCTTGAATGTCTGAGGTTTACGTAAGTATGTTTCTTGCTGTATACTCCCTAAAGAATGTGTACCCAGACCCTTCCTATCGACATGGAGTGCATACACCAATTGTCTAGTGTGTGTGTGTGTGTGTGTGTGTGTGTGTGTCGATGGCAGTCTTGTTCAAACCTAGACATAGAAAGTCAATAGATTTAAATATATATTAATCACTTCAGCACCAGAAGGATTTACACCCGTAATGACCAGGCCATTTTTTTGCGATACAGCACTGCTTTGCTTTAACTGACAATTGCATGGTCATGCGACGCTGTACCCAAACAAAATTTAATGTTTTTTTTTCCCCACAAATAGAGCTTTCTTTTGTGGTATTTGATCACCTCTGCGGTTTTTATTTTTTGCGCTATAAACGACCGACTTTGAAAAAAAAAAAAAAAATGTACTTTTCTGCTATAATACATATCCAAAAAAATTATACAAAAACAAATTTTTTCATCAGCTTAGGCCAATATGTAATCTACATATTTTTGGTAAAAAGCATATGTTGATTGGTTTTCCCTGCCGGTGTCATGCCCATATAGTGTAGTATATAATAAAATATTTATATGATAAAAACAAACACTAAAACACTCGCATTAAGCAAGATGGAACACAATACATCATCCATCAGCGCCAAGCTCATTTTTACATCACTTCCTCTGTGCCTGTCAGTCATTCCCACCGCGTATCATCAGTCACGTGGATGATGTATTGTGTTCCAACTTGCTTAGGCCCCTTTCACACGAGGCGGATCCGCTCAGCGGAGTCTGCCAGCTCAGCAGTAGATCGCTACGTTGATCTCAGCTGAGCCGGCGGATGACAGGTCCGTCTGCTCACTGAGCGATGAGAGACCTGTTGGAGCCCCGCTAATTCCTATGGGGAGATCGGATGAAAACGGACAGCTTGTCCATTTTGATCAGATCTCATTCGATCCACCAGACAGATGGCTGAACGTATCGCCTTACGTCTGTCTTGATCGGATGTCAGGCGGGTGTCAGCGGACACATCTCCACTGGCATCCGCCTGCCCATAGGAGTTAATGGGTGGCCCGCTTGGATCTGCCTGAAAAATGGACAGGCAGATCCGAGCGGGCTTATCGTGTGAAAGGGGCCTTAATGTGAGGTGGTTTACTTATTGTTTAGTGTTTTTATCAAATATTTTATTACATACCACACTATATGGGCATTCCCCCTTCTTCCCTCCTATATCTCCCTCCCCCTTTGGGTGAGAGTGAGATTACATTATAGAGTAATCACTGTCAACTACCCAGCATTGATTCTTGGGACAACGGGAGGAAGACCCTGAAAGGAAATCGAGATTTCCTCAAATCACCAGCCATTTATGTTAAAGACCCCCGGAAGATATTGCAACCACTGGTTTTCCGATACTATTCTCTTACAGCAGTAAAGTGAGAGGCCACTCCACACAGAGGTGTCATTGCATGGAATGATCTGACACCCGTTTTATATTTATCAGTTTGCACAGTTAATGACTGTAGAACTACATTTCACTGCTTTTTACCTTAATTCTAAGAAGACTGCCTTAGACTTGTTTGTCACATTTTCACTTCACTGTTTTAGTGTATACCGATCAGCTTGATGAGCATTGATTGACTAACCACCCATGTTTGTTATATGTCATCTTGTTTGTTGTACAAATCATTTGTTATTTACTTGATTGTAAGGGATTTGCCATTTGAAGAGTTTATTTGCACGTTTGGTTTACACTGCTACCTTTTTTATCATTGCCTTTTTATTTCAAGTACGTTTATTTTTTGACACATTGTTTACACTTCAGTTCAACAACAGCGCAACATCACTTATTATACACGTTATTTATCACCACCCTTTGGACACTCTCCTGTAACCAATTTTTTTTACCAAAGAACAAAACTCATGGTCCAAGCCTGCGGACCTCAGCTTGTAAATTAAGCGCTTATGGGGGACTGTGTCGAATGCCTTTGCAAAATCCAGGTGAACTAAATCCACAGGCTTTCCCCTGTCTAGATGGCAGCTCACTTCCTCGTAGAATGTTAACAGATTGGTCTGACAAGAATGACCTTTCGTAAACCCATGCTGATTGCTATGAATGATATTTATATATGATATGAAATATATAATTTTATTTATTTTTACCTCAGTAAATTTTTGGATATAGTCACTTATCATGCCCTCCAGTAATTTACCAACGATTGATGTTAGGCTGACTGGCCTGTAGTTTCCAGGGATTTGTCTGTTCTTTTTTGAATATTGGTACCACATTGGCTTTTCTCCAATCAGCTGTTACAAATCCTGTCAGTATGCTGTCCACAAAGATTAGGAACAATGGTCTGGCTATAACCTGAACCTGGTGATTTATTTGTATTCAGTTTATCTAGTCTTTTCTTCACTCTGGCCTCTGTTAGCCAGGAGGGTATGCCCTCTGTGATAACTTTTTTTTTTGTTTAATATGCTCCTAAAGCATAACCATTTTTCTTCCATGTTCAGTGTATCTAGGATTTGGTCCCAATTGATGTCATGTAGTAATGACCACAGTTCAGAAAAATTGGCTCATTTGAAATTTAGTGTTCTTGTGCTACCTTCGTGCCTCCTTTTCTATGTCTACGTTAAATGTGATCATCTTGTGCTCCCTAGATCCCAAGTTGTCCCATATTTCCACATCTGAGATCAGACTAGGATCGTTCTTAATTAATAAATCTAGCAGGGCATTGTTTCTAGTTTGGGAATCCACCAATTGGTACATGAAGTTGTCCTATAAGACATTCATGAAATGACAGGCCTTTAATGAGTGCGCTGTCCCCTCTGCACAGTCAATATCAGGATAATTGAAGTCCCCCATTATGATGACATTTCCCTTCCTCGCTACCTTTTTTTTTTTTTTTTTTCCCCACAGAAGTTTGTAACTGGGTTTGTCCTATGTCTACATACTTTTGCTAATAGGTGACCCTCATTCCCATCTCTAAAGGTTGGAAGGTATGGTTTTAACCATTTCCTACTTTTATCTTAAACATAAAAGTTTGGGCGTTAGATATGATTTTTCTGTGTACTTGGCCACAGGTACTGTACATATGCACTATGTAATTTACAAAGCACATGTCTTTGTTAAAATGTCTCACAAGAATGACCAGGCCGCAGTTTCCTGTTGGAATGACAATAAAGGGATTTAACTCTTCTTTTGCAAACTTGGTATGTGTAATATAATTTTAAATGTAAGTGCTTTTCTATACATTATTATTATTTTGACTCATGTAAACACTTAAGTACTGTAAAATTTTCAGGCATGTAGAGATAAGGCCTTTCAATGAATGTACTTTGGTTCCCATCCAAAATGCAGGAAAATATAACTAACTCGACCTTCGCAAGCACAATGAATAGTCTTTGTGTACTGGCTTGTCAGATTTGATGTGGGTTTCCATTGTAAAAAGTGTTTTTGTTAGGAGTAATGCCCCGTACACACGGTCGGATTTTCTGACGCAAAATGTGTGATAGGACCTTGTTGTTGGAAATTCCGACCGTGTGTAGGCTCCATCACACATTTTCCATCGGATTTTCCGACACACAAAGTTTGAGAGCAGGATATAACATTTTCCGACAACAAAATCCGTTGTCGGAAATTCTGATCGTGTGTACACAAATCCGACGCACAAAGTGCCACGCATGCTCAGAATAAATAGAGATGAAGGCTATTGGCCACTGCCCCATTTATAGTCCCGACGTACGTGTTTTACGTCACCGCGTTCAGAACGATCGGATTTTCCGACAACTTTGTGTGACCGTGTGTATGCAAGACAAGTTTGAGCCAACTTGTCTTGCATACACGGATTTTGTTGCCGGAATGTCCGAAAAAAGTCTGACCGTGTGTACGGGGCATAACACTTTTACCTTTAAAAAAAAAAAAATCATTAAACATGGACTCTCTGTGATTGTTTTACTGAAAGCATGCGTAAACTATGCTTATGTGTTCTGCATATACTTTCAGTTTTGTTAAGGACCCATTCACACAGGTGTGGTGGAACTGCTCTGGGCAGTCTTCCCAATTGCAGTCCCAATGCAGGACAAGTCAAAATGTCTTGTTTTCATATCCGGCCTGTTGACCCCACTATGTCGCAGTAGTGTGTGGTGAAAAAAAGTGCAGCGTGCAGTGCGACACAATCCTCATTGCACTGTGCTGTTAAGAGAATTTATTGAAGTGGCACTTTCCGTCTGATGTGGAGTTTCGGTGATCTTTGGTTAGTGACCGGGAGCATTTTGAGACCTATAGGGGGGTTGGGGCGAGAGACAGTGGGAATTGAGGGAGGAGGAACGGGTTGTGGAGGATATTGGGCAGTTTGACAGCCAGCTGGGGAACATGCTCTCCTTCTCCAGATGGCCACCCAGGGGCCCTCTCCTTCTCCAGATGGCCATCCAGGGGCCCTCTCCTTCTCCAGATGGCCATCCAGGGGCCCTCTCCTTCTCCAGATGGCCACCCAGGGACCCTCTCCTTTCTCCAGTTGGCCACCCAGGGGCCCTCTCCTTCTCCAGTTGGCCACCCAGGGGCCCTCTCCTTCTCCAGTTGGCCACCCAGGGGCCCTCTCCTTCTCCAGTTGGCCACACAGGGGCCCTCTCCTTCTTCTCCAGTTGGCCACACAGGGGCCCTCTCCTTCTTCTCCAGTTGGCCACACAGGGGCCCTCTCCTTCTTCTCCAGTTGGCCACACAGGGGCCCTCTCCTTCTTCTCCAGTTGGCCACACAGGGGCCCTCTCCTTCTTCTCCAGTTGGCCACACAGGGGCCCTCTCCTTCTTCTCCAGTTGGCCACACAGGGGCCCTCTCCTTCTTCTCCAGTTGGCCACACAGGGGCCCTCTCCTTCTTCTCCAGTTGGCCACACAGGGGCCCTCTCCTTCTTCTCCAGTTGGCCACACAGGGGCCCTCTCCTTCTTCTCCAGTTGGCCACACAGGGGCCCTCTCCTTCTTCTCCAGTTGGCCACACAGGGGCCCTCTCCTTCTTCTCCAGTTGGCCACACAGGGGCCCTCTCCTTCTTCTCCAGTTGGCCACACAGGGGCCCTCTCCTTCTTCTCCAGTTGGCCACACAGGGGCCCTCTCCTTCTTCTCCAGTTGGCCACACAGGGGCCCTCTCCTTCTTCTCCAGTTGGCCACACAGGGGCCCTCTCCTTCTTCTCCAGTTGGCCACACAGGGGCCCTCTCCTTCTTCTCCAGTTGGCCACACAGGGGCCCTCTCCTTCTTCTCCAGTTGGCCACACAGGGGCCCTCTCCTTCTTCTCCAGTTGGCCACACAGGGGCCCTCTCCTTCTTCTCCAGTTGGCCACACAGGGGCCCTCTCCTTCTTCTCCAGTTGGCCACACAGGGGCCCTCTCCTTCTTCTCCAGTTGGCCACACAGGGGCCCTCTCCTTCTTCTCCAGTTGGCCACACAGGGGCCCTCTCCTTCTTCTCCAGTTGGCCACACAGGGGCCCTCTCCTTCTTCTCCAGTTGGCCACACAGGGGCCCTCTCCTTCTTCTCCAGTTGGCCACACAGGGGCCCTCTCCTTCTTCTCCAGTTGGCCACACAGGGGCCCTCTCCTTCTTCTCCAGTTGGCCACACAGGGGCCCTCTCCTTCTTCTCCAGTTGGCCACACAGGGGCCCTCTCCTTCTTCTCCAGTTGGCCACACAGGGGCCCTCTCCTTCTTCTCCAGTTGGCCACACAGGGGCCCTCTCCTTCTTCTCCAGTTGGCCACACAGGGGCCCTCTCCTTCTTCTCCAGTTGGCCACACAGGGGCCCTCTCCTTCTTCTCCAGTTGGCCACACAGGGGCCCTCTCCTTCTTCTCCAGTTGGCCACACAGGGGCCCTCTCCTTCTTCTCCAGTTGGCCACACAGGGGCCCTCTCCTTCTTCTCCAGTTGGCCACACAGGGGCCCTCTCCTTCTTCTCCAGTTGGCCACACAGGGGCCCTCTCCTTCTTCTCCAGTTGGCCACACAGGGGCCCTCTCCTTCTTCTCCAGTTGGCCACACAGGGGCCCTCTCCTTCTTCTCCAGTTGGCCACACAGGGGCCCTCTCCTTCTTCTCCAGTTGGCCACACAGGGGCCCTCTCCTTCTTCTCCAGTTGGCCACACAGGGGCCCTCTCCTTCTTCTCCAGTTGGCCACACAGGGGCCCTCTCCTTCTTCTCCAGTTGGCCACACAGGGGCCCTCTCCTTCTTCTCCAGTTGGCCACCCAGGGCCCTCTCCTTCTTCTCCAGTTGGCCACCCAGGGGCCCTCTCCTTCTTCTCCAGTTGGCCACCCAGGGGCCCTCTCCTTCTTCTCCAGTTGGCCACCCAGGGGCCCTCTCCTTCTTCTCCAGTTGGCCACACAGGGGCCCTCTCCTTCTTCTCCAGTTGGCCACACAGGGGCCCTCTCCTTCTTCTCCAGTTGGCCACACAGGGGCCCTCTCCTTCTTCTCCAGTTGGCCACACAGGGGCCCTCTCCTTCTTCTCCAGTTGGCCACACAGGGGCCCTCTCCTTCTTCTCCAGTTGGCCACACAGGGGCCCTCTCCTTCTTCTCCAGTTGGCCACACAGGGGCCCTCTCCTTCTTCTCCAGTTGGCCACACAGGGGCCCTCTCCTTCTTCTCCAGTTGGCCACACAGGGGCCCTCTCCTTCTTCTCCAGTTGGCCACACAGGGGCCCTCTCCTTCTTCTCCAGTTGGCCACACAGGGGCCCTCTCCTTCTTCTCCAGTTGGCCACACAGGGGCCCTCTCCTTCTTCTCCAGTTGGCCACACAGGGGCCCTCTCCTTCTTCTCCAGTTGGCCACACAGGGGCCCTCTCCTTCTTCTCCAGTTGGCCACACAGGGGCCCTCTCCTTCTTCTCCAGTTGGCCACACAGGGGCCCTCTCCTTCTTCTCCAGTTGGCCACACAGGGGCCCTCTCCTTCTTCTCCAGTTGGCCACACAGGGGCCCTCTCCTTCTCCTCCAGTTGGCCACACAGGGGCCCTCTCCTTCTCCTCCAGTTGGCCACACAGGGGCCCTCTCCTTCTCCTCCAGTTGGCCACACAGGGGCCCTCTCCTTCTCCTCCAGTTGGCCACACAGGGGCCCTCTCCTTCTCCTCCAGTTGGCCACACAGGGGCCCTCTCCTTCTCCTCCAGTTGGCCACACAGGGGCCCTCTCCTTCTCCTCCAGTTGGCCACACAGGGGCCCTCTCCTTCTCCTCCAGTTGGCCACACAGGGGCCCTCTCCTTCTTCTCCAGTTGGCCACACAGGGGCCCTCTCCTTCTTCTCCAGTTGGCCACACAGGGGCCATCTCCTTCTTCTCCAGTTGGCCACACAGGGGCCCTCTCCTTCTTCTCCAGTTGGCCACACAGGGGCCCTCTCCTTCTTCTCCAGTTGGCCACACAGGGGCCCTCTCCTTCTTCTCCAGTTGGCCACACAGGGGCCCTCTCCTTCTTCTCCAGTTGGCCACACAGGGGCCCTCTCCTTCTTCTCCAGTTGGCCACACAGGGGCCCTCTCCTTCTTCTCCAGTTGGCCACACAGGGGCCCTCTCCTTCTTCTCCAGTTGGCCACACAGGGGCCCTCTCCTTCTTCTCCAGTTGGCCACACAGGGGCCCTCTCCTTCTTCTCCAGTTGGCCACACAGGGGCCCTCTCCTTCTTCTCCAGTTGGCCACACAGGGGCCCTCTCCTTCTTCTCCAGTTGGCCACACAGGGGCCCTCTCCTTCTTCTCCAGTTGGCCACACAGGGGCCCTCTCCTTCTTCTCCAGTTGGCCACACAGGGGCCCTCTCCTTCTTCTCCAGTTGGCCACACAGGGGCCCTCTCCTTCTTCTCCAGTTGGCCACACAGGGGCCCTCTCCTTCTTCTCCAGTTGGCCACACAGGGGCCCTCTCCTTCTTCTCCAGTTGGCCACACAGGGGCCCTCTCCTTCTTCTCCAGTTGGCCACACAGGGGCCCTCTCCTTCTTCTCCAGTTGGCCACACAGGGGCCCTCTCCTTCTTCTCCAGTTGGCCACACAGGGGCCCTCTCCTTCTTCTCCAGTTGGCCACACAGGGGCCCTCTCCTTCTTCTCCAGTTGGCCACACAGGGGCCCTCTCCTTCTTCTCCAGTTGGCCACACAGGGGCCCTCTCCTTCCTCCCTCTTCGTGGCCAGGCTGCAGAGTGACCAATCGGGGACATGGTTACCTGCATGTTCCCAGGGCAGAGATCTCCTCCCGGGACAAGGTGTACTGTGCAGTGTACACTCATCAACCATTGTCCCTGGAGTCAGCAGGATCCCGATCACTGCCACCAGCACGGCGGCCTTCACAGCCCAGGACTCCCAACAGCCAATCACGGCAGAGTGAGCTGACAGCATGGGCAGCCACTTCCTACTGATACAGAGAACCGCCCGACTAATCCACATCCGCCAATGTCCTCTCCGCTACTCCCTCACCTGCCTTTTGCCGCTCTACCCAGCTCTCCTCTGGCTGGGAAAGCCGTAGCCGCCCTAAACACTTCCAGGACCATTGGCTCTGCTCTCCTCCCTGGAGCTCCATGCTCCACAAGCCCGGCCGCCGCCGCCACTCATCAGTTGCAGCGCCAGCATTGTCAGGCCAAGCCGCCCTTCAGCCCCAGCCCTTTATGTCCCCGCCAACGTGCGCACAGCATGGCTCCTCATGGCCATTACCGTGAATGTGAGAAGGAGGAGGAACCGCGATGACATCAGGGCACATCGCGATTGAGCTGTTCTCTGCATCGATGCAGAATCGAGCAAGGCCGAATCGCGATGCGCCAATTATACTCAGCACCCCTAGTTGTAACTCTTGATATTAACGAAACCATATGTCAGCAGCTTAAAGCAAGCTTGAATGGTCTTTGATTGTTGCAGTTTGTTTGTTTTTTTTTTCTCCAGCTTTTATGCAGCGTCAGTTCTCCAGCGATTGCTCTCAGTTCCAGTGATCCAAGGACCTGCCGGTGAGCATGTCATGTGTCAGGACATTTATATCTGTACTGGAAGTGACGTTGCCACTGAGCTTCATTGTTTCCATGACAGTCAGACCCAGTGGCAGTTGTCACTTCCTCCTTTCCACATCCGAGAGCAGGAGTGTGGGGGGGGGGGGGGCGGCTCTGCACTTACTACAGAAGATTTAAGTGCGCACAGCGTGCCTGTATCTTTTTAGTGTAATGACGCAATACGTAAACTGACCACGATAGCTTGCTATCGCGGTCAGTTTACGTGTGGGAGGCACAGGCAGGTTCAACCAGGTAAAATAATGCATCGGCAGCAGGATATGCAATAGATGCCTGTAAAATCAAATCTAAATACTTTTAGAGACCATTTTTTTACCTTTACAAAGACTTTACGTCTTCAGAAAATTCTGCTATTAAAGTGGTTGTAAACGCTTTACAACCACTTTTTACTACAGATAAGCCTATAATAAGGCATACCTGTAGCTACCGTGGATATCTCCTAAACCTACATGGTTCAGGAGGTATCCCCTGTATCCCCATGCGCGGCAGTGACATCACGTGATTCCGGCCAGTAACAGAGCCAGAGCACGCGGCCCCAGAAGGAAGAGGGGTGACGATGGACGCTCGCTGCTAGTGGGGACAGCAGTGACATTGCAGGCTCCGGTTTCAGGTAAGTGACACATAATGGTCTACTATGCGATGCACAGTAGCCCATTATGCTTTACCTTTTGCAGGGAAATAGAGGAAGTAAAACCCATCAAGGTTTACTTCTTCTTTTAAAGTGGTTGTAAAGCCTCAAAGTTTTGTTTACGTTTATGCAGTCTATGCATTAAGATCTTTTTTTATCTGATGCAGAATCTCCCCACCCCCTTTAAGAATACCTGAGTTAATCTGATCCAGCGAAGTGCATGAGAGCAGTGGCTCTTGCCGCGGTCTCCATCCTAATTGGGCAGATTGAGGCTTTGGCTCCCACTCCAGTGACGAGGGGGCAGGGCTTAGTAACGCTGTCTGTGTTAATGGACACAGCAGCGGGGCTTGGGAGCGAGTGCCACACGTGTGCCCCCTAAAGCTGCACAATTCTGGAAAAAATGACAATCACAATTTTTTTTTTTTTTTTGCTTAGAATAAAGATCACGATTCTCGGTGAAACATCTTTCACATTATACAAACAACTGGGCTAAGTGTATTTTTTCCTCAAAAATTAGGTTTGAAAGACCGTTGCGCAAATACAATGTGACATAAAATATTGTAACCACCTGCAGTTTTATTCTCTATGGAAGTGATGATGAACCTTGGCACCCCAGATGTTTTGGGACTACATTGCGGGTGCCAAGGTTTGCCGCCTCGGCTAAAAAAATAAATAAAAAATATATATATATATATATGTGTGTGTGTGTGTATGTATATATATATATATATAAAAAATATATATATATATTTTTGGGGGTTCCAAGTAATTTTTTCTAGCAAAAAATACTGAATTTAACTTGTAAGCAACACGTGTCAGAAACAGGCTTAGTCTTTTAAAGTGATTGTAAAGTCTAATTTAAAAAATAAAAATAAAAAACATGTTAGTTGGTTTTGCACAGAGCAGCCTGGATTCTCCTCTTCTCGGGTCCCTCTTTGCTGCTCCTGGCGCCTCCCTCCTATCGAGTATCCCCCAGAGTCAGCTGCTTTCTATGGTAAGTAATTAGGGGGTTGCTGGGGTGGCTGGCACACACAAGGTTTTTCATCTTAATGCATAGAATGCATTAAGATAAAAAAAACTTCTGCCTTTACAACTCCTTTTTTTAAGTGGTTAAACTGACCTCATTTGCAGACCGAAGTTCATCCCTTTGATCTAAAAGAACTAAATGTTACAATGTTTCCTTTTATCTCTCAGCGCTGAGCAATGTTGATCAAAATTTGCCGGATGTGTTTTTGTTTTTTGACAGCTGTAAGGCTGCATTCACACTACAGCATTTTGAATATCCGGCGGATCTGCCCGCGATTTGATAGAGCTGATGTGTGAATGACAAAACGCAGAACTTGCATTTGAGATTCCATTCATTTGAATGACACTTCAAATCACAGTGCTGGTGTGCCGTGATTGTCACGCGATAAAACATGCTGCAATCACGGCAACCATGTCGCTCCATAGTAGCTTCTAAACTTTTTGTGGGCAACATGCGTCTCGCGATTGCAGCACATTTTATCGCGCGACAATCTCAGCAAACTCGCACCGCAATTTGAGGTGTCATTCAAATGAATGGCATCTCAAATGCGAGTTCTGCATTTTTGTCATTCACACATCAGTGCTGTCAGATCCACGTGAGCAGAGAACGGCTCTACACTTGTTACATGAATGAATCAAGGAAATGCCATATTAAGAACTTGAAAGGGGTTGAATTGAGAGCGTGATTATTTTTTATTATTTTTTTTTTAAAGATTAATCGTGCAGCTCTAGTGCCCCATGGGAGTCTGTTTCCTATTGGGGGCACCAGCAAAAGAGGAGGAGCCAGGATCGCTGGCAGGGGACCTGAGACGAGGAGGATCAGGGCCGCTCTGTGCAATTCTAATGCACAGAGCAAGTAAATATAAACATGTTTATAAAAAAAATTTAAAAATTCATTTACAACCACTATAATGAAGCCATATAGGAGAGGCTGCAGCCACTGGTGGTGTACAAAGCAAGCCCTGGCCCCTATGAGATGACAGTTTTTGGCTGTAACAGACCATGTTCACTTCTTGTGACTGACCAGGGAAAAGATCATTTTGAATAGATTTGAAAAGCTCACTCTTGGTCTGTTTTATCCTCCCCAGACCAAGAAAATCAGACCTAGGAGTGCCTGCCCTTTGCCCCATCTTTCTTTTCTGTTCACTAAACATGTACAATTATGGTGAGCTGATTGCACATGATTACTGGACAGCCCTTGCTTGTATATTGCCATCTTTTCATTCATTCGCTTCTGCTTTAGCATGGCATATTATTTGGCAAACTAAATGAATAGTAATTTGCCAACTGTGTCTCCAAAGACAAATACCCTTTTGTTTAATTGTTTTATTTTATTTTTTTTTGCATCGCTCTAAAGCATAACAATAACATAAAATTCGATTTAATTAATATCTCATTGGTGCATTGCTGACTAGGAATGTGAAAGGAACATGAAAAACAAACTAATGAGAAAATTAAGAGCTTGAATGGTCAATGTTCAGCAACACATTCCTGAAATTCTCTAGGTCCTCGGCTTAAGAGTTGCATGCTACGTTGTTGATGGTGTGTGTGTTTGTGTGTTTTTAGGTCAGGATAGCCTACCCTATCCCTTTGCACCAAACATTTACATTACAATGGGACCCTACTACAGGTCATGGCACTTCGCTCGCGGGCCAATAATAACCGACATCACCCTCAGTTAAGCCCTATTAGACTCTGCCAGGCCCATGTGAACTTAGTTTAAGATTCTCAAATATTTATATTGTGTCCTCTTGGCCTCAGCTGTCCCACAGGATGGTGGAGACACCTCCCTTTTTGTAGAGGTCCTACCGTACCAGCTGTGCACAGTTTCAGCTTTCCCTCCTTGTTCTCTACCCTCAGTATTAGAATTTTGCTGCGTAGTCACTTGCAGCCCTGAGAGGGTACTGAATCCAGGTGGTGCAGTCAACCACTAAAAACAAAGTAGGGCTCTGTATCCCTTCTTCCCAAATCCTCTCCCTACTTTGTTTACCCCCCAGTCACTGATAACAGGATAATGGCCCCCCCTCCCCTCCCGCTATCAATTGCGCCCCCCAAAGCTCAAGTTTTCTAAACCTGAAAGTCACAGCAAAGACTATCGAAACATTGCTTCAAAAGCACTTTCCCATTGTGGCACCTAGTGTGTGTGTGTGTATACCAATACCTGTGCCAACCATTTCTTTCCCATGGGCTTCCTTATTCTCGTGTTTTGGCTGCACCCTTCTTATTGCAAAGCACCTTGTAGGATCCTACTCGTGAGACCATTTTTAAAAGAAATGTATGACTAACACCAAACCCTGCACTCTATAATTGTATACCCTGTTTCTTTTTAGGGATCTGAGCTAGCACCCAAGTTCCTCCTTTACCGGCAGATTCCCTATAGTGTTTAAAAAAGTGAGAAAATTTGACCACTTCCACATGCAGGTTGTCTGTCTTCAGTACCAATAATCATTCAGCTACCTCCTCTAAAGTAGGGTCACAAGCTTTTAAAGTGGAACTATACTCACCTATACTCCAGCAGCGTGATTTCCTGAGGCTATCTGCCGGTTGCTGACATCTTCAGCCTGGTGGCTTCTGGGTATCAGTCCTAGGCCGTTTTCATTGGCCAGGCCAAGAATGACCTCACTCCTGTGCTTTCGCCAAGTAGTGCAGTCTGCTCAGCATTGCCGAATTGTTCACTGAGCTGCACTGAAAAGACATGGCATGTCTCTTCTGCATCAAAAATACTGTCTGCTTTTGTCTTTTTTAAAGTTCCATGTTAAATAGATTCCTGACATATTAAGCCATGCCTGTCTGCATAAAGAGCCGGGTTGCAAAAATGTCTACCCTGTCAACAATGCACTTGCTATGGAGTTTTTGACACTTGGGACATACTTGGCTTTGAATGAGATATTGGTCTTCATCGTCTCAACACAAGATGTTAAGCCTCACAACCACCATAACCCCACCCCTCATGGTAACAAATGTATTGCATGCATGATACTCATGTCCAGAATTTGACCTAACTATCCTTAAGCGCCTTCCTCCACAGCATGACTGTTACTGTAATTGGGAACAGTTCCAGCAAATTTAATTTCTTGTCAGTCCTGTCTCTTCCCATGTATTTGTCCACACCCCTGTGTATCATTTTGCTTGGAAGAAGGCCTTTAACATGAAACTTAAACCTGCGTGTGTGTGCTTAGTTTCCACTTCTGATTCAAGCTGGCTTTCTTCATGCTAAACTCTAAACGGTGACCAAAAATCCTTTATATTGGTATGACCCTAACTGTGAGGCGAGTGACCTCAGCAGGTTCTGCATTTCCATTGCCAACAATTTCCTAGCCTTGCCGACCTCACCTCGGCAGTAAGTGTGCTGCTTTAACTAACCTGTATATGCCCTCCTTTTGAGTTTTTCTATTCCCAATCTGTACATGATGGGATATTAATTTTTTTTTTGGGGGGGGGGCACCAGTACCCCAAAATCCTTAAATGCAGACAACACAATTCTTAGCAGAATTTCGCACTCCTTAGTGGCAACTTTTTCCTATCCGTAGAAAATCATAAATGCAATACTTGACTCTACCTATTCCTGCTAGTTCTACTCACCACTGCTGAACAGATTTCCAACAGGGAACAGGATAATAAAAATAGTACCTCAAGTTTGAAACCCATGAGCTTCCAGGTGTAAAGCAGAACTCTAAAATATGTTTGTTTTTGCTGATTAAGCATTTCTTTGTTTTATTTTTCAACAAGATCAAGGCATCTTCTAACAGCTAATACTGCACCTCTTGCCTGCTGGAGTATGAGAGGTGCTGTATCAAACAATATTTACCCTTTTCTTGTTTGAGATCACTCCCAGCAGTGAAACCGCCAGATTTCCGTATAGGTGTATTATTTATTTTTTTTAAACCCTTTCGCTGCCACTGACCTATGTCATATGTTGTTAACAGCGGGGGAAATTTATACTCCTGGCTGCTACAGCTACAAGCCAACTTCTAAAAGCCAACTGTCGGCTGTCAGAGGAAGACGAACAGGCAGCTGTACAATAAAAAAAGTGTGTGTGTGTTTTTTAACACTAGAGTAGAAAAGAATATGGTTATATTCAAGCACCTAAACCTCCCCCACATACATACAAATACAAACATAAACCCAGGCAACAGGGACACCTTGATACACAGGTTACATATTGCCACGCACACTATAGTAAGAGCAACAATTCTAAACTCATCCTTGACTTTATCTGCTTGATAAATCATTGCACTAATCTTGTGTGACATAGAAAATTGAAACAACCCTCATTTTATTTTCTAGGATCTCTACTTTGAGGAAATGTATAATGTTGGGGAGTAATCTTTAGGCCTAAAATGATTTTTAAACGCGTGCAAAAAAACACAAAAACAGCACTGGCATCAAGAAGGATTAAAGGGCCTTGCCGTCCTGAACAGGCTGACTTCTCTGTCACGTTCATCCCTGAGAATCTTTGGAAATCTCCTTACAGATGGGGGCTTTTTAGGTTCCTCAACACTTCCTGACCCCTGGCAATTTAAATCCCGAATTTTAACCCCGGACTGAATAATTCTGATGCCACCTCATTTGGATATTTCCAAATCTAGACCAGCCTGTGCACTTGTGTTACTTGAACAAACACTGCATATTTTTCATAGTCCTAGTGGACAGGTCATTGACTTGCAAGCTTCCAGACAGACCGTTTTACCTTTTGGGTACTATGCAGGTAAAGCTGCACATGGCTACTGGCCCAGGCTATCCATTGCTCTGAGGTTAGTATTGGGTATAATAGAATGATCCCCACCTTGTTTTTGGGATTGAATTCAAACCATATACGTAAAGAATAAATGAAGAATATTTCTTATACCAGGGCTCGACAAACCCCGGGCGCCAGGTCGCATTTGCGACTAGAATTAGCGACCTGGCGCCTGGGCAGCACAGCTGGGGTATCCTGTGTCCGTTCGACACCCCCCCCCCCTCCCGCCGCGATCGCGCTGGGCCGCGCCGGTAATTGAGGCCCCGGCTTTGCGGCCTACTGCAGTCCTATGGTTCCTGGTTCCTTCTGCAATCGGGCGCCCTCTGGTGGTGGCCGTTGGTATGACAAGACATCCACCAATGCTAATGGAGCTTCCCTACCTGTTTTCACTGCCTGCTCATCTCCTTCCCTTTACTTAGAACCCCCAAACATTATATATATTTTTTATTCTAACACCCTAGAGAATAAAATGGCGGTCATTGCAATACTTTCTGTCACACCGTATTTGCGCAGCGGACTTACAAGCGCACTTTTTTGGGAAAAAATACTTTTTTTAATTAAAAAATAAGAAAACAGTAAAGTTAGCCCAATTTTTTTTATATTGTGAAAGATAAAGTTACGCCGAGTAAATTGATTCCCATGTCACGCTTCAAAATTTCATCCGCTCGTGGAATGGCGACAAACTTTTACCCTTTAAAATCTCCATAGGCGTCGTTTAAAAAATTCTACATGTTGCATGTTTTGAGTTACAGAGGAGGTCTAGGACTAGAATTATTGCTCTCGCTCTACCGATCGTGGCGAAACCTCACGTGTGGTTTGAACACCGCTTTCATATGCGGGCGCTACTCACATATGCGTTCGCTTCTGCAAGCGAGCTCGGCGGGACGGGGCGCATTTAAAAAAATTATTATTTTTTCTTATATATTTTACTTTTTTATTTTTACACTGTTTTTAAAAAAAAAATAAAAATTGTGTCACTTTTATTTCTATTACAAGGGATCGGGCACATTTAATTTTTTTTTTTTATTTATTTTAACTTTTATTTTTTCACTGTTCTTTTAAAAAAAAAAAAAAAAAGTCACTTTTATTCCTATTACAAGGAATGTAAAAATCCCTTGTAATAGAAAAAAAGCATGACAGGTCCTCTTAAATATGACATCTGGGGTCAGAAAGACCTCAGATCTCATATTTACACTAAAATGCATTAAAAAAAAAAATTGTCATTTGAAAAAAAAAAATATATAAAATGTCCCTTCAAGAGCTATGGGTGGAAGTGACGATTTGACGTCGCTTCCGCCCTACAATGACTTGGAGATGGGCGGGGGGGCCATCTTCCCCTCACTTGTCTCCATGTCAGGCCAGGGACAGATCCGGATCGCCTCCGCCGTTACCGACGGCCACAGTAAGCGGTGAAGGGCACCGGAGAGCGGCGGTAGGGGGGGCCCTCTCCTGCCGCCGATAAAAGTGATCTCGCTGCGAATCTGCTGCAGAGACCACTTTTATCTGAAAGAGAACCGCCGGCTCTTGAAGAAGATACCGGGGTTATGGTAGCTAGCTGCTACCATAACAACGGTATTTCTCTTCAAAGACAGGACATATATAGTCGTCCTGCGGGAAGGAAGTGGTTAATTAAAATGAATTTATTATTTGTCATCTCCCTGCTTGGCCCCTTTCACACGCGCTGTCTGATCAGGTTCCCTGTCAGTTTTTCAGGCGGACCTGATTGGACCCTTAGCGGGAATATGGTGGTCTTATGTCCCTGCATGGCAGGAAATAAAAGCAGTCACATTAGTTCTAGTCGTCTCTGTGTAAATTTAAGATTGGTTAATTTTTATATTGAAAATAAAGCTTTGTCGGTCATTTAAAAAAAAAAAAAAAAAAAAAAACCTGGCTCCTAACTTTTTTAGCTGGCTCCTAGATTCCAAGCAAATTTGTCAAGCCCTGTCTTACACTTTTTTTTTTTTTTTAAATCCAGCTTATACATGGGACTCTATAGGCAGCTTCTGCTGCTTTGAGTAGATGGCAATGTGGAAATAAAGAACAAAGTGCATTCACGTACAATTAACCACCCTTCTTCCTATTGAGAGATATATATATATATATATATATATATATAGAGATATATAATATTTTTTTTAACAAATGATGTGTGGAACACAGTTCTGACAGCTACAAGCCAACTTTTTATAGAATTCAAACAAAATAAATATGGGTGGTGGCCAAAAGCAACCTTCTGAGCCAATTACAGTGGACCATCTGCAATGCCCCTTTCACATGGATTCCTCACACCTACTTTTGGTATGAAGCACTGTAAAAATATCCGAGATAGAATGCCTCCCTATCTCGGTTTATTCTCAGCTAATTTCATCCAGTTTCATTATACGCTATTAGATGACTTCATCAAAATTGTAACTATACTCATTATTTGTTTTTACACATGTATGAATATGATTAAACTGCTGCAGCCTTTAGGGCAGTTTATACAATTATATAATTTTTCAAAAAAGGACAAAGTATAAGACGCCAGCATGATGCCAAGTTGTATTTATGAAATTCTAGGAAATAAACTTGCATTCCTACTATATTTTTCTCTGGTGAGGATGCTTTTGTTGGCTAAGCAAGAAAAAAAACATACATGAACTAAACTGTATATCTGTAGTTTGCTATTTTTCTATCAAGTCCATGCCTCAAACACTCACTTTTATATTCATAAGTTTGTTCTCACTAAATTTGTCTCTCTCTATTGCATTTGAATGCCTCATGCACAATGCAGGTCAAAGAATCTGCTCTTACAGGCATTTGAGCTTTTACTTTTCCCTGTCTGTTAACTCCACTCCATGTTAGCCTATGTGTCCATGCACACTATGGGTGTTTACTGGCAGGAAAAAAAACCCCCAAAGGGTTTGGTGTTTTTTTTTTTCCTGCCTATATCCTCATACTGTGCCTAGTGTGCATGGACGCATAGGCTAACATGGAGGGGAGTTAACAGGCAGGGAAAAGTAAAAGCTCCAAACAGCTGAAACGCTTGTAGGAGCAGCTCCTTTTGAGCTGCAGTATGCATGAGGCATTCGCCTCTTTGGAAGAAAATGGTTCTTCGTATTTTGCAAGGAGTTCTATAAAATGATTATGATATAGGTACCGGACAATAAATATCACATAAATGTTTGGAGACTTTTTTTTTTTTATTTTTTCCCAAGATGCTTTATTTTAGGCCATTTTATTTTTTTTATAGTTCCGATTCTATAAAGGAAATAGGATATGCTTGTGTAGCAAGGTGCATGTAACACATGTTGACCTGGCTTGTATATTAAATATTGTATTTCTCTTTCTACCTTGTTTTAAAAACAGATTCTTATTCAACACAGTGAATGTGATCATAAAAAAAAAGCTTTTAATGTTTGCTAATATATTTAAATTATTACTCCTAATAAGAATATGAATGTATAAAGACACGATTGTATTTTCTGCAAACAGTTAAAGGGTTTGTGAACCCATTTGTAAAAGTCTAAGCCAGCCACCCTATTAGAGGCTAGCTTAGCACACTGTTAAGCATTTTTTAAAACGAGCAGTGTAAATACCGATTTCCAGCTGTCTTCAGGCCGGTCACGTGATTCGCGGCCGCTTTCCAGCTCCGACGGATGGCTTCTACAGGAGGAGCCATGATCTCCCTCTGACATCCGGTGGGAGATTTACAGCGCTCGTTTTTAAAAATGCTTACCATTGTGTGGTATACCAGCCTCTAATGGAGGGGCTGGCAGTGATAATTATAGGCTTTTTTTTCTCTCAATAATAGCAGTGGGGGGGGGGGGGTGGCAGGAAGGAGGGGGGAGAGAGCAGAGCAGGCAGCCTATCACAGAGAGAGGCACTTTGACCACTGTGATCAGGGCGGAGCAGCCCTCGTTATCGTGGTCTGTTTAGAGAGGCCATATAGGAAGGTTTGTTTTTTTTTTTTTTTTTTTTTACAGTTTAGAGGGGGGCAGATTACACAGCACAAGCGCTGTGCTGTTTAATTTGCTTTAAAGGACTATAATAATATATATATTTTTTTTTGGGTTAACAAACGCTTTAAGCATGATTAAATATTTTGGGCATGAAATGCTCAACACACTTCTTCTTCCACACCTCTCCTTTCTCTGTACTTCCTTTTTACCCTTGGATGATTTTCTCCATGCATTCCAGATTGAATTAACCTCATCAGAACACGCATCAGACTGTGTCCAGGGATGGACACCCATTGGACAGGCCGCCGCTATTTGCATGCACCTGTCATTCCAGTGGCTAGAATCTGCTGATTCTTGCTGCTGGAATCTAACGTATGCAGCTAAAAAGCCATGTTAAGGCGGTCCAATGTCAAGTCACCAAGTTGGCTGTGCTGTGTGGCAGAGCTCTCTAAATCTCAGAACTGGATGGGAAGACCTACAAATCCATTTTGCAGATGAAGTAGTTCCCCTATACTTTTTAGTGCTGTACTTAGCTGTATGTCTGCAGTTCAGCTCTAAGGGTTTGTTCACATTAGCCTCGCTGGGCTGCACAGGGCAGCATTGCTCAACACAGTCCCAATGCATGGGCAAGGAAATTTTGCTTATGCCCTGACACTTTATTTCATACGAACGTTGCATTTTTACCAGGGTGGATTTGATTTAAATCACTTGTAAAAAGGCTTGATTTAAAACATCATTTTTAAAGAGCAACTGTTATCTCTGTCCCGCAGCAGCTCCTCTTCTGACCTGCTGTTGACTCACCGACAGTCCCATTCACGTTAATGGGATGGCTGATAATGCGGCAGGGACACAACAAGATGAGGGACGTGGCGGCTAACAGGCGCTGCCATGATGGATTTGAAATGACTGGTGCTCTATAAATGTAAGGACTTCTTGCTGGTAGTTAGAATCTTTAATATTTGCAGACAAAATGAAGGTTTCCCATTTAGAATAACAAGCTGTCAGGTTAGTAAAACAGCAATATCAGAACCGATTTTGATCATACAGTTTGTAGTGTACATAGATTTGCAAAACAATGGGATAAAGGAATATTCCTGAACTTTGTTTTATCTCATGGTTACTGTGAAATTGTGTGAATGCATCGATGCAGTGCATGTTATCTCAGCTTGCAGAGCTTGGATTTATTGCGTTTACCAAAAATGTAAATAATGCAGAACATACAGCCTCATGCTACGTAACTAAGCTCCATTTCATGCTGAATAAACTACATTTTTCTTTTCAAATATTTTATTGTTAATTTCACATACAGCTGTTACATTAAGTTCCATACATAGTTTCAATTGAATATATGACAGTGTACATAAAAATAATGCCTGAGAACTTTGGTTTAATGAAAACTAAGTGCTAGGATAACATGTATATTTCTAAATTGTGCGGCATGCTGGAACTAGATACGTATATATTTGAGGGATTAAAGGGAAGTATGGTCCCTTTTTTAACACTATAAATTTGGGCCAGTCCCCAACAACAGTGGTGGGGGGGCCCTCAAAAGTATTGCTAGTAACAGAGTATATTACTTATTTTCAGTTTTGGGGGGTAAGGTGGAGTGGAGAGGTGAAATTATGAAAAAAGGGGGGTAGTAAAGAGGGGGAATAGGCGGGAAAGTTGTAGATAGGAGAAGGGGGAAGAGGGGGGTGCTGGCCAGCCCGCGTGGGCACAGGAGCCAAAATAGTCTCGGGGCGACGTCCAGGCTTGCTTAAAGTGTTACTAGGTCTTCATCGATATCTGTTGGCAAAAAGTGTTCAACCCAGGGTCGCCAGACTCTGTTGTGTTGGGTGGCTTTATCTAGGATTTTTGCCTCTGTTTTGCTATGTATCATTGCTTGGGTAATCCTATTCTTTGTTTCGACTATATTAAGAGTGGGGGTTTTCCAGGCCTTAGCTATCGTCTGTTTGGCTGCTGTGAATAAATGTAGGAGAAGTCGGAGTTGTGATCTGGTGTAGTCTTGTGGAAAGAGGTTGAGGAGGGCTATTTTGGGGCTAGGGGATAAAGTCTAGCTGGGACTAGATACCAGCGCATTAGCACTTTATAGTTCGCTTCTGAGGCAATAACATTCTGGGATGAGTTTTTTGTGTTAGACCATATGGTCGACCAGTCTTCTGGTTCGAGGGTAGTGTCGAGGTCCCTCAACCATCTTTGTGCATATGTGGGTAGGTCTGGGGGTGGTAATGTAAGATGGGAGTATAAGCGGGAGATAATACCAGGGGCATGCGGATCAGACTCGCACATACGCTCAAACTCGGTCAGAGTATCCAGACCAGAGTTGGTTTTTATAGTTATTTGCACAAAATGTTTAATTTGGAGGTAGCGGAAACATTCCCTGTGAGGAAGTTGTGTTTGCTCCTGGATAATTGGAAAGGGTTTCACAGTGTCTCCGCTAACGAGATCACAGATGCGAGTCAGACCCGCCTGGACCCAGGCATGGAATGAGGTTGGTTCTGTGTAGGCTGGGAGGAATTGAGGGTGACCTAAATAAGACAGAAGTGGGGAGTGTGGAGAGATTAGTTTAAATGGAGCTTTTAGTCTATCCCAAAGTTTAAGTGTGTGAAGTGTTAATGGGTTAGCTATGGGTCCTCTAGCTGATGTAGGAAGCCATAGCAGATTACCTATATTAAGCGGGTGTAAATCAATGGCTTCGAGGGCCACCCAAAGTGGGGTTTCCGTCTTGGCATGGTATAAAATAGACTGTGCTAGGCGGGCTGCGTGATAGTAGTGTGAGAAATTGGGAATGCCCAGGCCGCCGTAGAGCTTGTTGCGGAGAAGAATCGGTCTCGCCACTCTGGGTCTAGTAGGACCCCATATATATTTGAAAACTTTATTCTGTACAATCCTATGGTAATAAGGAGGGACTTTGATAGGGAGCACTCTATATAAGTATAACAGTTTTGGTAATAGGGACATTTTCACAGCAGCTATACGTCCCAGCCAGGAGACACATAGCGGTAACCAGGTATTTAGTAAGGAAGATATTTGTGAAAGCATCGGGAGGTAATTAGATTGGAACAGGTTGGAGGGATCCTTAGTGAGCTTGATCCCTAAATATGGGATCGATGTGGTAGACCAGAGGAAGGGGAAGTTGCTACGTAAAGTTTCTAGATCAGCTTGTGGCAGGGACACATCGAGGGCCCTCGATTTGGTTTGGTTGACTTCGAGTCCAGATATGTTAGAAAATTTATCTAGGGTGTTCATAAGGTTGGGTAATGTGGTATGGGGTGAAGTAATGAAGAGAAGTGCATCATCAGCAAAGAGGCACACTTTGTGGGAGGTGGATGCTATGTCTAAGCCTCGAATATCGGGATTAGATCTAATCAGGGCTGCCAGGGGTTCGATAGTGAGTGCGAAGAGCAGGGGGGATAAAGGGTATCCCTGTCTAGTCCCCCGTGCTATTGGAAAAGGATCTGATCGGAATCCGGAGTAGTGTACATACGCTTGTGGGTGGTTATAAAGGGCCTTGATCCAATTTAAGAAGTTGGGACCGAAGCCCCAACGTTGGAGGATAAAAATTAGGTAGGGCCATGAGACTGTATCGAAGGCTTTGCGTATATCTAAGGAAAGGAGGTGCATGGGGATCTTACGGGAACGGGCCAGATGTTGCAAAAGAATTATTCGTCTGATATTATCGCTCGCTTGTCGTTTGGGTATAAAGCCAACCTGGTCTTTGTGTATCAAGCCACCAATGATGGGATTGAGGCGTAGGGCGAGGACTTTGGCTAGAATCTTAATATCCACATTAAGAAGTGAGATTGGTCTATAGTTGGACCATAACGTGCTATCAGTGTTTGGTTTGGGGATCATAGAGATGAGAGCAGTCAATGTGTCCCTGCCAAAAGATTGTTGTTTTAGTATGGTATTGAATGTGTTGGTAAGAAGGGGGGCTAGTTCAGTGGCAAACTTTTTATAGTAGAGACTGGGGAGGCCATCAGGGCCTGGGCGCTTATTAGGTTTTAGGGTTTTAATGGCTGCTAGTACTTCGTCTGTCGAGATCGTGCTCTCCATCAGCTCGCGACTGGATTCAGACAAGGTTGGTATAGGTAAGTTATGAAACAGTTTTTCTGCTTGGCGTAGTGGAAATGCTGTTTTAGAATCATAGAGATTTGCCAACTGTTTACGGAACTCCGAGAGAACCTTAACAGGATTGCTAGTAATTTCGTCTTTAGCCAGTCTGAGTCTAATGGGAACACGAGCACGGTCTGGTCTACGTAGACGCAGGGCCAGATAGGTGTCTGGTTTATTTGCTTTTGTATAAATCGTGTGGCTTGTTCTACGGATAGTTTTATCAGCCGTCTCGGCTAAGATTAGATCTAGTTCCAGCTTAATTTTTTCTAATGTTAATTTGCGTGATTCAGTTGGGTCCGATTGGAATAAAAGGAAACTATTATGGTAATCTGATTCAAGTTGGCGTATTTTGAGCTTCTTGTCTCTATTAAGATGGGATGCCACTGAGATACATGTGCCACGAATCACGGGTTTGTGTGCTTCCCAGAGGAGGATGGGGGAGATGTCGGGGGTTGCATTGTGTTAGGGATGACACTGTGGTAATAACGGCACAATGATCCGTCCATGTAATTGGTTGGATGTGTGAGTGAAGGAGAAGTGGTGCAGAAGCTATTGAGGTGAATATATGGTCAATCCTAGAAAATGATTTGTGTGGATGTGAATAAAATGTATAGTTTCTCTTGGTGGGATTGAGTTCTCTCCACGTGTCTAGGAGGGAGGCTGACTGTATAAGTTTACGAAATTGTGAAGAGGGGGAGTAATGTTCAGGGGCATAGGGTGATTTGTCTGCGTGTGGTTGTAGTATTGAATTGGAGTCTCCGCAGAGGAACAAAGTTCCCTTGCAGTGTGCTTGCACAACTTGTAAGAGATGCGAGAAAAAGGGATTCGGGTTTGTATTGGGGGCGTAATAGGAGACGAAGGTTGTGGGTATGTCCTGTAATAGTCCCACTAGGATGAGATAGCGACCTTCAGGGTCTTTTATTTCAGTGAGGGGGGTAAATGGCATGGTGTGGTGAAAAGCGAGTAAAACTCCTCTGTGTTTTTTGTTTTTGCTGAAGCAGTAAATACCTGTGGATATTTAGAGCTAAAAAATCTCGGTGTTTGGTGTATGGAGAAATGGGTTTCCTGGAGGGCTACGATTTTGGCTTTCAGGGACGCAAAGGTTTGAAATGCTTTTACTCGTTTATGTGGGGAATTTAACCCCTTAACGTTCAGAGTAAGAATTTCAAGTGGGGCCATTATGGGGTGTGTGGGTGGTAAGTATCAAAGAAGAAAGAGGGGGGGCCCACTCGGGTCAACCGGCACAGAAAGAGGGTGGGGAGTAAAGATATAGAGTCAAAAAGGGGGGAGAGGGAGGGGGGGGGGAGGGAGAGCATAGTGGGTCGGGTGGAGCACTGAGCGGCCCCCCTGATAAGGGGGCAGCGCGTCAGTAGAGCCCGACTAATGCGTGCACTGACTCTGCGACCAAGGTTTCGGTCAAAGAGTGGATGCATCGCTGAGGGGGTAAGCATTGACTGCTCCCCGCCGCAACCGGGAGCAGCAAGTGACTAAAAGTGATTTAAAAAGTAGGTATAATGGAAAACAACAAAACAAAGTAAAGTGAAAAATACGAAATCGTCCCCATTGCCCCCTGATAATGTAATTATCAGCAAAATATCAAGTATAGGGTGGGGGGTGGGGAACATAAGAGCGTATGGTACAGTTCTATTCAATAACTGCTAAGCACACATGTGAGTTTTCGGGTGTTGACATTCACCATAAGAGATTAGTGTCTACGGGTTGAGGGGAGGGGGGGTTGGAGAGGAAGGAGGGTAGGGATAGGATAGGGAGGAATAAGGGAGGGAAAAACTGGGAGGGGGAGGGAGAAAGGAGGGGGGGAGGGTTGGAGAAGGGAAAGAAGGGAGGAGGGGGAGTAGGGAGGAGGGGGGGGGGAGGAAGGGGAGAGGGGGGAGGGGGGGATGGGAAGAGGGGGGAGGAGGGGGAGGGGATGGGGATGATGTGGGGTACATACTAGAAAAGTGTGCATGAAATTCTCGGTAGATTAGCCAAAGCATAGAAGCTATCTAGTTGATTCATTACCGGTGTTAAATCTTGAAAACGACAGAGTAGCGGGGTTCACCTGGTTCACAAGATGCAAACCAGGTCAAGTACGCTCTGGGTATGTGCAAAACAGAATTGTGCGTTTTAAGAACAACATGGGTATAATAACAAATAAAAAAGGGTTTTTAGGTGTAAAAGAAAAATTGAACAACATAACTGAACCTGAGAAGGCCTTAAAAGGCCTATGAGCCCTGAAAAGAAAACAATTTCAGGTTACCATATATCCGTTCTTGACGGGAGTCCTCTAGCAGGTCTCGGTCACGAGTGGGGTCTCTAAGGTGGCATGGAGACATTCTCTGCATGTGCAACCGAGTACCTGCGTATTCAAAAAAGAAGAGGAGACAAAAGAATAGAAAAGGTAGTTCCTTTGTTTTCAGCGTGGGGCTCGGGATTTCGGGCTGCGATAGGAGTATTCGGATAATCTGGCTGGAGTTCCCTTCCGGATGGATGGCGGTCCGGGGTTTTTCCGTTTGGGAGTAATGGTGTATGGTTGCGAGGCAGATCTGGCTGGAGTGCGAGGAAGGGCTGTGTCTGAATGGGCAGACTGGGGAGATAGGTTGAGTGATTCCAGCAGCTTTTGGAGAGATTCTGGTGTGGTGGAGGTATGTTGCTGACCTTGATAGGAGAATTGCAATGCGAACGGGAACCGCCATGTGTACTTAAGTTGATGATGTATAAGTACCTGTAGTTGAGGCTTCATGGCGCGGCGTTTAGCAATCGTGAGGGGTGCCAAGTCGGAAAACAATTGATATGTATGACTCTGGAATTGCAGGGTGTTGTTGTTGCGGGCGGCCGCCAGGAGCTGTTCCTTCGTGCGAAAAAAGTGCAGCTTGATGATAATGTCTCTAGGTGGACCGTCTGTTTGGCGCCTGGTGAGCGCTCTGTGAATTCTGTCGAATTCAAGGCGTTCGATGGGTATGGAGGGTGCTAGCTCTTGGAAAAGTGCTGTTGTAAAAGATTGCAGGTCATCAATTGTTTCTGGGATGCCTCTGAGGCGTAGATTGGATCTGCGGGAGCGATTCTCCGCGTCCTCGAGGCGGGATAAAAGCATAGAGTTCTCCTCTCTGAGAGCAATTTGCTCTTGTGCTTGTTCTTGGAGGGTGAGTTCTATGTCATCTACCCTCGTTTCCAGGTCTGCTGTGCGCTGGCGTATCTCACGTGTCAGGCTAGTAGTGATCTGGTCTGATGTTGCTTTAAGGGCCTTATGTAACATAGATTCCATGACTCTCATAAAGGCAGCTTGTGACATACCTGTATCAGGGGCGGGTGGTGAGCCACCTGAGCCTTCTTGTATGTCAGTCTCCTCCTCGCTGTCAGGTATATCAGAGCGAGCTGGAGATGTTGTTGAGAGATCAGCCAGGTTCCGGGCCAGCGCTTCTTTGATGGGTTTATGGTTCGGTTTTCGGCGGTGGCCCGTTAACACCATACCGGAAGGGGCACTGATGTATGGAGAAGCGATCCCCGTGGAAATGGTTCCGATTTGTCGGTTCAGTTAGGCTTTATAGTCCCGGGTGTGCGGCGGGGAGTGCGGAGCTTCACAGAGACACGTCTGCCATGTAAAGCCTCGCGCATGCGCCCCCCAATAAACTACATTTTTAATGTATCTCAAATAGAAAACTATCTTTTTAGTTAGATTTTCTACTCCAAAAGCATTTTATTAAAATAAATTTGAGAAAAATCTAAATTTTAAATTGAATCAAATCTGATTTAAAAATATATTTTTTATCCACCTTGATTTTTACACAGTGCATAGACTTGAAGGGAACTTCAGGTTTAAAGTTTTTTGCACGTTCTGCACACCTGAACATTTTTCTTGCTGAAGTGAATAGGTCTTAATGATGACTGCACACAGCACAATCTGCATATAGGGCAGTTCATAATTTAATAGATAAATCAATCCTAAAGAAATCTATTTAGTCAAATCCAGGATGGCCCCATATTACATGGTTGTTGCTAAAATTGTGCCTTGCTAGCTACTGTATATACAGCCTCTACTTTTAAAAATAGCAAAAAATGTGGTTGCCATAGTCAACTCCACTTTGACTGTTCCTCCACATTTCCTAAAGTATTATATATTTCTATGTTTCCCTGCATGTGTATCCAGGAACATATCCATTCAGTGGCCTGCTTGTTTTAGCACTATATCTTTGCCGGGTGTGTGAAATACTTGCTCCCCTGTGGCACACTGTAGTTTTTCTGCAGGGTGTACCAGCTGGCAGGAAGGGTCATTTCGTGGAATAATAGTGGGGAATAGGTATTTGACCAGCCTGAGTGGTTGAATATTTGCAGTGGTTATGGAGCAGTGAAAAGGCTGCGTTTTTATGAAATGGGCTGCAGGAAAGCCTTTTTCCTTTACAGGTATGCATACAAATTGAGCCAGTGCTGACCGTTACTTTAAAGCAAATCATAGTTGTTTAATGTTTGGCTCAATATTCACATACATGAATTAGCTAAAACTAGCATTATTTGTCCTCCTAGATGTTTCAATTGGGATTTACTGTAGTCTGTTTTTGTGAAAAATGAAATGAGAACCAGAAAAAAATTCATGATATTTATGCTTGGAAAACCAGAAAATCCCCACAGTGCCAAGAGACAACGATTTACCATCTGGGCCTGCTCCATGTAAAAGCTTTTCACAGATTTTTATCTTTTTTTTTTTTTTTTTTTTTGGTATTGGATATCAGATGGTCAGTTTCCTTTTCCTTCTGTGCACTTGAACCATGATTTCCTGAACCTTCTTTCACATCAGGTGTTCTTTATGGCCTATTATTACAAGCTTTGAAACGGGTACAACAGAGAGCCTAGATTTAAGGTGATACCATTTATTGGCTAGCTCAGTTGATTTAAATGCAAGCATTTGAAAATCCTTCTAATGAAAAAAAACTTTTTTTTTTGAAAGCCTGCTTTTTTTCTACGCAGTGAGCCAATAAACAATATCATTTTGCCAAACTTTCTCCTTTGGTTGATGGTTAGTAAGGTACAACATCGCTGCCCAGATAAGCATTGTGAGTAATGGCAAATCTGTTCCAGAGGAAACAAGTAGTCTACCTCCCAATTACACACAGGAAGGTCCTCATTTCCTTTGCTGTTCTAGCTGTGACTATTTAAAACAAATTATAGTC
This sequence comes from Lithobates septentrionalis, assembly GCA_037952835.1. Lineage (NCBI taxonomy): Eukaryota > Metazoa > Chordata > Amphibia > Anura > Ranidae > Lithobates > Lithobates septentrionalis. Next base: position 9,795,575 of record JBBDGP010000264.1, on the reverse strand, counting down.
AGGAGACAAGAAAAATTAAATTGCATGTCACTTTACAGTCTTTCAGTACCTGTGCACCAGTAAAGACGTGTAATATATTGGCTTCTTGTTGCCCATGTCAATTGAATATTTTATTTGGACTACTTCTGGATTTGTGCTTTGTGCAGTAACAACTGGGATATACTGTACACTGGGCTGCAAAAGGGCAACTGCATCCAGCTTTGGTAATACTTTATTAAAACCAGTAGTTTTAGCATCTTTAGGCATGATATAGATAGACCATCAAAAGTGGGCAGTGTATTTGTTCATGATTCCCCCCCCCCCCCCCCCCCCCAGAATCAATTCTTACACATGAGAACTTTTGCAAGTGCCTCCTTGCTTGCTCAGTAGTATGGTACCTGCACCTGTTGAGCTTTAATACAGCTCCTTCCTAGAGGCTTCCCTGGATGGGACTTATTTATTTATTTTTTCCCATTCAAGCAGCGGGTTGAATGAAAAAAATGGGCATGATTCTCCTACACACACACTCAATGTGGATGGGGGAATATTCCCATTGTGTCCTCGTATTCCTACAGCAGGGAGACTTCCTCCCCATCAGAATACACAGATCATCCCTGCAGGCTATACCTTGGATCAGCAGCACTGATCAAAAGGAAATTTTTCCAGCTGGATTGTTGTACAGACGTTGAATGGTGGATCAACTTGTGTACAACCACAGTGCCCATACATGGATTGAAATTTAAATGGTCCCTGCTGATTGGGTTCTTTTTCGATCCATCTATGGGCAGCTTAAGTGGCCACCTTGGGAGAGTTTTTTTTTTTTTTTTTTTTTTTTCTCAATCCAGCAACTGGCAAATTAACAAATGGGTCTCATATACTGTAGTTTTATTTTTTTGTACTTTCCATCTTGGCAGAGAGTAGGAGACCCCTCTGGATGAAATAGCAGTCACCTATTTTGTGTCCTGTAGTCTGGGAGGCAGAGTAGTTATAAAATACTTTATCAATAATTTTGCACTTGCATAATGCAAGCTAAACCACCTCAGTTTATCACAGAAACCGCAGCAAACTTAAATAAAGTATAGAAATTATAATGCATGTAACAACTGTAAACACTGTCCTGTACAAAGCAGAGGGATGAAGTACTTATTGCCCACTCATGGCTGTCTTGCTTGAGCCTCTTCTTTCGTCTTTTCAACTTTGTGTGAAATGCATGTACTAAAATTACCTTGGTGTGTTTTTATAGGGACCTAATTTAATGTATTCGACTAAAAATTCATATTCATTGAGGGAAAGCTCTGCATGGAACATTATTCATGGCGTTCAGAAAACAGCCCATAAACTCCACTGCTAATAAACATCCAAAAGCTTCCATGTGTTCATGGACACATAGGATGACATACAGGGGAGTTTATGGGCTGTTAAAAAAACCCAAACTCCCAAAAATGTCCATTTATGAGCTTCAGTGTGCATGGAGCCTAAAGCTGAACTACAGGAAAAGTAAAAATTCTCCCTTGCATTAGAGGGGACTTGGAAATGCAGTTTTACTTACCCGTTCCTCCACTCTAGGAGGCTTCTCTCAGCAGCCTCTTTTCCTCTATGGTCTGGTAATCTAAGGTCCTCTGACAACCAGACCAATGCAGGGACAATAGCTATGGGTGTGAGGGTGCCAAAGCATTGGGGGAGCACTGTCTGCTGGAGAACCAGAGGATCGGGTAGGCAAAAATGCTTATTCTCGTCTCCTAGCGAGAAATCAGCACTTGGTCCCAGTTCACACTGATGCGAATATTAATCGGATTAGATTTGCATAGATTTGCATGTCATCTGAAAAAACATTGTTTGCTATGAAAGCTCTTCACTTGCGGTGAATTACGGTGCAATTCCGATCAATTAAAAAAAAGGGTCCTGTGTGAGTTTAGTGCAGGCAGGTTCAGTGCAAATTAGATCTCCAGCTATGTCAAATCCCTTCAGGAATCGCATAAAATCTCATTAGAAATCACATCTGTCACAACAGAAATCGCACTGTGAAATTGCCCAGCATAAGTGTGAACCTAGCCTTAATCCTTGCGGTGTGGGCACAACAATAGGTCTATAAAGGGGATGTAAACCCAATGTCATCCTTTCTAAACTACTACCATAGTGGTTCTCTATAAGGATATACATGCCTCCTGCATGTATCTTTACCCGTCAAATGTCTCCCCTCTGTCTGTTATGAGAGCCCAAAAACTGCATATTCTGTGAGTGGGTCTGTTTTCTGGAGCTCGGTGGGTGGAGTCGTGACTAGACTCCCCGCCCACCTCTACACTCCACTTGTCAATATTTATTTTTCTCCTGTGTATTTCTTACACTGAACTAATGCTATGATCTCTAACATCCAGTGAAAAGACAGGAATGTAACCACATGACTTCAGCATGCCCAATTATGCTGAGGTGTGGAACATCCAATCCTGGCAGAGCAGCAGAAGAAAGGAGTGGGAGGGAATTAAAAAATAAGGCTAGTGCACGAGATATGTAAATCACCTGTCACAGCAAGGGGGAGTATTTGACAACGTTTTTCTCTGTTTGTCAAGATTTATCTCACTGAACAATAAAAGAGGATTGCTCAGAGCTGGATTAACTCTTTGTGGCAAGACTGGGCTCAAATGATAGGAAATCTTATACTCCTATATTATGACACAAAAAATAAATAAAAATTTCCGGTTTACATCCACTTTAAGCTCATGAACTCCTGAGTACATTTTAAATGCATTTTGTGTTTCCTGTCAGTTCTGCCTGTGCCCCTACAATGACTATATTTTGAAGCCAAGTATGACCTGTAGGTGGCTGCAAATATCCTGCTGTAAGTATCATAAATGCAGTGTAGTGAAATACCACTGGAAAGCCGTTGGGTTATTCAACACTACTCATACACTAGTGCTGCTCGATTAATCGTGGAGAATCGTTATCGCGACTCTCCGCCCGCCGCGATCGCAACTCCAGGTTTGTGCGATTCTGACCGTCAAGCTGTTGTGAGCTGAAACACTGTGCAGCGACGGACCTGTCAGAGCGCTGCTCTCCCCTATGGGGGATCGGATGAGGACGGACCGTAGTGTCTGTCGTCATCCAATCCGAAAACGGATGGAAAAGTAGGGTTTTCCTCCGTTACACTTTTTCGGATCGGAGCCGGTCGGATGTCAGCGGACGTTCATCCGCTATTCCATAGGGATACATGTATGTCCGTTTTTCATCCGAAAATGGAAGGATGAAAAACGGACATACGGATCATCTGTGTGAAAGAGGCCTTAATGACCGTGCATTAGCTGCAAGTGTTTTTACACAAAGGCGGATGACAGTGTGCGCTCTCGTTTTTTGTTTTCTTTTTAGGCACATGTGTCCACTGCACCCAGTTGAATACTAAGAGAGAGAGCTAGAAGAGTAGAATAATGAGTGAGGCAGAGGCTGCAGAGCAATGCGCAAGTCAGTCTGATAAAAACATGGACCTTGTTTTTGTACCGAAAAAAGGATCTTATTCCGAAGTGTGGGCTTATTTCGGTTTCAAGCCAGATGATGATATTCAGAAAACCATATTCTGCAAGCAATCTTTAGCCACTGTTTCTGCACCAAAGGCTAACACCACCAATCTGTTTAATCACCTGAAACTTAACCACGTACAACTGTATGATGTGATACAGAAAAAAAAAAATTGGCGATCAATCACAAAGTGCCTGCAACCAGACAAAACAAACATCAATTAAATCAACAATATTCAATGCAACACCGAACCTCTCCCAGGTACAAAGAAATAACGGACGCAATCGCATTTCACCTGGCTAAAGATATAGATCCCATGACCACTGTTGAAAAAGACGGATTTAAAAAACTCATTCGTACCCTTAAAGAGCGCTATTGCGTGCCTTCTCGTAATTATTTTTCACACGTTGGAATCCCTGCTCTGTACAACAAATGTCATGAAACCTGTTGAAACAGAATCGCGCAGTGCACTTAATTTTGCAGCAACTTCAGATTTATGGTCCAGCAGAGCAATGGAACCATACATGAGCTTAACGATCCATTTCATTACTAATAATTTTGAGATGAAAAGTCGGTGCCTACAAACTGTGTTTTTCCCTGAGGACCACACTGGTGAAGCTTTGGCGCAGGGATTAAAAGATGCTCTCATAAACTGGAAATTGGTGGAGGAAAATCTTGTGTGCATAACTACAGACCATAGAACCAACATGGTAAAGGCCATATCCATAAATCACTGGACACTACTGCAGTGTTTTGGCCGTAGGCTTCATCTCGCAATAGAGCATGCAATAAAGGACCCACGAATTGAGCGTGCTATGGGTTTGTGCAAAAAGCTTGTCGGGTGTTTCAGCTACAGTTAGAGGAGAAAGAGGGAGCTTTCTGCGGCACAAAAACAACTCTGTTTACCAGACCACAAGCTCAAGACAGAGTGTATGACAAGGTGGGGATCTAGGCAGGCTATGGTGAGAAGGATACTTGAGCAGTAAGCTTCCATCACCCATGTCCTCTCTTCTGACCGCAAGGCTAGACCCCTCTTGCCAACATGGTATAACCTAGAGGTCCTGGAGGCTGTGGACAAGACTCTCACCCCACTGGCAGACTTCACAGATGCTCTTCTGTGAAACCTGCTCTCCACCTATTTCAGTCTTCTGTTTTGGCTGTTAGGGAAGAGGACTCTGATCTTATTCAGACAATGAAATCAAAGATCATGGGGTATCTGGAGGAAAAACATAATGACCAAAGAACACAAGACCTCCTCGACATAGCCACAACCCTTGATCCCAGGTTTAAGATGACTTGCGTCAATGAGGATAACCAAACTGCTGTCTGGAGCAGACTAAAAGATGAAATGTCGAAGCTAGCAGTTAAGGAAAGTCTCCCAACAACAGCTACTACTAGTAGCAGTCCTGCAAAAAGACTCGAAAGACCTTGGGTAGCTTTTTTAAAGCAGCCTAAAGAAATGAAGGGCCACCATCAGATCCACACACACACACACACACACACACACACACACACACACACACACACACACACACACCAACAACAATCCATCACCTTGGACTTGGAGCTAAAGACTTACCTGTTCTTAGGCAACACTGACGGTGAAGATGATCTATTAGTCTAGTGGAGGACTCACAAGGAGCAGTACTGTATCCAAGATTGTCTGCATTGGCCAGAAAATACCTTTGCATTCCTGCAACCAGTTCCCCTTCTGAAAGTTTTTAGCACAGGGGGCAACATTGTCTCTTGTCGCCGTTCTGCACTGAAGCCACAAAATGTTGATAGGCTAGTGTTTCTAGCTAAGAATCTTTAAATCGGTTTCTCTGACATAATACCTGAATGTTTTTTTGAATGTAATGGTATTTTCTTTATTTCACATTACATTGTTCTTCATTACATTTCTTTCAGTTTGACTGAAGCGAAGAGTATTATGGCTTATGTTATTGCCATCTTGTTTGCTCAGAGGTTGTAAATCTTTGAAATTAAAAGTTTTTTTTAGAATCGTCAGAGAATCATGATCTTTATTCTCCAAGCAAAAAAATCGTGATTCTCATTTTTCCCAGAATTGTGCAGCTCTATCATACACAAATCCAAAATGTCAGTTTTGGTGTTTTATTCTTTTAAATGAACCTGTCACCAGGCTGGGAATTTTAAACTGCGCACATAATGGAAAAATACACAAGCAGGGGTTACCTTAATTTAGAACCACATGTCGACAATCAGTAGATACAGTGGGGACAGAAAGTATTCAGACCCCCTTAAATTTTTCACTTTGTTATATTGCAGCCATTTGCTAAAATCATTTAAGTTCATTTTTTTTCCTCAATGTACACACAGCACCCCATATTGACAGAAACACATAGAATTGTTGACATTTTTGCAGATTTATTAAAAAGGAAACTGAAATATCACATGGTCCTAAGTATTCAGACCCTTTGCTCAGTATTTAGTAGAAGCACCTTTTTGATCTAATACAGCCATGAGTCTTTTTGGGAAAAATGCAACAAGTTTTTCACACCTGGATTTGGGGATCCTCTGCCATTCCTCCTTGCAGATCCTCTCCAGTTCTGTCAGGTTGGATGGTAAACGTTGGTGGAAGCCATTTTTAGGTCTCTCCAGAGATGCTCAATTGCGTTTAAGTCAGGGCTCTGACTGGGCCATTCAAGAACAGTCACTGAGTTGTTATGAAGCCACTCCTTCGTTATTTTAGCTGTGTGCCTAGGGTCATTGTCTTGTTGGAAGGTAAACCCTTGGCCCAGTCTGAGGTCCTGAGCACTCTGGAGAAGGTTTTCGTCCAGGATATCCCTGTACTTGGCCACATTCATCTTTCCCTCAATTGCAACCAGTCGTCCTGTCCCTGCAGTTGAAAAACACCCCCACAGCATGATGCTGCCACCACCATGCTTCACTGTTGGGACTGTATTGGACAGGTGATGAGCAGTGCCTGGTTTTCTCCACACATACCGCTTAGAACTTTTTGGCCTTAATTCTATCTTCTCATCAGACCAAAGAATCTTATTTCTCACCATCTTGGAGTCGTTCAGGTGTGTGTGTTTTTTTTTTTTTTTTTGCAAACTCCATGCGGGCTTTCATGTGTCTTGCACTAAGGAGAGGCTTCCGTCGGACCACTCTGCCATAAAGCCCCGACTGGTGGAGGGCTGCAGTGATGGTTTGACTTTCTCCCATCTCCCGACTGCGTCTCTGGAGCTCAGCCACAGTGATCTTTGGGTTCTTCTTTACCTCTCTCACCAAGGCTCTTCTCCCCCGATAGCTCAGTTTGGCCGGACGGCCAGCTCTAGGAAGGGTTCTGGTCGTCCCAAACGTCTTCCATTTTAAGGATTATGGAGGCCACTGTGCTCTTAGGAGCCTTAAGTGCAGCAGCATTTTTTGTAACCTTGGCCAGATCTGTGCCTTGCCACAATTCTGTTTCTGAGCTCTTCAGGCAGTTCCTTTGACCTCATGATTCTCATTTCCTCTGACATGCACTGTGAGCTGTAAGGTCTTATATAGACAAGTGTGTGGCTTTCCTAATCAAGTCCAATCAGTATAATCAAACGCAGCTGGACTCAAATGAAGGTGTAGAACCATCTCAAGGATGATCAGAAGAAATGACCAGCACCTGAGTTAAATATATGAGTGTCACAGCAAAGGGTCTGAATACTTAGGACCATGTGATATTTCAGTTTTTCTTTTTTAATCTGCAAAAATATCAACAATTCTATGTTTTTCTGTCAATATGGGGTGCTGTGTGTACATTAATGAGGAAAAAATGAACTTAAATGATTTTAGCAAATGGCTGCAATATAACAAAGAGTGAAAAATTTAAGGGGGTCTGAATACTTTCTGTCCCCACTGTATATCCCCAGAGAGGAGATACTGTATAGCTCAAATTATTTGCAAATCTCAATTTTATCTATGTGGCCCAATTAGACCTATTCAGTCTGTTGCTTTGTGTAAATGTATTAAAGTAATATTAAAGGCAGCTTTTTTTTTTTTTTTTATAACAAACATGTCACACTTGCCTTGCTCTGTGTATTGGTTTTGCACAGAGCAGCCCCGATCCTCCTTTTCTTGGGTCCTCTGCCAACTCTCCTGGCCCCTCTCTCCTGCTGAAATGCCTCCATAGCAAGCCGTTTGCTATGGGGGCACCCGACAGGCTCACTCCCGAGCCGCTGCTCCATGTATCCATTCACATACAGCGCAGCTTGGTCCAGCCCCCACTCTCTCTCTCCTTATTGGCTCACAGGCTGTGATGGACACAAGCTCCTGCTGCTGTCCCAGCCAATGAGGAAGAGACCTGGGAGAACCGCTGCTCTAATGCATATCGCTGGATCGAGATGGGGGCCTGCTGAACACACAAGGTCTTTTACCTTCATGCATAGAATGCATGAAGGTAAACATTTAGCCTTTACAACCACTTCAATGTGCATTGTGTTGAGGTAGCCTATTCCTCATTAATGGGCTGCCAACACAAAACAAACCATACATAGCACATGACTCTGCTTCTCACCACATTGAAGGGTATGTGTCTTATGCTACTTTACAGTGCTTTGAAATGCCATTCACAGTGAATAAAGCTGTACAAAGAGCCATATATTGATGTGTGTTGTGGTATTTGGCATTTTAAAGTTTTTTAGTGCAAAGCATTAGTCTGAATGGGGGGCTTTAAAGTCCAGCCTTTATGTCTCCCTTTTGGCTCTTTGAGCTGCCTGTTCTATCAAAGAACCAATAGATAAAGAGATGCTTTGGTAGGTGTGGTTGATGTAAAACCCCATAGAAAAGGTTGAGCTTTGCTTATCACTTTAGTTGCCTATGTTTTAGGATCTGCTGATAAATTGGTGTATTTCGGTTCCATACTGCTTGGCACTTGGTTTTGTGTGTATGCTTGTTTTCAGGAGTGAATCAGCAGCATTCATTTTGGGTAGATTAGCATGTTTCTTGGAAAACAAAATCCCACACACTATATGAAGAGCTCAATATTTCTGTTAAGCTTGTTAAATGAAGTTTCATCAGCTGACTCATCTTTAAATAAACTTGTCATTCGATAAAATAAAGCCTGTCATTGCTGAAAATAGAAGCTGTCTGGCTACTATGCTGATCACACAGGTTCAGCACTTTGAGTCCCCAACCTGGGTCAAGTAGGCAGATCAGATAAATCAGAAAAAAAACATTTGTTAGACTATTAAACCCATCATGACTGCCAGACAACTAGCTTTGTTTAGAGGTAGAGTTTAGCAATGCCAGCTAGCTTCTGTGTTTTATTAAAGTAGGAACAGTAATGCAAGCATTGAACAACAGAGGCAATGTGAATATAAACCTGTGATTAGTGGTAATCTTGCATTTTTAAAACAAAGCGTAATTTGTACTCGTGGTATTGTAATGTTTTTACCAGAATTATGTGCCAGATTAAAATGTTTTGGCCATCTCTCCATGGGGTTGGTAAGGTATAGTTTGGCTCAGTGTTACTGTGTACAAAACAGGAACCCCAGAGCAACCAGTCATTTATTTTTTTCTGTTGAGCTAAACGGAGTAAGCTGAATCTGGTTCCACAAGTGACTGCATTTGTAGTTCTTTTCCATGGCTACTGACTTGGTAACCTTTTTCATTTTTAAAGTACAAATACCGTATATAATCTGTTATCACAATTGTGCCTTGAAAGGATGAAAATGTCCTCATCACATGCATAAATGAACATACTATACATAAACTCATTGTAGATGGTATCCTGACTTGGAATGCTATAGTTGCATAGTTAGGTTGATAAGACAGAGGTCCATCTAACCAATAAAAATAAATAAAAGAAATAGAATAACTCCATACACAGAAACCTACACCCACAGTTGATCCAGGGGAATGGAAAAACTCCAATATGGCAGTTTGCTCCAGCGTGGCAGAAGGTCAATCTGATATTCTCTGGTATTATTATCTATAAATGTAAGTATCCAGTTATATTTTGTGTTTTTTTTTTTTTGTTTTTTTTTTGGAATGCATACAATTTGTTTAATCGGTTAAAAAAATAAAATGCAATAAAATATTTACTGGGTTGACCTGAACTAATTCTTGAGGGAGCCTTGAACCCAGAATCCCAGTTTTAGGACTGCGCGGGGACTGAACATTTTAAGGGAGTTACAGTATAGTGCTAATACTTTCAAAACCTGTATTGTGACACATGTAATAGATTTTTATTTACTTGATAATTAATATTGACACATTTTTGAAATTTTAGCACGATCACTTAGGCCTCTTTCACACTGACGATCCGTTCAGGTCCGCCTGTCAGTTTTTTAGACGGACCTGAACGGACCCTCCATAGACCTCTATGAAGCGTCGGATGTCGGCGGTTGGAAAATAATTTTACTGCCTTTTCACACTATTATGAAAGCCTATTTCCAGATGGTATCTGCAATGTATACGAACATCCCACTCACAATGCAAAGTGTTCACCTGTTTGTTTTGTTTTTTTACATCGCTTGTCTTTTTATAATCTTGGCACCTGTGACGTCCACCAGTCCTACTGTCTAGAGTGGCCGGAACAGTGTGTTTGTGGAGTAGGATGGCCCTGGGTGGTGAGAGCCTGTATACAGTAAATGGCACCGGCTTCAGCACATATTGCAGAAATTGCTGGCATAATGAAGCAAGCGCTGCCCCCTAGAACTGGGCTGTGAGTGGCTGGGTAATGAACAACCATGATCAGTTACTATAGCAGGAAATCGGGACTTTTGAGTGTTTATTACCAAAGTAACATTTGACAGTTCTCTTTACATGCAGTACCTGGCCTTATTTGATTTTAACTGTGAACTTCAATATAATTAAAAAAAAAAAGATTTTGAATATAAATAAGATAAAATTCTTTACATGATTTTGTTAGAGACTTCAATGAACTATTACATACATCTTGCTTTACTATCATTTCACTGTCTTTTTCAGTGTTAACACAAATATTACTTTTCTGTTTTATAAAACGAACGATGTGGTGGATAGCAATCTACATGATAGATTTTATTTATTTTTTTAAATGAGCTTTTTTCTTTACCTGGGGTATTGTAAAACACATTAACCATTACAGCCACATAAGTCTGTGGGTTTTTGATTTCTCACAGAATTACTAATTTTTTGCCTTTTTATATAAATGAGGGCTTAGTATTTTAACGTGGAGCTCCAGCCACTAAAAAAAAAAATTCATATATCTCTTACTTTTACATAGTGTAAATTTAGCATTGGTTAGTCTTGTCATTAGCACAGCATTTATTAATATTTTATTTAAAAAGTTACCTTTGATCCATCCTGCTGGGGCATTCCCGGTACTGTAATTGTGTTGTCCCCCCATACATTGTAAAGCGCTGTGTAAACTGTTGGCGATTACATAAATTGCATATTATATATATATATAATGTGTGTGTGTGTGTGTGTATATATATATATATATATATATATATATTGTGTGTGTGTGTGTATATGTATATATATATGTATATGTGTGTATATATATATATATATATATATATATGTATATGTATGTATATGTATGTATGTATGTATGTGTATATATATATATATATAATATATATATATATAATATATTATTATACAGGATTTATATAGCCCTGACAGTTTACGCAGCGCTTTACAACATTAGGGCAGACATTACAATACAATTCAATACAGGGGGAAATCCGAGGGCCCTGCTCTTTAGAGCTTACAATCTAGGAGGGATTACACACAGGCACATGTAGACAAACAGGCACATGGGTACCTACACATGTGTACACAGACACATGTATAAAACCCTTTAAAAAGTTTTAGTACAGTACCTTTCCTCACACAGCTGGGTACTGCACTGTAGCGGGAAGCGAAGAACACAGCACACTCCCCCTCCCTTTACTTTCACTTTGCTGAGGCCAAAGGAGCTCCCTCAGTGCCGATGTACAGTTCGGCAGGGGATTGGGCTCATCTGACAGCCCTTCTCTACCATGATCCCGTGGAACCCTAGTGTGCTGAGGAACACCAGTTGAGAGAGGCTGCTGTACACAGATGGTGTACAGAACAACCCCCAGAAATTTAATTTCTTGCTTGTGTGAATGGCTCACTTATTTTACCACAAGTCTGTACTAAGCTACAAAGTCAGAATGTGGGCACCCCCTGTCATTTTTGGGAACATACTCTCAAAGGGAAAGCCTGTTAAAAGGGATACAGACCCTGCCACTTTCTACAATAGAGCACTGCAAGTGCAGCAGCTGATTGATCATTATAAAATCACTTCCATACACTTGGACACAGATAAACACACTGCTCTTTTTTTCAGAATAACAAAAGGTAGGAATCTGCAACAAATGCAATGCACATAGATCACCTAAAGAGGAATGATTTTTTATCTCTACAAAATTGGAGTTACTCTTTTTAGATCAGTATCATTTGATGCAAGTGCAGCAAAAAATGGGTTTAATACAAGCAAGAGCATTTTAAGAAGTTATGTTTTAGTACCACTATAAGAACTTTTACACGATAGGCAAAAACTACAAGGAGTGTCGTTTGTGAGAAGAATCGCCAAGTTTAAACGTCTGCATCTGTTGGGTGCTGACCAAGTCCAGAAATCTCATGATTTCGGGTGGTCTAAAAGCCTCACCTTTCACAAGAATGTCTTACTAGGCAAGAGAATGTTTGCAATAATTTCTAGCATTACACTGCTTAAAGTAGTCCTATCATTAAACTTAACCTTTTAAATTAGAGTTGATATTTACAGTACTATATTAGAGTACCATTTATATTAAAACAAAATATCTCTCATAAATAGATATAGCCATCTTAAAAGCTCATTCCAGATACCTAAAACCTAAGCAAAAATCAAATGAGCATTGTGGATGTTCCATATAAATGGGTTATAGCAGAAGAAGGCCCCTTTCACACGGTGTCATCCATTCAGTCTTTGAATCAGTTTTTTTCTTTGAAAAAAAAAAAAAAAAAATTTACATCGGTTTGCACATCTGTCTTCAGTTTAGCTTACACAAGTCTACATTAATTTTTACATTTTTTTCCTAATAGCTGTAGAGACCTATCCAAAGTGACAGTTTCTGCTGTGGAACTCTGCAGCTCCTCCATGGTTACCTTAGGTCTCTGTGCTGCCTCTCTGAATAATGCCCTCCTTGCCTGGTCTGTGAGTTTTGTTGTACCGCCGTCTCTTGGCAGGTTTGCTGTTGTGCCATGTTCTTTCCATTGGGTTATGATAGATTTTTTGGTGCTCCTAGTGATCATCAAAGATTTGAATATTTTTTTTATAACCTAACCCTGACTTGTACTTCTCAACAACATTGTCCTTTACTTGTTTGGAGAGTTCCTTGGTCTTCATGGTAGTGTTTGGTTAGTGGTGCCTCTTGCTTAGGTGTTGCAGCCTCTGGGGCCTTTCCAAAAGGTGTATATATGTAATGACAGATCATGTGACACTTAGATTGCACACAGGTGGACATCATTTCACTAATTATGTGACTTCTGAAGGTAATTGGTTGCACCAGAGCTTTTTATTGGCTTCATAACAAAGAGGGTGAATACATACGCACATATCAGTTTTTTAGTTCTGAAAAAAATTTATGTATATATTTTTCTAATTTTACTTCTCCAACTTGGACTATTGTGTTCTGATCTATCACATATAATTCAGATTAAAAAAACATTGAAATAAAGGCTGTAATGTAGCAAAATAGGTAAAAAGCCAAGGGGGGGGCGAATACTTTTGCAAGGCACTGTATGTTCTTTGCGTGTGGTTTTACCTATTTGCATGTATGTACTGTAGTGAGTTTAAAGGCCATGTGGCATTGTTTATTGTGCTGACGTGTTGAGTGCCTCTAAGTTTTTAAAAACAGGCCTCCCAAAATGTTTGTAACCGTCCCACATCAATGTGCATGAAAACGTGCATCCAGGTTTCAAAAATGTGATTGTGGCAGTCTAGATTAGAGTTTATAAAATAGTGTCTGGATCCTATGTACACCTCACTTATGAGTAAATATTATCAACCACACTGATTTAAATTGAATACTAAATATGCAGTTAAATACTCACCTGAAATGCATGTACATGGCTTGATTAATGTTTCAGAAAATGTCCAATTCTGCCACTCTTGATTGAAATACTCAGAACCCATTGCTTGTTGAACAGGTCCAGTGATGTTGATTCATCGTCCATGGATTGGGCTGGAGGTGGAGAAGCTGCACAAGTTAAAGTGTTGCTAAACCCTGGACCCTACATTCTCTATATCTGACCTTCCTCAGTACACAGACCATGAAAATGCAATTATTTTAGTTAATAAAAACTGCTCAATACCTTTTCTCATCAACAGTATATAGCAGTCTTTACTTCCACAGTTACATAGTTTGAAAAAACACAAGTCTATTTAGTTCAACCAATAAACCACTCCCATATAGGGCTGCAACTAACGATTATTTTCATAATCGATTAGTTGGCCGATTATTGTTTCGATTAATCGGTTAATAACCTTAAAAAGAAAGTGTGGTGTATAATTTAGTTAATATGTAAAGTTTAAAAAAAAGGCAATTTATTCCTAAATATCAATACGCAGGGGTAAATATAAATAACCAACTATATGGTTAGGGAGTAAAATCTTTAATCCTCTCTCAGAATAACAGACAGAAGAGATATACTCTATATACTATTAGAGGTTGAATCTGGACTCAGATCAAATTTTTTTATTTAAAGAAAAAAAAATTCTAGACTGTTTTGCAGATTTTCAAACAGAACTGTAATATTACATGCTTTTCTGCAGCTTCTCCATTGAAGTATATTGAACCAAAAAAGCACCGTTTTGCATTGAAAAAGGTCCTTGACCCTTTCCAAATACACAGCAGCTGAAAAAAGCATAGATGTGAACGTTAAATGAACTGTAGTGCGTTTCTGCAAAAAACACATGGGTGGGAACCAGGCCTAAGACATTTAGTAACATAATGGAGTTAATTTATTTGTTCTTTTTGTACTATATAGGGCTAATTTTAGCTTTTTTAACCCCATTATGTTACTGGCCGATTAATCGATTATGAAATTAATTGATTACTATTTTCATAATCGATTAGTTGTCGATTAATCGATTAGTTGTTTCAGCCCTACTCCCATATAGACGAGGTTGCTAAATTACTTGCTAACATCCATCTTGCCACTTGCCCTCTGGATCCCTTTCCCTCGCAAATGCTAGATTTACCCTCTTGCTCTATTCTACACTCTCTAACCCACATCTTCAATCTCTCCCTCTCTTCTGGCATCTTCCACAACTCTTTAAAACATGCAGTTGTCAGCCCCATACATAAAAAGCCCTCACTGGACCCATCCAGTCTTTTTTTTTTTTTTAAATTCTTTTTATTGAAGTTTTCATTTATACAACAACCTCTAGGCTGCCAACATGACAGAGCCCAGATTTGGCCTCGCAGGGCCCAACAACGAGTCTTACCCCCTAATTCCCTCCTCCCTCCCCCTGGAATCCCCCTCCCTCCCTGTCACAGCCCAAGTCTAATTCAAGTAGCTAGCGTATACTTAATAGCTCCTGTAAAATAAAATTGTTACATAAAGTTGTTGCACCGCCGGGTCAGAGTGATTTATTACAATGTAATTCCCCAATCCCTCGTTTTCCAATCAATCCTCCTGGTTCTATGTTAATTGGCGTTACCTCGCATTAGTAAGTTACCCTCTACCTGTCATTGTTAATCTCGTATTATTTTGATTAACCTAGTGTATTTTCATCTCCATACCATGCCTGCCATACCTTGTTAAATTTATTTTTACAACCTCTAGCTTGATACGTAGATTTATAATAAGGCATCATATTGTTTACCAACTTTTTCCAAAATGTGACATCTGGCGCTTGGGGATCCTTCCATTTTAGTAGGATGGCCTTTTTGGCGTAGAAAAGCAGAATATTGAGCAGTGTTCTTAAGGCTCTAGTCTGCACCACCTCCTGAACCAAACCCAGCAGGCACACCTTAATACTCAGTGGAATAGGTATTGTGAGGAGGTCCGAGACGCATGAGAGGACCCCCTCCCAATATCCCTTTATTTGTGGACAGGTCCAGAAAATGTGGCTGGCGTCTGCCGGGGAAAAAGTGCATCTCCAGCACTCCGCTGAAGTCAGCCCATAAATTTTTCCTAGTCTTGCTGGAGTGTAATAGCACCTGTGAAGGAATTTGAATTGAATCAGCCTATCTCTGGCTGATACCAAATGCTTAAATGGTTGATCCCATATCTCCTCCCAGTCCTCCCCCTGGAGCTCCGGAACTTCCATTTCCCATTTACTTCTGGTCTTTGTGATAGCTTTTGGTGTACTTTTAAAAAATTCTTTGTATGATTTGGAGAGGGGTTTGTCCAGAGCCTCCTCTGATAGCATTGACTCAAGAGTGGATGTCAAAGACTCTACTTTACGTACCCTGAATTGCGACTGATAGGCATGTCGAAGTTGTAAGTAACGGAATAGATAGGCGTTTTCTAAATTGTGTCTTAATTTTAGCTGAGGGAACGTCAGAAGATCTCCAAAAGCTGTTATGTCTCCTAATGTCTTAATCCCCTTTATTGCCCATATCATGACCCATCCAGTCTTTACAACCTACACCTCATCTCCTTGCTCCCCTTTTTATCCAAACTCCTCGAACTTCTAGTCTACAACCGACTGAGTGTCCGCCTTGTAGATGATATCCTTCTTGATCCCCTTCAGTCTGGATTTCTTCAATACTCCACAGAAACTGCTCTCCTAAAACTAACAAACCATCTACTAACTGCCAAAATGAAGGGACACTATTCTGTACTCCTACTCCTGGACCTCTCTGCCTTTGATACGGTTGACCACCCCCTCCTCCTCAAACTCTACGCCTTCGGTCTCCATGACTGTACTCTTCGCTGGTTCTCTACCTACTTATCCAACTGCATCTCTAGGGTTACTTACAATTCCACTTCCTTCTCTCCTCTTCCTTTCTCTATTGGAGTCCCCTAAGGTTCTGTTCTTGGACCTATCCTATTTTCAATCTACACCTCCTCCCTGGGTCAGCTGATAGCCTCCTACGGCTTCCAATACCATCTCTACGCCGACGACACTCAAATCTATTTCTCTACCCCTCAACTAAGTACTTCGGTCTCCTCACGTATCACTAATTTACTATCAGATATATCAGTCTGGATGTCGCACCACTTCCTCAAACTTAATCTAGCCAGAACCGAACTTATAATTTTTCCTCCCCCCGCGTGCCTCTTCCCCTAATCTGTGTCAAAATCGATAGCGTAACTATCAATCCGTCCCCACATGCCAAGGTCCTAGGAGTAGTCCTGGACTCTGAACTCTCCTTTTTAGCCCCATGTCCAATCATTGCCCAAATCTTGCCGCCTCAACCTCTGCGACATCTCCAAAATGCGCCCCTTTCTAACCAATGACACAACAAAGCTCTTCACTTCCTGGTCATCTCTCACCTCGATTATTGCAATTCCCTCCTCATTGGCTTACCTCTAAATACTCTACCCCCTCCCCCCCTTAATCCATCATGAATGCTCCTGCCAGACTCATCCACCTTACCAACTGCTCTGTCTCTGCTACTCCTCTGTCAATCCCTCCACTGGCTTCTGCTCACCCAACTAATTAAATTCAAAATACTAACAACTACCTACAAAGCCATCCACAACTCTTTCCCCAGCTACATCACTGACCTAGTCTCAAAATACCAACCTAATCGTTCTCTTCATTCTTCTCAAGACCTCCTGCTCTCTAGCTCTCTCCTGACCTCCTCCCATGCTTGTCTCCAGGACTTTTCTAGAGCCTCTCCAAGCCTATGGAACTCCTTACCCCAATCTGTCTGTCGATCTCCTATGCTATTAGCTTTTAGATGATCCCTGAAACCCCTCCTCTTTTAGAGAAGCCTATACTACCCCCACCTAACAACTGTATTTTCCTTTTTGTCCATCTGATCATCCCCCACAGCTACTACCCTGACCCTCCCTTCTAGATCTTAGGCTTTAACGAGCCCTCTGATCCCTCCTGTATTGAATTGTAGTGTAATTGTACTGTCTTCCCCCATGTTGTAAAGCGCTGCGCAAACTGTTGGGGCTATATAAATCCTGTATAATAATCCGTGTCCAGCCGAGCACTGGTGAAAGTTTTTAGAAGGAGTTTTCATTTTCCTCTGACTGTCCTATGAGGCTGGATGACTCTTGACCCTCTGCCTGGACAGTGCTGATTGGCCGTGTGCTGATCACAGCACCCTCCCAAAAAAAACAAACTCCCTAGCAATACACATCAAACTGAGCATGTGCAGACTGCCCCCAAGGCTTTGTACTATCAGAGGATGGATTGGGATGCATCAGAGAAGACAGGATCAAACGGCTTTTTTACACAATGCACGTGATTAACACCTTAGGTTGCACTGTGAGCATAACAAGCATGCTTTACTGCAGGGGTCTCCAAACTTTCTAAACAAAGGGCCAGTTTACTGTCCTTCAGACTTTAGGAGGGCTGGGCTATGGGCATTGAGAGTAGAAAAGGTCTTGATGTCAGTGGGGAAAAAACAATACCCCATCTTTGATGTCATTGGGAGGAATTGTGCCCTATCGTTGTTATCACTGGGTGGAATTTTGCTCCAATATTGGTGTCTCTGGGATGATTTGTGCCCCTTCATTGGCAGGGAATTATGTGCCATTGTTGGAATCGGTAGATAAAATGGTTCCCCAAGGGCCAGATAAAAGCAAGCAAAGGGCTGCCTCTGGCCCCCAGGCTGCAGTTTTGAGACCACTGGTTTACTGCATATACAGACGGACTGTTGTGGGCTTAGTAACACTTTAACCAAGAAATAAGGTTTATGTCTGCATAGTGTGCATTGTAGCAGGAGTGTGTCAATCATGAGACTGGCTGAACAGACTTGCTAATCCTTTTCCAGTTAAAATGGTTAGCTGTATTCATTTATTTATTTATAGGAGTACCACTTGGTTCCACACCGCAGCCAGCAATTTTATTTTTGTTTGGGATGCAAAATACAGGCTTCTGAGGAACTTTGAATTGTACAGCAGGTAGTAGTATCCACTGTCCACTTTGAATGGCAACAACTCAAAAATGTAGGCTGCGGGTGCTGACATTTTTTCTGGACAGTCTTCGTTTTATAAAGATGAGTTCTATTAGTCTGTTCCTGAATATTTGGAGCACATAATACCACACTACAGGGAAGGAAAAATGTATACACTAGACTTCTTGAGGTGCATTGCTTAGATTTTTTTTTTTTTTTTTTTTAGCAGTTCTTCCTAATCTATTACACATGCATGCTCTGCTTTATTTCTTTGTGGATTCCACACAGCTTCACCCATTAAATCTTCAAAGCACAAGATACTTACTAGTTTCACATTCTCTGTCTTATGACTCAAATTTATATCACATTAGCTCCCCACCCAGTCCCACTGCTGTGGAGAATACAGCTACTCCCATTGCTACACAAACACTTGGAGAACTTTATAATTTGTTCTGCTTTCATGTTTTTTATGGTCCTGCTAATAGGTATGTTGTCAATGTTGACTGCTACGGACCTTTCAATATTTTATTTGATAGGCAAAGCCTACATAGTCTGTATCCTTCTAATGTGTTTATATATACATACACTGGGTAACACTGATACAGCATGAGCATGTGTGCTAGGGTGGTTGTTGTGGCTTTGTGTGTGTGTGTGTTTTGTTTTTTTTCCATTTTGTGTTTTATTCAGTTTATTTTGCAGTATCTTTATTTACAAACTGCCCATAAAGAAATGACTGTGTTAGGCCTCTTTCACATGGACGATCCGTATGTCCGTTTTTCATCCTTCCGTTTTCGGATGAAAAACGGACATACATTCATCCCTATGGAGCGTCGGATGTCAGCGGTGACATGTCCGCTGACACCCGACCCGCTCCGATCCGAAAAGTGTAACGGAGGAAAAACCTACTTTTCCATCCGTTTTCGGATCGGGTGACGGCGGACTCTACGGTCCGTCATCATCCGATCCCCCATAGGGGAGAGCGGTGCTCTGACAGGTCCATCGCTGCACAGTATGCAGCGATGCACCTGTCATCTTCCTGCTCAGCGGGGATCGGCGGAGCGATCCCCGCTGAGCAAGCGGATGTTCACGGGGCGGATCATCACTGATCTGCCACGTGTGAAAGAGCCCTAAGGCTTAATGTACACGGGACGTTTTAAAATCTCTCCTGAATGATTTAACTTGACAGATGGTAACCGACGTTGACAAGCGTCCGTTTTGCCACATTTACATGCCACGTTTAGCCGCGTTTTGCGTTTTTTTTTTAGAAGCGCCTTTTTTTTTTTTTTTTGAAACTCGCCTGTAAACGAAAGGCAGCTAAACGCAAGTTACCACGTTTACACGTGTTTTACAAGCTGTTACAAGCATTTGGCGTTTCAAATGCCTCTCACACATCCGTTCTGAATACCGTATATACTCGAGTATAAGTCGTTCCGAGTATAAGTCGAGGCCCTAATTTACCACAAAAAAATGGGGAAAACCTATTGACCCGAGTATAAGACGAGGGTGAGAAATGCACAGCTACTGTAAGTGGAAAAGAGGGTCAACAATGCCCATTTGCATGCCTCACTGTGCCCGTTTGCAGCCATAGGTCCCCTGAACTTCAAACTCGGTAGTTAAGGGTTCCTAGATGCCCCCTAGCTGCAGCCAAAATTTGGGGTCTCTGAACCCAAAGGGTCCCGAAATGACATTGCTGCAGATGGACACAGTTGACCGAATTTGGGGCCCTGTATCTTGGGGCCACTTAGTGCTAAGAACCCCAAATTTGGTGTGCAAACCCAGAGGAACTAGCACCATTAAATTTCCAAAGCTGGGGTTACTAGCACCAAGTGGCCCTGAGATACAGGGCCCCAAAAATCAGTTCAGAAAATGTCAAGCACTTTTCTGCAGCAGAGAATGACATTTTACGAACCGATTTTGGGGCCCCGTATCTCAGTGCCACTTGGTGCTAGGAACCCCAACTTTGGATATGTTATGGGACCAGTTCTACTGGGTTTGCACACCAAGTGGGCCTGAGATACGGGGCCCCAAAGTCGGTTCGGAAAATGAAATTTTTTGCTGCAGAAAAGTGCTTGACTCGAGTATAAGTCGAGGGGGGCACTTTCAGCACAAAAAAATGTGCTGAAAAATTCGACTTATACTCGAGTATATACGGTACATTTTTTTTGCTTTACAAAAAATGCTTCTGAACCCAACTGCCTAGAAACAACTATAAATGACCCTGTGTACATGTACTGATAAGATAACATAGAGGAGAGTTCAGGGGCAGCTGAAAAAAATGCCCAACTGGTCCTAAACATTGGTTTACCAGCAGCAGTGTACATGAAGCCTTAGAAGAATGGTCTGGTGCTCGTAGTGTCTGTGCTGGATGACTCAATGCAAATCACAGTAGATGTTACCAGCACTCCTTTGCAAACATAACACAAGTGTGTACAGTGAAAAAGTATACACCTTGAAATTTTCCACATTTTGATGTTACAACCAAAAATGTAAATGTATTTTATTGGGATTTTATGTGATAGACCAACACAAAGTGGCACATAATTGTGAGGTAGAAGGAAAATGATAAAAAGCTTTCACATTTTTACAAATATCTGAAAAGTGTGGCGTGCATTTGTATTCAGCCCACTTTACTCTGATACCACTAACTAAAATCTAGTGGAAGCAATTGCTTTCAGAAGACATCTAATTAGTAAATATAGTCCACCTGTGTGCAATTTAATCTCGGTATAAATGCAGCTGTTCTATGAAGCCCTCAGAGGTTTGTTAGAGAACCTTAGTGAACAAACTGCATCATGAAGGCCAAGGAACACAGCAGACAGGTCAGGGATAATGTTGTGGAGAAGTTTGAAGCAAGGTTTGGTTATAAAATAAAATATCCCAAGCTTTGAACATCTCCCGGAGCACTGTTGAATCCATCATCCGAAAATGTAAAGCGTATGGCACAACTGCAAACCTACCAAGACATGGCTGTCCACCTAAACTGCCAGGCAAGGAGAGCATTATTCAGAGAAGCAGCCAAGAGGCCCATGGTAACTCTGGAAGAGCTGCAGAGATCCACAGCTTAGGTGGGAGCGGACTTCTCGTCGGACTGAACTCCGAAGGACTTTTCAGTGGAGTTCTGACGAAACAGACTTGCCTGCACACGATCCCACCAAAGTCTGATCGTTCCGAACGTGATGATGTACGCTCGGACTAAAAAAGGAAGTTCAATAGCTAGTAGCCAGTAGCTACCCTTGCGTCGTCTTTGGTCCGTCGGACTAGCATACAGACTAACGTTTTTTTTCGATAGGAATCGAGTCCGTCGGAAAGATTTGAAACATGTTCTATTTCTAAGGTCCGTCAGATTTTTTGACAGAAAAGGTCAGATGAAGCCCACACACGATCGGAATGTCCGACGGATTCGTTCCGTCTGACCTTTTCTGCCGGAAAGTCCGCTCGGGTGTATGCGGTATTAGTTGTGCACTCCACATATCTGGCTTTTTTAGAAGAGTGGCAAGAAGAAAGCCATTGTTGGGGGGGAAAAAAAGAGATAAGAAGTCCCATTTGCGAGAAGCCATGTGGGGGACTCAGCAAACATGTGGGGGACACAGCAAACGTGGAAGAAGGTTTTTGGCCTAAAAGCAAAACACTGTGGTGTAAAACGAACACTGCACATCACCATTCTTCAGCAGGGACAGGGAAGCTGAATACAGGGCAAACGACCCTAAACATACAGCCAGAGCTACAATGTAATTGTTTAGATCAAAGCATATTCATGTGTTTTAGAATGGCCCAGTCAAAGTTGAGACCTAAATCCAATTGAGAATCTGTAACAAGATTTGAAAATTGCTTTTCACAGATGCTCTCCATCCAATCTGACAGAGTTCAAGCTATTTTGCAAAGATGTGCAAAGCTGGTAGAGACATACCCAAAAAGACTTGCTGTAATTGCAGCGAAAGGCGGTTTTACAAAGTATTGACTTGGGGGGGGGGGGGTTGGGGCTGAATACAAATGCACGCCACACTTTAATAGATATTTATTTGTACAAAAAATGTGAAAACCATTTCTCATTTTATTTCCTCTTCACAATTATGTGCCACTTTGTGTTGGTCTAGTACAAAAAGTCCCAATAAAATAGATTTTGCTCTTGGTTGGAACATAAAAATGTGGAAAATTTCAAGGGGTATGAATATACTGTATGTCAGTGGTATATTTGGCTATTGGACAGCAAGTTGCCATGATGTCCCTGAATGTTATGTGTATGTAGGGCTGCACAGCATCAGATCAGTCAGGGTGCCCATGCTACATAGTTACATAGTTACAAAGGTTGAATAAAGACACCAGTCCATCCAGTTCAACCTGAGAGAGTGTGGGTGCGTGTCTACAATTACCCCTATTTTATTTAAGGTACCCATATAGCGCCATCAGCTTACGCAGCACTCCACACGTACATTGCACACTCATGTTGGTCCCTACCCTCAAGGAGCCCACAATCCAAGGTCCCCAACTCGCACTAGGGCCAATTTTGGACAGAAGCCAATTAGCCTACCAGCATGTTTTTGGAGTGTGGGAGGAAACCGGAGTACCCGGAGGAAACCCACACAGGCACAGGGAGAACATGCAAACTCCAGGCAGGTAGTGTCGTGGTCGGGATTCGAACCAGCAACCCTTTTTACTGTTAGGCGAGAGTGCTACCCACTACACCACTACACCATTGTGCCGCTGATCTATGTCCACAGCCACAAGCGCCTACAATGGGCATGTTGATTATCAGAACTGGATCATGGAGCAATGGAAGAAGGTGGCCTGGTTTGATGAATCATGCTTTGTTTTATATCCTGTGGATGACTGTGCGTGTGCCTGCGCGTTGCTTACCTGGGGAAGAGATGGTCCCAGGATGCAGTATGGAAGGAAGAAACGTCAGTGGAGGCAGTGTGATGCATTGGGGCAATGTTTTGCTGGGAAACCTTGAGTCCTACCATTCATGTGGATGTTACAAGACAAGTACCACCTACCTAAACATTGTTACTAAGCAATGATACCTGTTCATGAAAACCGTATTCCCTGATGGCAGTGGCCTTGTTCAGCAGAATAATGAGCCCTTTCACATTGCAAAAATAGTTCAAGAATGGTTTTAGGAACACCACAGTGAGTTTGAGGTTTTCACTGGGCCTCCAGATTTTCCACATCTCAATCCAAGTGAGCATCTGTGGGATATGCTGACGGCTTGGTGCCCTATACCACAGCATACCTTCAGAGTTCTAGTGACTTCAATGCCTTGATGGGTCAGGGCTTTTTTGGAGGCATAAGGGGAGGCCTACTCAATATTTGGTGGGTGGTACACTTTGCAATTGTGTACAAGTAGGCAGCCATATTGTTCATGACATATGTAGGCTCTGATTTTGTTAACAACCTAGCTGGAATGGAATTTGAAAGCTACATAAGCGACAACTACAGATAAGAAGACCCATGCAGACACTTCTAAATTAACTAGATTTATAGAGCAGGATAAGCCTCCCTCCTGAACCAGTATTTGCACAAATGGTTTCATAATGGTTACAGGAACAATCTATGGTCCAAATGATTAGGTTGACTATTTAAAGCTGCAGGATCATGAGGACCCACCCCCCCGTGATGCTAGAAGTCAGTGGAAGTCAGCTGGCTTGGTTGGTGTACAACTGTACATACGGTGTGTGGAAGTGAAGCAGAAGAAAGGACAGGCCATATGAGTTGAAAAGCGTAAGCAGCGAATGCGACCCAAAGGGAAGATTTGGGTATATCCAAGCTAGGACTGAGCAAACACAGGAGGCCTGATACTGGATGTGTCTTCTTTTTTACATGCAATGGGGACATTATGTGAATGGCTTTTTCAGATGTAAAGTATGTTTATAGGCTTAATTCATAGGTGGAGATTCTGGGCAAAGTTAAAGTGGAGCTAAACCCTCCTATAATTTACAATCAAAGAAGCTGCTATCTTAGTCTCTATTTGATCTGCAGTAGCCATGGTGCACCAAATGTGTTTTAGCTAGGACACCAGCCATTTGATGACTCTGTATGCCCATTGACACACAGAGCACGGCTCAGCCCTATGTATAGGTGGGCTTGTCCGTTTACACCCACCCACCTCTGGGTCTGATCAGGACCACAAAAAAATATTGTAGGGAGTCCATCCACTTCTGTTTTAGGCGGAGCAGATCAGAGGGTAGTCGTGTGAAAATGGACAGCAGGGTCTGTTTTACTCCCGGACAGGTAGAAAAAAAAATTTGCTCCACACCAACATCCGTCCAACAGGTTTCTTGAGGCTGCCACCAGGACTGTGACAACGGACCAAGGGGTGATGAGGTTTCACACATACATTGTGGCTCTTTTTTTTTTTTTTTTCCCCTACTTGGTCTACATGTTCATGGTTGCGAGCTAGCACCCAGCCCTTCCTCTCTGGGGGATTATCATACTCACCTGGGGCAGCGATCCGTTTCATTGTTCTTTACTCCCAGGCCATCTATAGAGCTGGACTGGCTCTGTCCATATTCGCTTCGCAGAACCTGAGAGTTGATCCCCTGCTGATCCAAACCAAATCTGTCCCTTGAGAAAGGATCCCTGAAAATGTATCTCTCTTCAGGAAAGCCTATTGTGCCTCCACCTAACAACTGAACTTTTATTTCTTTCATGAGCTCATCCCTCAGTTGTTTGGCCTTATTACCACATCCTCACCCTATTAGATTATAAGCTCCTATGAGCAGGGCCCTCCTAACCCTCTTGTATTGTAAATGTACTTTCTCCCTTATTTTGTAAATCGCTGTACAAACTGTGCTATGTAAATACTATATAATAAGAATGAGTTAAATGTGAATATGACATTTTGCACTGTGAGAACTGTTAAGATTTATAACAGGAAGGAGATGGTTGGACTTTGCATGTGTGAACTGAGATAAGGGAGCACTGGCATTCTTATGTATGGAAGTAATAGAAGGTATTAAAGTGAAGGTGTCTGGATTTTATTGTCATTTAAAAAAATGTTATGTAATAAAAGAAGGTGCATAATGAAACTCATCAAAATTGGTGGACGAGAATATGGTCCCAATGGTATATTTAAAGGATAGGGAGTTTAGTCAGAAACCCATTGACAGTTGATTAGTAGGTACCAGGAACTTCACCAATGTGGTTAACTGTGAGTCCCTTTTATAGCAATATATGTTCTGCTATATGCCAAGAAGAGACCAAACCACCAATGGGTCTTAGGTCAGGCCAACATTGTAGCCTCGGCTAAGGGGTCAAGCAGGACTACACCCACCCTACCACCAGAGCAGGCTATGACCAGGACAATAAAACTATGGCCAATCTAGGAACCACTATAACGCCTAACCCTAGACTTATTTGTCTTACTTGAACATCAAATGATTAGAAAAATCAAATATATCAATATGGTGTCCTTCAAGATATCTTGTCGCATATAAAACCCTGGATGAAAACCATACGTAGTGACAAAGGGACAGAGGGTTTGATTAGCGGGCCAATATTACATCTGAGGAGGGAGATTAGAAAAAGAAGAAAATCAGAGAAAAGTGCAGAGAAGTGAGACCATACCAATCCAGGAACCCACCCTACCACCGATCCAATGTCAACCCTGAGTGTCCAGTAACTGTAGGTAAGAAAGCCAAGGGATCCATACCTTTTTCTAACAGGGTTTGTTTATCTCGTAGGACAATAACCACTTTTTTTCTACATGTATTTCATAAGCATTTAAACTGTTTGCCTGGAGTTCAGGAGATGGTTCACGACTCCTACAACCTGATACAATGTGGTCTCACTATTGAAAACAACACCAAAATAAACATTAATTGGTCTACTAAAAAGATAAGATTTAACCATGTAGGCAGTCAGCATTGTACCTGCTTAAAATATTGTTTTAAAATCATTTTTATTTTATTGGAGTTTCAGCAGATTTTTTGAGCTAGGCCTTCATGCACACTGAAGGCTTTGACAATCTCTCCTAGATGCCTTTCCTCCTGGTAGCAGCTTTTTGGCAGAAAAAAAAATGCTTAATGCGTGTAACACATTTAGGCACGTCAAGCGCTTGGGCGTTCCTTTAATTGGCCTGATTAATAACTTATTCTGGCCATTGAAATGAATGCTCATGTGCTAAACGCGCCTAGTGTTAATGCTCGTTGAGACATATTTACACACGGCAGGCATGTTTAGAGGCAGAAAGGAGAAGAAAAAAAACGCTACTATAGGAGCAGCATTTAAAACAACCAGTGTGCACGAGGTCTTATTGTGGTTTTATTTCATAGATGATTCTACTGATTTCCGACATCGTACTTTTTGTCTGTTTTGAAGTGATAAGCGCTGCGCAAACTGTTGGCGCTATATATATCCTGTATAATATTTAAGTTTTATGGTGAGAAGTCTATTAAAGTTCTAAATTGATAACCTCAAAGTAGGAGGTACATCTAAAATTGAACAGAGATGAGTGCATATTTAAAGCTCAAGTTCTTAGCACAATTTGTGTACATTCATTCTGTCAAGTGACAGTTGTGCTTCTGAGGATGTCTCTCTCTGCACCATCTGTCAAGTCGATTCTTTAGCTGCCTGCTTGCAGAATCAACAACAAACATTTGGCTGAAGACGTTCTCTTTTACTATTGTGCATCAGTAGGACATTATGCAGCATTTGTTTTGTTCAGGCCGGCATGCTTGTCTAACATCTTGAACTGAAGCTTTCCTGTGGATGGTGCTAGGAATCACACTATTCCTCCTCACAGCTGCCGGGCATTCAATCTTGTGACTGCCTTGCTTTTATTACCAGAGAAAACTGATCAAGCACAGTTACTGAAATCATGCCCATTTTTCCTTTGAACTCTACACTAAGGTTCCATGCACACAGGGCGTTTCAAAGTCTTTCCTGACGCCGGATTGCTGGCAGGAAAACGCTGCTTTAAAAACACACTTTTTATCAGCGTTTTGTAGTCGCGTTTATGCACGTTTGTTTTAGCTTTGGTGTTTTTGGGCGTTTTTTGTAAAACACTCCCAAACTCCAACAATGCATTGGAAAAAGTGAAATTAAGCCTAGGAGACATTTTGGGAGGGCAGAGAGAGCACTGACGTTCACTCCCCCTGATTCTGTTGTGTAGGATCAGATGACTGAGAGGATTGCATAAGAGGACCAGAGTATATCAGTACTGGACCCATCCTTTGATGGACCAACACATCTTCCAGATATTTCACCAGCCTATGAGTTCAGCTGCGTAACTATGCTGAAAAGTTTTTTTTTAACTTCGGACGGCTAGGGATGCCTCCTAGTAGGCCACTTCCGGGCACTACAAAGCCCAGTCTTCCACTAGTGATGATAGCCGATGAAGCTTTTTGGGTTGACTTAGAACACCTAATGCGCACTTTATAGTGGAAATGGACTTGCGTACCAGCAGAGAATCTTTAACTATAGACTAAGCCGAGCCAGACGTGTTGTGGAGTGCGCCTTTGGAGTATGTACAGCAAATTGGCGTGTGCTTCTCTCTGCCATTCAGCTTGATGTGGAGAACGCTATAAAAGTCATCCTAGCATGCTGCGTGGTGCTTAACTTTTTAGTTGTCAGAGTCTCCACAGAACCTGCACCCTCAAACCCAGCACATGGTATTCAATTCATGGACTTGCACAGCACTGCTAGAATTATGAACATCAGAAATCAGTTTGCCAATTTTTTGTTTCCCCTGGTGGTAGTTTGGCTTGGCAAGACCAATATATCTTGTTTTCTTTAAAAATGGGCTTTGATACTTACCTTTGAATTTTCTCACAGTTGAAAAATATTGCAAGTTTTTTTTCCATTTTTAAATAGTTCTTTACATTACATTTCAATCGTGTGTGTTTTTTCGTTATTTTTCCAGTAAATGGTCACGTTTCTGGCAACATCAGAGGTTGTAGTGCAGGGCAATTTCTGATGTCAGCCACGGGACCATTTTACAAGGAAATGGTCAAGTTTCTGGCAATGTCAGTGGCTGCAGTCTATGCTGCAGGAAAATGGCAACATTTTTTATTTGGTAATGGAAAATAAAACAACCAAAGAGTATGATGTTAACAAATTACTTCTTTAATAAGTGTAATTATTAAACAGAGGCCAATCCCATTAGCCAATAGAACAACTGACCTTCAACTGGCTAATAACTTATTATCCAATGTCAATAAAATGGTTGACGCGTTAAAACAAACAAAAACACATTCACTCAAAAGTAATCATAGATGTTCATAAAAAGGATATTCACTCTGTTTCCTGGCATGGTGAATTAGAGGCATCAGTGCGGACAAATCGATGTCCCTGGTGTTGAGGTGGGGGTGGCATGCTTGCAGGAGGCACATTTTGTAAGTAGGAGAGACCTGGCATGTTGTATGAGTAGGCTGAAGGGGAACCATGACCAGTGTGAGGGATGCTAGACAGGCTTGGCATGTTGTTGGATTGGTACATGGGTGGAAGAAGGACCTGGCCTGTTGTTGGAGTGGTACATTGGTGGCCCAGGAGGGGCAATGGAAGAGGGACCTGGCACATAGGTGGAGTGGTACATTGGTGGCCCAGGAGGGGCAGTGGAAGAAGGACCAGGTACTATTTCAGAATATGTAGAATAAGTACCTGCCACGTTGGTGGAGTTGGTTGAACAGGAGAAGCCGTGCTTGAAATGTTGACACATGGAGAACCTAAAATGAGTGGTGTTGGCATTCCACTCCTTTTGTGCTACCCTACAAGCCAACACATAGATGTATATGTTCTCCGTGCACTGCTTCTCTTGTTCAGCATCGAGGTCAGAAAGCAGCATAAATAGGCTGTGACAGAAAGTGACACGAAGATGACTGTGGTCCAGGAACACAACGCTTTCTGTTCTCTGTTTACTCATATCCCCAAGCAGCTGTACAATACGTTGTTCTGTTTGGTTGCTATTTTTTGCATCAGGCTGCCGACTATTGCCACGTCCACGACCACCCCTGGAAGTAAAGCATGCGTTGCGAACTGGAGTTTCCTCTGAAGAAAAAGAGCAGATAATAGATTTTTACAAAAGGGATTAAAATAAGAAATGATACCTGCTCTTTTGCAATATCCATGCTCCCAACTTCTGACAGCGGGGACAATGGGCAAGGAATTGGGGAAACAGTCACCTGTGCAACACTTCCTTCCCTTTGATCATCTTCATCTGCCTCTGTATCCTCATGCCAGTTGAATGTGGTTCTATAAAAATTTAACAGAAATGTTGTGACTAACTAAAAATGTTTTAACCACTTCAGCTCCGGAAGAATTTACGCCCTTCCTGACAAGGCCATTTTTTGCGATATGGCACTGCTTTAATTTAACTGACAATTGCATTGTCTTGCAACATTGTACCCAAACAAAATTTACATCCCCCCCCCTCCACAAATAGAGCTTTCTTTTGGTGGTATTTGATCACCTCTGCGGTTTTTATTTTTTGTGCTATAAACAAGAGTGACATTTTGAAAGAAAAAAACCTTTTTTACTTTTTGCTATAATAAATATCCCTCCAAAAAAGTCTCCATGTTTAGGCCATTATGTATTCTTCTACATATTTTAGGTAAAAAAAATTGCAATAGGCGTATATTGAGTGTTTTTTACTAGTAATGGCAGTGTTCAGCATTTATTTATTTATTTTTATCAGGACTGCGACATTTCGGCGGACAAATTGGACACTTGACACTTTTTTGAGACAGTTTACATTTATACACAGCGATCAGAGCTAAAAATAGCCACTGATTACTGTATAATGTCACTGGCAGGGAAGGGGATAACATGGGGGGGGGGGGGGCATTCAAAGGGTTAAATGTGTTCCCTAGGTGTGTTCTAACTGTGAGGGTATTCGACTGACTGGGGGAGAAGACATATCGTTCTTCCTACTTAGTAGGAACAGACTATCTATTTCTCCTCCCCTGACAGGACATTGGCTTCAAAAAAAAAAAAAGGCCAGCATTCGGCCCATGTGTATGATGTCAAACCAGCAGCTGCCAAACTCCCAGCGTTTGAGTCTAAGTGCATTTGCAAAGGCATGGCTTTGGGCACATTTTTGACGCTGCTTTTCTCCAGCCGGAGAGTTAGGCAAGTGCCCAGGGTGCATGAGGCTGTTTCAGTGCTTGGGGCTGCACTGAAAAAGCTAGTAATGCATGTGGTTGTGGCTTGGCCCTATGAGCTATCAAGGATTCATTCCAAGCTGCCTGTCAAATGCCTCTGAAAAGTGATCCATGGATTGCTTTTTAGAAAGGTGGTAATGACGACTGCAGGTGTAAACAAACCCAAAGTCGCTCTCAGCTGACCAGCACACAGATACTTTTCCCAGGTTTACTGGCTGTAGTAGAGCAGCGATTGTAACACCAAGTTTTTATTTAAAGATGCCGGGTTCCTGCTGCATTCAAACTTCTATGTTCAGAAGGAATTCCTATAGTACACTAATTTGTTATGCATTTTGGTAGCTCTGTTATGTTTCTCATTCAGGAAAGTTAGCCTGGTTGCTATGAAGAATGTAGACACATTTCTATATTCTCTTATGTTGCAATTAAGGTTTTTTTTTTATATAATCTGTAATGAACACTAATGCCCAGTACACACGAGATTATCGGACGATGATCGTCCGTCCTTTTTTTTTTTTTTGCATGCTAATCTCAGATTGAACCAGAATACAAATTTGGAAGTAATGTAATTTGTATTTCATTTTTGAATGACTGCTGTACTGATTAAACAAAAAATCGTACAATCTGGCAACGTACGGAAAATTTTTTCGTGCATGTCCGATCGGATGAACTGTCATGATCGGCTCTTGAAAGCTCTGTACTAACGATCCGATTGCTTCGAAAGCGGAAATTTTGTTCTGAGATTTTCATCGTGTGTGAGGCTTAAAGTTTCATGCACATTGTTCTCCTTTTGGATGCCCTTTTTTCTTAAGGAGAGAAGCAGTTTAAAAGCTGAGTTTTTCACAAGAGTTTAGGCGAGTTTGGTGTTAATGCATTCCATTGGCCAGAATAATTATTCCGGCCATTAGAATGCATTAATCCATGTTTAGGTGTGTTTACAAAATTTTTATGCCCAAATGCTTTTCCCTGGACGCCTCCCAAATGCTCCATACTTGTGCATGGACACACAGGCTAGCATTGGGGGCGTTTAGGGGCCAAAGGAAAAAAGTTATCTCTAAAATGG
This sequence comes from Lithobates septentrionalis, assembly GCA_037952835.1. NCBI lineage: Eukaryota > Metazoa > Chordata > Amphibia > Anura > Ranidae > Lithobates > Lithobates septentrionalis. Next base: position 9,763,908 of record JBBDGP010000264.1, on the reverse strand, counting down.
GCATTTTTGAGCTACAGTCTGCAAGAGGCCTAAAGGTGACTTTTCTGTTTAGTACAGATCTACATGTTCAATGCAGAGATTATGGCACTTGTAGATCTGTGTACAGGACTGGTTGTTGTGGAGACCACTTTTGATGTTTTTCAGGCTGTCATTTTAAAGTTATTTTAGGATTTATGTTGTGCTGGGTTGAGGTAATTTTAAGGAGTGTATTTATAAAAAAAAATAAATGATACACCAAAGTAGACTGCCATTACTTGGATCTTATTTTGAAAGTGCTTGTTGCCTGACTGTTGATGACCCTCGGTACTTTGAATCACTGAACGGGAACAAGTATGCGGATCAGAAGTTTTGACTTCACTAGCTGTATGCGTGTTCTAGGCCAGTGACTCGAAGTTTTGCAATCAGAACCTGCTAGGCCATCCTCCTGTATTTCTCTCAGTACAGTTTTTCTTTTAAAGTCTTTGTGTTTCCTGACCCTGATTAGTAGGAGTTGTCTCTAAATCAAATGCTGTCCTGCAAAAATCTGGGAAATACCATTACTGGTATGTAATGATACGCTTCCCCTGTGATGGGAAGTTTGGACTGAACACAGATTAACTTTACCTTGCTTAATACTTTACTACATCATTTCCTAATGCCTAGCATATCTTCTCAGATAATCGTACGAAAAATACTGCTTTCGGAGTGATCGTATGATAATCTGATAGTTGGTACACAGCTTTCAAGAGCAGATTAGGACAGTTGATGTAAAATTATCCGAAGGGACAAACACGAACATTTTTCTCTTACAATACCAGAATGTACCATTTTCGTTCAATCAGTACAATTTTGGTCCAGAAAAAAAAAACGGAAGACCAAGACCACGCATGTTCAGAAATGACACAATACACATTACATCACTTCCGAAATCTTATTGTGTCTGTATTTATTTAGTAACCACTTCATTTTTGATATGAGACTAGCATGCAAAAAATAATAATAATTTTGTCCAATATTCTCATCTTGTGTACCGGGCTTAGGAGTGCTTCCATGCATAGGAGTGCTTCCATGCATAGGAGTGCTTCCATGCATAGGAGTGCTTCCATGCATAGGAGTGCTTCCATGCATAGGAGTGCTTCCATGCATAAGAGTGCTTCCATGCATAGGAGTGCTTCCATGCATAGGAGTGCTTCCATGCATAGGAGTGCTTCCATGCATAGGAGTGCTTCCATGCATAGGAGTGCTTCCATGCATAGGAGTGCTTCCATGCATAGGAGTGCTTCCATGCAGCTGCATTTTCTATTGTGGGTAAAATCCCTGTACATGTTAAAAAGTTCTGTTTTTATTAATTTTGTCATGCCCAGACAAATGTGCTTTATTAAGTGTGTGGGTGAAAAGAACTTCAGTGTCTATTTTCTGCCTTCACCTATATTTTGCTATTCACATTATGGAAAAAACTTTTCATACTATTTACACACAGACACTAAAATGTGGACTTTCAAAACAGCTGTTATACACACATACATTTTAAACTATGCATCCAAGGTGAATTTATGCTTGTCCTTGCATTAATGTCCAGCTCCATTTTTGTGGGCAAATATATTGCAATAATAAAAAATAAAGCATAAGCCATGTTTTTGTTTAAAAATTATCTTTCCGTTTTCAGTCTGCAGCTGCTGTAATTTTATGTAAACTTTATGTAAACTTTAATGCAATATGGCAACCTGGAGGCATTCTATCATTAGTTGATATACAAAACGCCTCCAAAAAATAAATTTCCCAATTGTATGATTGGTTCACTGATTTTTCCAGAAGTCTTCACTAAGATACAAATTAATATTTAGGCACCCTCTGCAATAGAAATTCAAGTTTTGGTGAGATACTCTCCAAGGGTTATATTGCCTTGAAAAAGTATTCATACCCCTTGAAATTTTTTACATTTTGCCATGTTACAACCAAAAACGTACCGGTAAATCTATTTTATGTGATAGACCAACAAAGTGGCACATATTTGGGAAGTGGAAGCAAAAAGATAAATGGTTTTACATTTGTTTTTTACAAATAAATATCTGAAAAGTAGAGCTGCCTGATTAATCGTTAAAAAATCGCAATCTCAATTCAAACCCCCTCATGATCTTAATCTGGCATTTCCACAATTCAAGTGCAGCGCTGTTCTCTGCTCAAAGCTGTCAAGGAATAAAAAGAAATCCGACAAAGTCTATCACAACATTGCTCAGTGCTAAGAGATAAAGAGAAACAATGGGGTTGATTTACTAAATCTGGAGCAGCTATGCATGGTAGCCAATCGGCTTCTAACTCCAGCTTTTTCAGATTGGCAGAAACACCTGGAAGCTGATTGGTTGGTTTCTATCATTTTCTGGTTCTTTTAGATCAAAGGGATTAACTTCGGTCTGTAAATGAGATCAGTTTAACCACTTAAAGACTAAACCTTTTTCTGAAATTTGGTGCTTACAAGTTAAAATATTTTATTTTTTTCTAGAAAATTACCTGGAACCCCCCCCCCCCCAAATATTCTATATATTTTTAGCAGAGACCTTAGAGAATAAAATGGCAATGTTTTATGTCTCACTGTATTTGTGCAGCAGTCTTTCAAAAGCAATTTTTTTCGAAAAAATACATTTCAATGAATTAAATGTATAATGTGAAAGATTTTACGCTGAGAATCGTGATCTTTATTCTAAACAAAAAAATAGTAATTCTCATTTTATCCAGAATCGTGCAGCTCTACTAAAAAGTGTAGCATACATTTGTATTTACCCCCCTTTATTCTGATACCCCTTATTAAAATCTAGTGGAACCAATTTGCTTTCAGAAGTCACCTAATGAGTAAGTAGAGTCCACCTGTGTGTAATTTTAATCTTCATATAAATACAGCTGTCTGTAAAGCGATCAGATGGTTTTAGAGAACCTTCGTGAACAAACAGCATCATGAAGACCAAGGAACACACCAGACAGGGATAATGTTGTGGAGAAGTTTAAAGCAGGGTTGGGTTATATAAAAAAAAAATATCAGAAAGCTTTCAATATCTCACTGAGAACTGTTCAATATAACATCCGGAAATGGAAAGAGTATGGCACATCTGCAAACCTACCAAGACATGGCCGTTCACCTAAACTGACAGGCCAGGCAAAGAGAGCATTAATCCGTTCAGAGAAGCAGCCAAGAGGTCCATGGTAACTCTGGAGAAGCTGCATAGATCTACAGCTCAGGTGGGAGAATCTGTCCACAGGACAACTATTAGTCGTGCACTCCACAAATCTGGCCTTTATGGAAGTGTGGCAAGAAGACAGTTCCTGTTGAAAGAAAGCCATAAGAAGTCCCGTTTTGCAGTTTGCGAGAAGCCATGTGGGGACATGGCAAACATCTGGAAGAAGGTGCTCTGGTCAGATGAGACCAAAATTCAACATTTTGTCTTAAAAGTAAAACGCGATGTATGGTGAAAAACTAACACTGCACATCACCCTGAACACACCATCCCCACCGTAAAACATGGTGGTGGCAGCATTGTGTTGTGGGGATGCTTTTCTTCAGCAGGGACAGGGAAACTGGTCAGATTTGATGGAAAAATGGTTCACCTTCCAGCAGAACAAGCCTAAACATATAGCCAGAGCTACAATGGAATGGTTTAGATCAAAGCATATTAATGTGTTTGAATGGCCCAGTCAAAGTCCAGACCTAAATCCAATTGAGAATCTGTGATAAGACTTGAAAATTGCTTTGCACAGAAGCTCTCCATCCTATCTGACAGAGCTTGAGCTATTTTGCAAAGAAGAATTGGCAGAAATGTCAGTCTCTAGATGTGCAAAGCTGGTAGAGACATTCCCAAAAAGACTTGTAGCTGTAATTGCAGCGAAAGGTGTTTCTACAAAGTATTAACTCAGAGGGGCTGAATACAAATGCACGCCACACTTTAAAGATGCAGGGGGTCCCTGGGTTACAAACAAGATAGGGACTGTAGGTTTGTTCTTAAGTTGAATCTGTTTGTAAGTTGGAACTGGTACATTTTTTAATTGTAGCTCCAACCAAAAAAACTATTTTTAAGCTTTTTGGATAGCATAGGGAAGGGTTATCACCCCTGTAACATTTGTTTTGCTGTGTGTGCCCCTGTTCAGAAGATTTCACCTCACTTTCTGTCCCAATGACAATTGGATTTTGAAAATTTTGGGTTGTTGTGGAAACAAGCCTTGGTGATAAAGCATCAGTGGAGACACCTTTTTCCCATGATAACTCTTACAGAAGTGAATTTCCCTTCCTAGGGGTAGATTTCCTCTCACTTCCTGTTGTCTCCCTCCGTTTGTAAGTAGGAGTCGTTTGTAAGTCGGATGTTTGTAACTAGGAGACCACCTGTATATATTTGTAACAAAATTAGAAAACTATCTATCCTTTTCCTTCCACTTCACAAATATGTGCCAGTTTGTGTTGGTCTATCACAGGGATATGCAATTAGCGGACCTCCAGCTGTTGCAGAACTACAAGTCCCATGAGGCATAGCAAGACTTTGACAGCCACAAGTATGACACCCAGAGGCAGAGGTATGATGGAACTTGTAGTTTTGCAACAGCTGAAGGCCTGCTAATTGCATTTCTCTGGTCTATCACATAAAATCCCAATGAACTACATTTGTTTTTGGTTGTAACATGACAACATTTTTAAGGGATATAACTACTTTTTCAAGGCACTGTAACACGTTCTAAAGAGATGCAGACACTGAAGATTTCCTCATTAAAACAAAAAGTGCATCAGCTGATAATGAACCAGACTACAGCAAAAGTTAGGAATGTGCTACAAAGATTAAAATCCCTGCAATCTACATGTATGCGCACACTAAACTGGCCTTTCATTTTCAGATTGCTGATTGAAAGTCTCTAGTTACGTTTGTGTGAAGGCACTGATTTTTCCAAATTTCTGTTGAACAGAACAACATACTGATATGTGCGCCTGTCCATGTTGGCAATGACTCGATATTTCAGCATTAATGATCACATACCATGGCAGAAAATTTAGCGTGTTACTATTTAAAATGAACAATGTTCTGTTAAATATAGTAGAACGATGTATAACATTGTATTGAGATTGAAAGAAGTCACCTGGAAACTAGCTAGAATTGCTTTTAGATATTTCTCTATGTAAAGAAAAATACAGTGCGATTCCCTACATATTCATTGAAAAATCAGCTTGAAAGTCATCAGCTCTTTTGACTTCAAATACAGGTGGTGTTTGTGTATTTTTTTTGTTTTATATTATAAAATATATATATCTGTATGATTATATATTACATCTTTAACTAGCTCATTTATTTTCTTCTTTTGTAGTAGGGCGACTTAATAAATAACTGACTGTCTTTGTCATGACATGCTACACTTCACCAGCAGCATTGCCATAAATTTCATGTCTGGCCTACTTGAGTGAGCTCAGACACAACCATCTTTATTTTTTGTGGGAGAGTTCAGAGGTTGCATTACCTCTTAGTTGTTTAGGATGTTTATTTAAAGTAGATAGTATTTAGCACTGTAGAAAAGAAGTGCTGTCTCATGATATCTGAAAAGTACCCTGTTCATGTTTCAAAGCATTCTTCTGTCCAAGTACATGACTAGTAATGTGTAAAAGATGATCTCACTACTTTATTAGTAAACTTGTGAAGCCTGCAATTATTGAAACATTCCCTCATCACCTTTCTGTATTTTCATCCTGGTTTCCTAATGTAGTTATTTTTCTGGTTAAGTTTTTTTGTGTGAATTCATTCTCCTTCCCCATATAATTCTGCATACTTCAGATGTTTTAGTTGCATTATAAGTTCTGTGACCTACTGCAGCAAATTGCTGGAGTTAAAGCGGTAGTAAATCGCTGAAAAAAAAAAAAACCCTGCAAGACTATTGCCTAATGTTCTGGTATGCATTGCATACTAGCACATTATGAAATACTCATCTTAGAACGAAGCCCTCCCAGCGGCGACTGCTCACCACTGAGAGGACTGACATTTTCTCCCGTCCTTTCATCCAGGATCGCTGGCTTCAGTGCTGTGAGTGGCTGGAGCCGTGATGCTGTCACTCCCACGAGAACCCTTGTTTCCAGCAAAAAGCTCTGAAGGTCCGGCACGGTATGTTGGACCTTCAGAGTGCATGCGCCACTGATGTCAGGGGCTGCATGTAGGGTAGAGCTGCACAATTAATCGTCAAGAATCGTTATCGCAATCTTGACTAAAGTGTTTCACAATTCTTTCCTATGCAAAGAATTCTCTCTGCTCTTCTGAAGCCACAGCCCTCAAAAAAAAGGAAGGAAAAAAACAGGCAGTCTGCCAAGAATCATAACATTCTTTATCAGTTGAACTTAAAGAGGTGTTCCACCCAGGGGGTCCATTAAAAAAAAATAAATAAAAGTCAGCAGCCACAAATACTGCAGCTGCTGACTTTTAATTGGACACTTACCTGTCCCTGGGTCCAGCGATGCGGGGGATCGAAGCCCCGCTCGTCCCCCCTTTCCGCTCGTCGGCATTTCAACTGTGGGCGCCGGGCTGTGGCTTCACAGCCTGGCACCCACTGCGCATGCGCGAGCGGCGCCGTGCGCTGTGATTGGCTGCTCAATCACCTGGGACCTGTAATGGGTCCCAGATGATTGACAGGAGGGAGGGAGCAGAGCCGAGCCCTTCCTGTGCCGAGGGGGAAGTGATGTCACCAGCCCAGGCAAAGGAAGAGGCAGACTACGAGGGACCACCTAGCAACAGGCATTTAGAGGTAAGTTAAAAAAAAAAATATATATATATATATATATCCACATTTTTTTTGTTTTTTAGAATTTTTCAGGTATTTTTGTTTTTTTGGGTGGAACCCCACTTTAAGTATAAACATTGTAACAATTTGTCAATGGAATAGACTTTGTGTGTAAGTGAAAAAAGTTTAACCACTTAGGCCCCTTTCACGCGATCGGACCGTTCAGGTCCGCCTGTCAGTTTTGACGGCGGACCTGAACGGGCGCTCCATGTTAGCCTATGGAGCGATGGATGTCAGCGGAGACATGTCCGCTGACATCCGACCCTGTCCGATCCGCAAAAAGCAGACGGATGGACTTATGTCCAGATCCGTCGCTGGCGGATTGGATCGGGTGAGATCTGATGAAAACGGACATGCTGTCCGTTTTCATCCGATCCCTCCATAGAAACCAGCGGCGCCTGACAAGCCCCTCCCCGCTCAGTGAGTAGAGAGGGACCTGTCATCCGCCGGCTCAGCGGAGATCAACGGAGAGATCTCCCACTGAGCCGGCGGACCGAGGTGGGCTCCGTGGATACGGAGTCCGCCTCGTGTGAATGAGGCCTTAAACACTAAACCTTTTTCTGACATTTTGTTGGTTTCAAGTTAAAATCTTTTTTTTTTTTTGCTAGAAAATTGCTTAGAACCCCCAAACATTATATATACCGTATTTATCGGCGTATAACACACACTTTTTCCCCCTGAAAATTAGGGGAGAATCGTTAGTGCGTGTTATACGCCGATCCCCACTGTCTGTGTGCCGAAAAAGACCGAGCTCCGCCGAAAAAGACAGAGCCGAGTGCTTGGCTCCGCTCGCAGTAACGCCGTTCCGCCTCCCTGCTTTCTCTGAAAGGATCAGGAGCGAGTGCTGCTGAAAGACTGAGCCGAGTGCTCCGCTCAACTCGCAGTCCCGCCCAGCTCCTATGATGGACATAACACTCTGTCCAATGGAGGAACTGCGAGCCGAGCCGAGTACGGAGTACACTCGGCTCGGTCTTTTTCGGCAGCGCTCGCTCCTCATCCTCTGAGACAGCAGGGAGGCGGGGCGGCGTGACGAGCCGAGTACACAGGCTCTGTCTATCTCAGCGGCAAATTTAAACAATTAAATACTGCAAACGGCACTGGGCAAGGCTGCATATGACAATGTGTAAGGCACTTAGCAAGGCTGCAAACGGCACTGGGCAAGGCTGCAAATGGACACTGATCATTCTGCAGTGATGGACAAGGCTGCAAATGGACACTGATCATTCTGCAGTGATGGACAAGGCTGCAAATGGACACTGATGAGGCTGCATTGATTGACATTTAAATGTAAGTTTTTTTTTTTCCTTAAACTTCTCTCCTAAAAGTTTTTTTCCTTAAAATGCCCTCCTAAACTTGGGGTGCGTGTTATACGCCGATAAATATGGTATTTTTTTAGTAGACACCCTAGAGAATAAAATGGTGGTTGTTTCAATATTTTATGTCACACTGTATTTGCGCAGCAGTCTTTCAAATGCAGTTTTGTTTGGAAAAAATTACTTTAATGAATTTAAAAAAAAAAACTAACCAGTAAAGTTAGCCCGTTTTTTTTTTTTTTTTTAGTATATTGTGAAAGATTTTACGCCGCGAGAATCGTAATCTTTTTATTAAAAGGAAAAAAATTGTGATTCTCATTTTGGCCAGAATCGTGCAGCTGTAATGCAGGGTGAAATTTCCTAAACGTGTACGTTTAGGTGAAAAATGGGAAAAGTCTGAAAAAAATGTAATTTCGTAAAACTTTGGAATGTGTGTAATCCTACATTACCTGGGGAATGTTGCTTTAATATACCAATGCCTTTATGCAGCACAGTTTTCTAACCCAAAGCAGCATCCAAACTTTACTGCTGTCTGAGTTTCACAGTTGCCAGAGACTTACAAAGAAAAGCAAAAAGGAACGATTAGAACCCAGTTAGGGTTGTATTGCTGTCTGTCCCTAAGACAGGAATAAACCTAATCATGTCCAAATGACGAAACTTGTTGGGTGGAGTTTGTCAGGTGATGTTGAATGCAGAGGAGGAGGCACAAGACTGGAGGACGCACTGGAGTAGTCAGTGTGCTCTACCTTCAGTTTGAGCGATTCTGCCCTTTTGTGCTGGAGGTGTTTTTGTAAATGATCACAGGGTTTTTCTGAGGCTTTTTGTGATAGTAATAAAGTAAAATTTAAAAATGTATGTTTTTCTTCTAATCAAATACAAATAATAAAGCAATACTTAGTGGTTAACTGTAAACTGATAACCTATGAAGGCTTTTAAAAGATCGCCTATGGTAATTTTTTGGGTACCATAGTCATTTGCAATTTCACGGGCAAATTTTGCGTTCAGTATCCATTTACTTGGCACAATCCCATATTTTATATTTTACAAAAAAAGGTATTTTGTGTTTCTGTGCACTAAAAATCATTTTCGTGCATTTTTTTTTTTTTTTTTGTCCCTGAAGCTATGTGTTTGATTAAATTGTTGCACAAATAATGCAGCTGTCACCATTTTCTACTCCTGGGTCTCTGCTTCAGAAAATATCATTTTAGGAGGGGGTGTGGTTAAAGTAATTTCCTGGCAAAAAAAATGCAGATACTAATATTTACATAAAAAAAGGCCCTGTTGGGATATGCACTATGATTTTCCCTTCCTTTGCCTCATATGTTCTGAGTTTTTTGTGTGTAAAGCTTTCAAGTATGGAGAAACATTGGACTGGACTGGCTTAAAGCAGTAGTAAACCGGATTCAAAAAAATAAAAAAACTGGTCCCGTTGCAAGGGATACCACATGTGTGGGACTTTTTGGAAGCCTAGCTGCATACGGGGCCCGAAAACCAATCACCGCCTTCAGGATTTCTAAGGGCGTAAATTTTTGATTCACTCCTCACTACCTATCACAGTTTCTAAGGCCATAAAATGCCAAGATAGCACAACCCCCCCCCCCCCCCCCAAATGACCCCATTTTGGAAAGTAGACACCCCAAGCTATTTGCTGAGAGGCATGGTGAGTATTTTGCAGCTCATTTGTTTTTGAAAATGAAGAAAGACAAGAAAAAATTTTTTTTTTTTTTCAATTTTCAAAACTTTGACAAAAAGTGAGGTCTGCAAAATACTCCCTATACCTCTCAGCAAATAGCTTGGGGTGTCCACTTTCCAAAATGGGGTCATTTGGGGGGGGGGGGGGGTTGGTGCCACCTGGGCATTATGCCCATGGCCTCCGAAACTGTGATGGGCAGTGAAGAGTGAAATCAAAAATCTACGCCCTTAGAAAGCCTGAAGGCGGTGATTGGTTTTCGGGTTCCCGTACGCGGCTAGGCTCCCAAAAAGTCTCACACATGTGGTATCCCCGTACTCAGGAGAAGCAACAGAATGTATTTTGGGGTGTAATTTCACATATTCCCATGGCATGTTTGAGCAATATATCATTTAGTGACAACTTTGTGCAAAAAAAAATAAAATAAAAAATTGTCTTTTTCCCGCAACTTGTGTCACAATATAAAATATTCCATGTACTCGACATGCCTCTCAGCAAATAGCTTGGGGTGTCTACTTTCCAAAATGGGGTCATTTGGGGGGGGGGGGTTGAACTGTCCTGGCATTTTATGCACAACATTTAGAAGCTTATGTCACACATTACCAACTCTTCTAACCACTTGAATACAAAGCCCTTTCTGACACGTTTTGTTTGCATGAAAAAATAATTTTTTTTTTTGCAAGAAAATTACTTTGAACCCCCAAACATTATATATATATTTTAAAGCAAATGCCCTACAGATTAAAATGGTGGGCGTTTCATTTTTTTTTTTTTTCACACAGTATTTGCGCAGCGATTTTTCAAACGCATTTTTTTGGGGAAAAACACACTTTTTCTAAATTTTAATGCACTAAAACACACTATATTGCCCAAATGTTTGATGAAATAAAAAAGATGATCTTAGGCCGAGTACATGGATACCAAACATGACATGCTTTAAAATTGTGCACAAACGTGCAGTGGCAACAAAATAAATAAACTTTTAAAAGCCTTTACAGGTTACCACTTTAGATTTACAGAGGAGGTCTACTTCTAAAATGACTGCCCTCGATCTGACCTTCGCGGTGATACCTCACATGCATGGTGCAATTGCTGTTTACATTTGACGCCAGACCAATGCTTGCGTTCGCCTTTGCGCGAGAGCAGGGGGGGACAAGGGGTGCTTTTTTTTTTTTTTTTTTTTTTTCTCTTTATTTTTTTGCTTTTTTATCTTATTTTTAAACTGTTCCTTTCATTTTTTTATTTATTTTTATTGTTCGCTCAGGGAATGTAAATATCCCCTATGATAGCAATAGGTAGTGACAGGTACTCTTTTTTTGAAAAAATTGGGGTCTATTAGACCCTAGATCTCTCCTCTGCCCTCAAAGCATCTGACCACACCAAGATCGGTGTGATAAAATGCTTTCCCAATTTCCCAATGGCGCTGTTTACATCCGGCGAAATCTAAGTCATGAAATGCTCGTAGCTTCCGGTTTCTTAGGCCATAGAGATGTTTGGAGCCACTCTGGTCTCTGATCAGCTCTATGGTCAGCTGGCTGAATCACTGGCTGCATTCTCAGGTTCCCTGTTGGGACAGGAGAGCCAGAGAAAAACATGGAAGATGGGGGGGGGGGGCGGCATTCCCTCCCACTGCTTGTAAAAGCAGTCTAGAGGCTAATTAGCCGCTAGGATTGCTTTTACATGAAAGCCGACCCCTGGCTGAAAAGAATGATACTAAGATGATGGCTAAAACTGCAGGCATCATTCTGGTATAACCACTCAAAGTCCAGCAACATACCAGTATGTTGCTGGTCCTTGTTGGGCATATATTGTAATCTACTCTTTTTTGTTTTCATGCAGCCTGTGCGCTGAACGAAAAAAAGAGATTGATCGGTGGGTATGCCCACCATTAGAATACCTTCCTTCATCTACCCACTTCTAATGATGGGCATACATGCACCATTTATATATGCTGAAGCATGGGGGCATCCTCCCGCAAAAGTTAGAAGCATATCGCTCCTCCGCCCCTGCTGCCCCCATGCTTCGGCATATATCACCTCCGCTGGAGTCACGGCTTTATATATCGTGGGAGCAAACTCTGTTGCTGTCAAGATAAATAAATCCGCGCTGCAGCTGAATGGCATACCTGAAGACAAAAAAAGGTTAACAATAAAGCACAGTAAACGGTAAAGTATAAAAAATTGCATACCTGAAAAGCAAACGTGATAAAACATAATAACAATAAAACATTGCAGAATAGAATACAGTAAAAAAAGAGCAGAACTATAGAGAGAGAATAGAGGGAGAGAACAATAAAACAACAACTATATTTTATTTTTTATATATATATATATATATATATATATATATATATATATATATATATATATATATATTTTTTTACATTTTTTTTTTTTTTTTACATTTTTTTTTTTGTAACTTTTATAACTGTAACCGGTTCCAGGTTCGGGTCTCTCCAAAATGCGATGGCATCTTAGGAGACCCTGTGAAAGTGTGTCCTCGTCTGTGCAATGCTGTACCCTACGCTAATACTCCACTAGTGAATGGTAGCGTTCAAAACATTCACCAATGCAAAGACCAGGATTGTCAGGACAGGAGGGACAATAATAGTCGGTGTCACACCTATATCCGTGCTTGCTGCAGACACAACATCTTTTTGGGGGGGTTCGTTGGGTAGGGGTACTCGGGAGGACATAAAGAAAATGCCTCTCATGCAGCCGACTGCATTTGGTTTGGGATGTGAATGGGGGAAGTACGGGTGCTGCAGAAGTGGTGGATTCCCAATTAGGATTGGCGAATGCAGCAGGAAGGGCATTATGGGCACGACGGGCCTGTGTTTGTCTTCTTCTTGGTGGCAGCGGGACACTACTTATGCTTGCCACCTCGCCAGCTTAAACTGCACTTATGGGACTCGCCACGTCACCAAGTGTTACTGCAGTGCTGGTTTGACTAAGACCGGAGTGTACTAGGCCACTGGTGCTTGCCAGTTCACCAAAACGCTACCAAAGAACTGTTAGCGATCTCAGGGATCAGGCCTGACTCTGCGAACGCTGCAGTTATGTGTGTTTAGTGTTTTGTAAGTGACAGTGATCGATCGATACTGCACTTGGGTGGGCTGAGCTGGGCCGAGGGGCAAAACGCAGGTGCTAGTAGCAGATATCTGGGCTGATCCCGCTAACACTGCGTTTTTGGGAACCCTAAACTGCTGGGGGCGCTAGTATAGATCTGATCAGATATTGATCCGTTCAGATACTATACCACTAAGAAAGGTGTATGCTGCGTGCGTGGGTGTTACCGGTACTGGCGCTAACCTGACGCTGCCTGGGGCGACGCAGACCTTATCTGACCCTAAAACCTAAGTTATATCATCGCCGGGCGATCAGGGGGCTAAACCTTCATTGGGTAATAAACGGCGGGCGCCCAGCGATCCCGAGTGGGTGGCCACGAATGGATGGCCTCCCCCTCACCTCTGATCGCTCCCGGACAGAAGCCGACCCGTGCGATTCTGCTGCAGTATATCTGCGTGAGGCGGTCGGCAAGTGGTTAAAGACTGCATTTTAACTATAGGTAAGCCTATAATCAGACTTGCCTATAGGTAGTGTAAAAGATATTTACGTTACATGCAGCCAGTGACATCACTGGCACATATGCTCTGAAGGAACGGCTACCCATGCCGTTCCTTCCAGACCCTGTGTTATGAACGGCGGGCGTGGCGTCATCACGGCTCTGGCCAGCCAGAGCCTGCGAACCTGGAAGCTAGACAGGTGAACATGGAGGTGGCTGCAGTGCTGACATGGCTTTGTTTTAAGGCAACTTTCACATAATGTGCTAGTATGCGAGGCATACTAGCACATTATGACTTTGCCTTGCAGGGAAAGAAAAAAAAAATCATCCAGTGGTATGTAACTGCTTTTAAAATGCACAAGGATGCACTGCATTAAGGACCGATTTGGGCAGTGATTATGCTTGAAGTGAAAGACTGGAAATTGCCCTTCACCGTTTTTGTGCTATTATTGCACTAAACATTTGATGTTTATGAACATGGCATGTTTACACAATCTCTTTGGCATTTGCATACATAGGAATTTTTCAGGATTGATTTTGTTTTTTTATACTAAGCACTGTTTTTAATGACATGGGTATAAATACTTTAATGAACATGACCAGATCACAGGTGAACTTTAGCAAACTGTGTACAGTGCAAACAACCTATTTGACACGTCTTGGAATGTACTTTGCATTATACATTAATGTCAGTAATAGAGGGTAATAAACACGTTTATACATGGTTATTACATGCATTGACACGTGTTTTCATTTATTTTTATTACGGTACATTAGAAATTGCATCTGGCGGAAAAACACTAATGTGATTCAGACTTTTTACAGATTTTTGTAGTGAATCTATTACATCTATTTGTACAGTACAAACAAATGGCCACTGCCCCCACCTATAACTGGCCTTTGCAGCAAGGAGCACAAGAAAGGGCAACGCATGCCAAACAAAACCAAAGAAAATTCCCAGCTCAACTTACCGACCCGCCTGTAACCAACCAAATTATCCTGTCTAAGTGCCGGTTCACACTGCTGTGCTGCGAATTTGTTCCGTTTATTTGTTCTGTGTGAGGTGCAATTTTACCGCGAATTTCAGGAGTTGGTCATAGCTGCGATTGATGTTCTAGCCAATGGAATCATAATGGAAAAAGAAAAAAGGTGTTAACTTCCTGTGTATTTCCTGTTTTTTGTGGAGAGTAGTGTGGTGGAATTCGCACATATCTGAACCAACAATGCGATTCCAGAACGATTTACATTGATGTCTATGGAGGCTAAATTCGCAACGCAGCGCAGTAAACTTGCACAAGACCCTTTTTTTTATCGCATTCGTAGGGGAATCGCAACGCATGTATGTGAACGACGGTAATTGAAAACAATGACTTTATGGATGACATGCGAATTTAGAATGTTTTTGACGCATCACATTCGTTTTGAACTCGCATCAGTGTGAACCGACACTAATAATCTGCGTTGAAAACAGGGGTTTAGTTTGTACTCCTTTTCAAATACATATGTAAGCTGCAGAGCCACTTCACTGCACCCCAGTATTTGCAGTCCTAACTCTGAATTTTGAGAGCTTCCATAGTGGAAGCACATGCTTTATAACGGATAGGCAGAGGAGGGCAGGTTTGTCTGGAAGGAGCTCACCCCTCCTTAAAGGCACAGGGGCGCGCTGGACACCCAGCACATGTCAGCAAAGGTGTCCAGTGTGTTCCCTCACCAATATTACATCTATTTATCGCTAAGAACTATTTTTTGCTTGGGAAAATCCCTATGATTACAGAGTATAGCAATGAGCTTGAATATGGCCTTCAGTTACATTTGATTATTTTTTAATGTGAGCAAATGTGTTCATATTACATAAAATGTGATTAATACTTGGATTTATATGGCTCCTCCTACAATTTTCATAAGATTTTCACTTTTAGAATGTGATGGTCACAGTAAAAAGTGGAAATGCCACAGATCTATATAACATGGATCCATTGCAAGTTTAGATTAATTATATGAGGTGTTAAAGAGAGGGAGGGTGGAAGATCTTGCCTCAAGATCACAGTATGAGAAAGCGAAGTAAAGAGCGTGATTTGCTAGAGTAGAAATCTTTTTCTAGAATTTAAGCACTGTGTTCACAAAACACACATTCCCGCAATGTTTGCCGCCTTCAATCCGGAATGGTACAAAACCTTATACATAAGCAGCAACATTGAATTGAGTTTTTAAAGATCCTACAGTGTTTATTCGAAAAACACTTTTAATTTCTGTAACCAAATTGGTCTATGTGGCATTCTTTTCTTCCATAGATAATTTTAGGGATGCTATGTGTTTCACTGCTTTTACAGACCCCTTTAGGAATGTATCACTGTTGTGCTTTGAAACTTTGTGGAATTTAAATTTTTACTTTAGATACCTCAATTGGGAAATGACTTAAAGTGAATGTAAACCCTCACATATACCCAGTGAAGTGAACAGCCTCAGATGATACACAGAGATTAAAAAAAAATCTCCCTACATAAGTTTTACATGTATATCTGCTGTCTTCAGCTTTATATATTGTTTAGAAAGTGCACGTCCTGTTAGAGTTTTCTCTTCCTGTTCCAGCAGGGAGAGGGGAGTCTTGCCATACACCGTGAGACAGCTGATTGGAGGAAAGCCACCCCCCCCCCCCCTCCACATAGGCAGAGACTTGCTGTGCTGTGAATTGACCAGCTGTCTGCTAATCTATTTATAGCACCCATCCAGACACAAATTTCAGGCGGGTTTTATCACGTATCAGAACTTGTCAGGAGTTATCATACTGATAACAGAAGAACGGCGCAGGAGACAGCCACTGGACTTAGGACTTTGGAGAGAGATAATAAAACACTGCAGATATGTGCCCAGCTCAAATTTTATGAATTGGGTTTACATCCACTGAATTTATCAAGGGTCGTAAACTTTTCCTGAGATTGGGATTTTCCTTTTATTTAATGCCAATGTCTCCTATGGTATGTAGAATAAACTACAATGGCTGTTTGAGATGGCATTGTGAAGCGCAGATCAGATTGTAAGACAATAGAAATTTGTTAGTCGGTGGCAGACATGATTATGGCAAGCCTGTACTGCTTCAATAAAACAACCTATCATAATTATCACTTCACTGTGATAGAAAATGTATAGCCACCAAAAAGAGATGATTTAAAAAAAATATATATATTTTAGCAAGTAATATTTTTGGTATACAAACATGTTGAGCACCAGTGGAACTAAACAAAGATTGGTTTATAATATGTTGGCAGTTGGCTCCCTAGTGCAGTGCTCCTGCTTATCTTTTATTTGCTTGTGAAAAAATCGGTGTGCAGGTCCAAGTGGTTCTTGTAAAATATTTGTTTTTCTGCTTGTTAGAAATATTTCCCTTTTTCACTTTGATAGAGAAAACCTTTTTTATTTTTTATGTTTTTAAAGACCATTTCTTGTTTCACTATAGTAATGTGTTTGCTTATTGAGTTTCAGAAACTATTAAGCATTATTGTATGTGTCCTTCCTTTTGGAAGATTAAAAAGAAGTTTACTTATTTTCTTCTTTCTTGCATTTTTAAGGATTTGGAATTTCATGGAGTTATGAGATTTTACTTTCAAGACAAAGCTGCAGGAAATTTTGCAACAAAATGCATCAGAGTCTCAAGTACAGCCACAACACAGGATGTCATAGAAACTCTGGCTGAAAAGTTCCGTCCAGATATGAGGATGTTGTCATCTCCACGATATTCTTTATATGAGGTTCATGTGAGCGGAGGTCAGTCTTTTTTACAGAATGTTTGTTTTTTTTCTTCTTAATGCTGGTTTTTATATCTTTGCATAAAATGTCATATTTTGGTCACATCTTAAAGTTTAGGTGGAACAAACTGATAACAAGCCCCCACTTTGCTACTTCTTCTTTTTTCTTTTTTTTTTTTTTGATACAACTCCATAGTATCTACAAGGGACAGTGTTTTCCAGTCTGAGCATACATTCAACATATACATTACAACTTTCATGTTTTATTTATAGCATGGTCAAAGACAGGAAATTCCCTGTTGCACACATTACTTCCTGTCCCTGGTGTTGGGAACATAGGAGGAGATTTTGGCTTCACAGGGATATCCTGAATTGGGCTTCCCTAATAATCTGCCACTATAAACCATGTATCATCTTAACATCTAAGATTCAGTTTATTGCTGATATATAGGTGATGATTTGAAGCATTTGTAAGCATATTTTAAAAAATTCAAAATGACCCATGTTATTCCTTTTGCCATCTTAACAATACCTGTGACTACAAGCTGTTGTGTGATCTTTATTGCTTTAAGTTACGGCTCTCTAATAATCCCCAGACAGCAGTTGTGAAAAGTCTGTATACTAGTTAACTTTACATTCATGAGACTGATCTGCAGAGCCTAGGGAAAAGAAGCTATGCCTGGATACATCATCCCTTCTTTCCTGATTGGCTAGAATAATTTCAGTGTTTCTATGGACTAAAGAACTAATCCCCTGATCATATCTACATGTTGCACTGGCCAAAATGAATTAACTGACTAGGAATTGAGTTCTACATTGAACACAGGAGTGCTAGCTAAACCCAGATTAAAGTAAAAGGAGTGAACAACCACAACATACAGGGATATACAATGTAATACTGATCTATAATCACACACACATAGGTTGGACTTGATGGACTTGTGTCTTTTTTTTTTTTCAACCTCACCTACTATGTAATACTACTACTATGAGTGGGCTTTCCGAGATTAGTGTCTGCTGTAGAGCATTAGCAGTTCGCTTATTGATTTAATGTGTTCTCTAATTTGCCCCCCCCCCCCCCCTCTTCTTTTTTTTTTTTTTTTTTTTTACTTTTAATATCTTGAAGAAGAAAGAAGACTTGATGTTGATGAAAAGCCTCTAGTGGTTCAGCTCAACTGGAACAAAGATGACAGGGAAGGACGGTTTGTGCTCAAGAATGAAAATGACATTCTGCCACTGAAGGTACTGATCTTTCATGGAGCTTTTATGATTGCTAGACATTTAAATATCCCACTATTGTTCTATAGCTGTGGATTTCAGGTAGCATTACATGTGCTGGTTTCTTTTTCCAGTGCACTTCATGGAATCATGTCGAGTATGGAAAAATATTCCAATGTTAGATAACTAACTTGCACAACCACCAAGTCTGAAAAACATGGACTGTTTTTGTAATGAAGTAAAATGCTGATGTCACAGAGCTGGTTAAGGCTCTGCAGGGATCCCAACTTTAATGTCAGCTTTAACCCAAATGCTTGACCAGCAGCTGGCTTAGCCTCTCGGCGCACCTCTGAAAGCCTGAGCCAGCCCCTTCCACCCCCTCTACAGCCCAGGGCTGAAGAGGTAGACCTCAGTGAAGTCCAAGAACTGAGCGATCAGCAGTCATATGATCACTCGGTTCCCAGGCTTCTTGATGTAGCGGTACACCTGCGGCATTGGATAGATGCTGCAGCCGTATAGGTGAGTATTTATGATGTGTTTTTGTTTTTTGTTCCCCACTTCTCCTTTTTAAAAGCTGGTAAGTTGAAAGTGGTAGAACATTGTCATGTGTGATCAGCTTTGGAGTAGTAAAAAAAAAAAGTTATTTACTATTTTGCCAGTACTTTATCCATGAAACCCATACTTTGGTAAAGGTCTCGTGCCTCCCGCTGAGCTCTAAATGCTGGAACATTTGCTTATGCAGATTCAAAATTTACATCACCGTGTAGAGATGGGATGAGACGAGACATGCACCTGCACATGGGGTCTGCCTTGTTAAAGCACTATTACTTTGATGTCCTAACTTATGCTTTCCTGAAGAGAAATAGATTTGTTAAACCATTGTGGTATACAGAACTACAGTGTTTTCTTCTATTATTTTGATGCTGCTGAATCAGTAGCCACTAGACATGTTCACTGACTAAATTGGTAGTATTTGTTCATTGGTATTACAGGTTTTGTTCCTTTTTAGTCTGGGTTCACTCCAACATGGAAGTCGGACAACTTCCAATCCGACTTTGCCCTAAGAGACTTCATGTCTGTCTTCCATGTGACTTCAATGAACGGGCTCCGACTTTGATCCAACCATACCAGGCGCTTTGAGTCTAGTATGAATCCTGAGGGGGGCCCCCCAAAATCCATACCAGACCCTTATCCGAGCATGCAGGTCAGCAAAGGTGGGGGGGGGGGCTGGTGAGCACCCCCACCTCCTGGACCATACCAGGCCACATGCCCTCAACATGGTGGGGGGGGGGGTGCTTGCTGGGGGGCCTCTGCCCCGACCCCAACAACCCTGGCCAGTGGTTGTGGGGGTCTGCGGGCAGGTGGCTTATCGGTATCTAGAAGCCCCCTTTTAGTAAGCGGGGCCCCTACCTCCCTATATGAATGAGTATGGGTACATTGCACCCCTACTCATTCAGCCAAAAAAGTGTCAATAAATAAAAACAGTACACCAGTTTTTGACCAAGCCCTTTATTAAAAATGAAGAATGTCCTCAGTCTTAGCTCCAACATGTCTTCTCCATCCGGGGATGTCTTCTTCCTCCAGTTCTTCTGCCTTCGATGTTGCCTTCTTCCTCTGGTTCTTCTTCCTCTGGTTCTTCTCCCTCCGCTGATGCCTTCTCCCGATGCTAGCTCCCGCTGTTGTGTTAGCTCCGGTGTCTGCCATTTCTTATATAGCCATGGGGCATGGCCATCTGGTGACGTCATCTGGAGACCCCACCCCTTTGTGACGTCACCACCCAGGACATGACATGAGATGAGGGAGAAGACCTCAGCGGAGGGAGAAGACCTCACCAGAGAAAGAAGACATGTTGGAGCTATGATGGGGGACAGTCTTCATTTTTAATAAAGGACTTTGTCAAAAACCTGTGTACTGTTTTTATTTTTAACACTTTTTTTGGGTGACTGAGTAGGGGTACATTGTACCCCATACTCTCACATAGAGGAGGGGGTGGGATCTAGGGGCCCCCTTGTTAAAGGGGGCTTCCAGGTTTTCAATAAGCCCCCTGCCCGCAGACCCCCACAACCGCCGCCCAGGGTTGTCAGGAAAAGGCTGTTGTCCTCATCAATCCCCATCCCCACTGGGGTGGGGCGCACAGACTGACAGGGTCTGGTAGGGTCTTTGGGGTGGACCACATGTTTTTTTTATTTTGGCGTGGGGTTGCCCCTCTAGATGCATACCAGACTCAAAGAACCTGGTATGGAAATGGGTGGGAACCCCACACAGTATATTTTTTTTTATTTTTTGATGTGGGGTTGCTCCTCAAGATCCTCAGAGCACGAGTCACATGTAAGAGGGAACCATTTATTTATACAAACTTGCCTCTCTCCATTACCTCCTTTTATTGCTAACTCATTTAATTTACTCGCTATTTCCGAAACCTGGCTTCATGAATCCAGCACTGTGTCTCCTGCTGCTATATCCCACGTTGGTCTTCTTTGGACTCACTCCCCCAGACCCAGTGGATGCAAAGGAGGGGGTGTTGGAATCATTTGCCCCACAT
Organism: Lithobates septentrionalis; assembly: GCA_037952835.1. Classification (NCBI taxonomy): domain Eukaryota; kingdom Metazoa; phylum Chordata; class Amphibia; order Anura; family Ranidae; genus Lithobates; species Lithobates septentrionalis. The sequence continues at coordinate 9,743,070 of JBBDGP010000264.1, read as the reverse complement.
AGCACCTTCCAGGTACTTCACCCACCTCCCTGTCACACTCCTCATTTGAGGCGTACTGCATTAGTCTCTTTTCCCCAGTTTCTCTAAGGATAGCTGTGATCTACCGGCCCCCCCTGGACCAGTATCAACCTTTCTTGATAACTTCTCTGCCATTTAATTAAAGGATAGAATATTCATCCCTGGATCCTGTTCCCTCACAAATGCTACGTTCACCCTGTGGCTCTAATCTACACTCTCTAACCCACATCTTCAATCTCTCCCTCTGTTCTGGCATCTTCCCCAACTCTCTAAAACATGCACTTGTCAGCCCTATACTTACAAAGCCCTCACTGGAACCATTAAATCTTAATAACCTACACCCATCTCCTCGCTCCCCTTTTTATCCAAACTCATTGAATGTCTGGGCTACAACCGACTGAGCGACCACCTTGCTGACAATAGCCTTCTTGATCCCCTTCAGTCTGGATTTTGTCCTCAACACTCCACAGAAACTGCTCTCCTAAAACTAACAAACGATCTACTAACGGCCAAAACCAATGGATACTATTCTGTACTCTTACTCCTGGACCTCTCTGCTGGCTTTTATACGGTTGACCACCCCCTCCTCCTAAAAAAAAAAAAACAAAACTCCACGCCTTCGGTCTCCGTGACTGTACTCTTCGCTGGTTCTCTTCCTATGTATGCAGCTGCACCTTTAGCATTTCTAACAATTCTACATCCTCCTCGCCTCCTTCCTTTTTTTGTTGGGGTCCCCCAAGGTTCTGTTCTTGGACCTCTCTAATCTACACCTCCTCCCTGGGTGAGCTGATCCCATGGCTTCCAATACCGCTTCTACGCTGAGGACACCCAAATCCTATTTCTCTACCCCTCAGCTCACTCCTTCAGTCTCCTCATGTATCACTATCGGATATATCAGTCTGGATCTCACACCACTTCCTCAAACTTAATCTATCCAAAACCGAACTTATCATTTTCCTCCCCCACGTGCCTCTTCCCTGATCTGTCAAAATCGATGGCACAACCATAAGCCCATCCCCGAATGCCAAGGTCCTAGGTGTAGTTCTGGACTCTGAACTCTCCTTTTAGCCCCACGTCCAATCACTATTCAAATCTTGCCGCCTCAACCTCCGCAACATTTTCAAAATATGACACAACAAAGCTCTTAATTCACTCCCTGTTCATCTCTTTCCTCGACTACTGCAACTCCCTCAATGGCTTACCTCTACATAGTCTATCCCCCCTTCAATCTATCATGAATGCTGCTGCCAGACTCCTCCACCTTACCAACCACTCTGTGTCTGCTACTCCTCTCTGTCAATCCCTCCACTGGCTTCTGCTCACCCAACAAATGAAATTCAAAATATTAACAACTACTTACAAAGTCATCCATAACTCTGCCCCCAGCTACATCACTGACCTAGTCTCAAAATACCAACCTAATCGTTCTCTTCGTTCTTCTCAAGACCTCTTGCTCTCTAGGTCCCTCATCACCTCCTCCCATACTCGCCTCCCAGGACTTTTCCAGAGCCTCTAATCCTATGGAACTCCTTACCCCAATCCGTCCGGTTATCTTCTACTCTATTAGCTTTTACACGATCCCTGAAAACCCTCCTCTTAGAGAAGCCTATCCTACCCACACCTAACAACTTTTTTTTTTTTTTTTTCTCCATCTGATCATCACCCACAGCTATTACCTTTTGTTCCACTTGACCCTCCCTTCTAGATTGTAAGTTCTAACAAGCAGGGCCCTCTTAACCCTCCTGTATTGAATTGTATTGTACCTGTACTGTCTGCCCCAATGTTGTAAAGCACTGTGAAAACTGTTGGCCCTTATGAATCCTGTATAATAATATTAATACACGTCATGTGACCTGTGCTCCCAAAGTCGAAGTGTATGTCGCATCAGTGTGGACTGGACCTTATTGATTTTCCTGTATTACATTTCTCTAATAAAGGCAATAAGCTTCTGATCTCAGCATGTAAAATTAATGTTTGATTTTATGATTTAATGCAGATTATTTCATAGGGTGATGCTTGCTTAGATTACTTCTGATTTGCAAACCTTTGCTTAGACTGTATGGTTTGTCTTATTTCTTGGTACCAGAAAGCTCAGACTAATGGACCTGAGAAACAAGAAAAGGAAGGAGTAATACAGAATTTCAAGAGGACACTTTCTAAAAAGGAAAAGAAGGAGAAGAAAAGACGTGAAAAAGAGGCAATAAAGATGGCAACAGATCGAGAAGATGGACCTCAACTGCATGAAGACATGTATGTGTTAATTCTTCTCTTGTATTAACATTTCAAAAATAATTCAACTGCTGCCTCCTGTCAGCTTCTAAGTGACTATTTGGTCAGTGTTGCCCCCTGCCAAAGTTATTGGACAATAGCAAGGCCTTGCCACAGATGGGTTTGGGTTCTTGACTAAGGAAGGCGAGTTGATAAATGAATAACCCCAGGACTTGGGACATCTAGGGTGCTGAATAGGACAAATGCCATGTCTTACACTATGCTCATTGCAATAATCCACAGCATCTTCTTTTAAATTATTACAGCTACAGTAGACCTGAAATCCTCCTCTTTTCTATTTTCCTACTGGATGGGATGTCTTTTATCAATGGAATAGAGCTCTAAGGTTGCCTTTCTGTATTTTCTGTCTTGTAATGTTTATAATATAATATAGATCTATCTATAGATATCTATCCTAGCTATCCATCCTATTTATCTCTGCATGGAAATAATGCTTGTAAATCCTCCTCAGTCTTCATAGTTCCTAACATTCCTAATCTTTTTATCATGCTTTTATACACATTTTTTGTTGAGTCTATTGTGAGGTAACCGTTTTATACTGACTTTGTCATCGAACAATTATAGGCAGAGGTCAAAACATACTGTGAAAAATGTCCAGTCCAGAATGCATTCATTTGCACTTTTACATTTTTTGAACTGTGATGTGCAAATTCCACAAGTAGATTTCAACTTCACAACATGCTTGATGTGATTATAGCCAGAGTAGTGCAAAAAAAAAACAGAGTACTTTATTTGCATTGCCATTTACATTTTCAGGACAAGCTTTTGGGGTGTTCCATTTTCTCAGTCCAAGCAGTGCTGCTTAGCCTGAGAAGAGAGCACCTTGAAAGCTTGTCCTGAACGTTTAAATGATAGCACAAAATATCACGGCCAGTACTCTGGCTTTTTTTTTCCCCTCCACTACATGAAGTTGAATAGAGATAAACTCTGCCTGCTGGTGGGAAGATGCTAAACAGAAACTACCAGCTGACAGATCAGACAGAATCCATACAAATACCATCCTTTGACCCTTGTCATCACTGTTATTCTTTGGCCAGTGTCATGAAGTTTCTCAAGTAATGGCATTTGTAGTGCTTTCCAAACATGAATTTGTCCGGAATGCAGTTGGTGGGATTTAGCATAAAGCCTGCTTTGTTTGTTTATCCTTAATTGTTTCTCGACATGCACTGATATAGGAGTAAGCTTCACCGAGCAAGGATATTAAATATAGGCCTGTCACATATTCTATACTCTAGCTAAAGAGAACATTTCCTTTTTGGGGTGGGGATGAGGGAGGACTATTTAACAAAATGTCTAGTGTATTTTACTGAATAGTTCCTGTATTCTTTCTTTGAATGTTACATCACAAAAGGTCTGTGTGTAATCGAACATAAATACTAGGGAAAAGCAGCCTTGTTTAAATATCACTCTATTGAATAAATATTAAAGTGCATACACTACCATCACTATCTCAACCATATGTATCAAATGATAAACTCCATAATTAAAGTGCAGTATGCAAACTGTAACCATCTCCGTGTGATCAATAAAAATTAAATTTATAGCAAATAATTACAAATTCATAAATAAAAACCTGTGCCAATAGCCTTAAAGTTCTATAAAGTAAAATGTGCAAATTTGCTTTAATAAAGATTCATCCCACTTTTAATAAAGTTCCATAGACATAAGGTGCATAAAAAAAATTGTGATAACATTTTCCTAAACCAGTCAATAGGGGGTTAGCACAGGAAGCACTGCATTTTTGTGAATCTTTTTACTCTAAATGGAGTACTGCTGAATGTTTTGGGTGGCGCACATAGATATTTGGAGTTTTGTAGCAGACGCTAACTGCTTTATGCTTAAGCTGTGGAGAACTTTTATCACAATTTTTTTAATGCACTTTGTCTATAGCACTTTATAAAAGGTGGGAAGAGTCTTTATTGAAGCAATTTTGCACATTTTTCTTTAAAGAACCTTAAGGATATTGACGCAGGCTTTTATTTGTGATTTTGTAATTATTTGCTATTGTTTTTTTTGATCACACGGAGATGGATACAGTTTGCACGTTGCACTTTAATTTTTGAGTTTATTATTAGATACATATGGTGAAGATAGTGATGGTAGTGTTTTTACACGTTAATATTTATTCAAAATGGTGAGATTTGAACAGCGCTGCTTTTCCATAGCATTTTTATATAACTAGTGTAATTTTTTCATTTTTAGGCAGCTGCTTTTATTTAGTCCTGAGACTAAGTTTGTGTGGTGTAGGCCTAAAATCTGTGTGTAATGAGCTTAACTTCCCCAGCCAAAATAGTGATTTCCGTAATGTAGATAGAAAACAATAAAGTGTAATGTGGGGTTTGCGCACCCTCACAATAATATAATCAAAAAGTTAGATGTGGTTATACCTAGATAAAGCGATAACAGTAGTCTAAAATCATTCCATCAATTTCATATCTCAAAATCCAATGAGTAGTGCCTCTGCTGCATCTGCTCAGCAACATGTTTATGGGAGGCATGCTATGCTTTATTCTAACATGTTGCTGAGCGGATGCAGCAGAGGTTTAAACGGGGCCGTAGGCATCCTAAAGGGACCAGCACCTTATTACTCTGTTTATCTATTTAAATTGGAGATCACTGGAGTACCTTGGAAACCCATTTACCCCATTAGCAAAAGGCTTGCATTAGCTCTTTATGAGGTGAGAGTTCTGTGAGCACGGAGTGGTTACACAGGTGGAAAGTGCACTGTTTTATTCTGTAAAGATACACATGAATGCTTCTCAAATAGAAGAAGCTGGTTGGCATTTGTGACGCTTGAAGGCTGGGTTTGGTTCAGCTTACTTTATGAACTGGCTCAATATATTATTTGCACTATTCATTGGATTTTTGATATGAAATTGATGGCATGATTTTAGACTACTGTTGTTGCTTTATCTAGGTATAACCACATCTAACTGATTATATTGTGAGGCTGCGCAACCCCACATTACACTTTATTATTACTGCCATTGTGGGGACACAACAGGGGCTGCAGCAACTGATACACAGACCACATACATGTTATAGATTAAGTTTGTATTTATTTTGATATTTTTTTATCACTTTATCCCATCCACAAACGCAGAGGTTCACACCATTCAATGTAGATAGAAAGGTTAAAGGGTAACGCCACTTTTGTGGGATAAAAATAATATAGCATATACAATTGCTACACAAGTCATATTGTAATTGAATGTTATTAAAAATTACTTTTTCTTTTCAATATACAGCACTGTAATTTTCTGTAAAATTCAATGCAATATGGCAATCTGGAGGTTGCATAGTAGGTGAGGTTGAAAAGACACAAGTCCAACCTATGTGTGTGCTTTTATGTAAGTATTGCATTGTATAGCCCTGTATGTTATGGTCGTTCAGGTGCCTATCTAATAGTTTTTTTGAAATTATCGATGCTTCCCACTGAAACCACTGCCTGTGGAAGAGAATTGAATATCCTTACTGCTCTAAGGGCCAGTTCACACCAGATGCAGTTCCGGGTGCTTTTTTTCTGCACTAAAAATGCATGCACAGTGTTTTCCATGTATTCCAATGGCTCTAGTTCACACCAGTGTAGTCAGTTTCAGTCAGTTTCCGGTGCAGAAACTGATCAGAAACTGACTGGAACAGACTGCATTGGTGCAGAAAAAACGGAACTGCATCTGGTGTGAACTGGCCCTTACAGTAAAGAACCCTCTCTGCAGTTTAGGGTTAAACCGCTTCCCTTTTAATTTTAGTGAATGGCTGCGTGTCTTTCTAAATTTCCTTTCGCGGAAAAGTTTTATCCCTATTGTGGGGTCACCAGTACGGTATTTGTACATTGAAATCCTATCCCCTCTTAAAGCGGAGTTCCACAGAAAAATGTAATTTCCGCTTTTCGGAACCCTCCCCCCCCCTCCGGTGTCACATTTGGCACCTTTCAGGGGGGAGGGGGGTGCAGATACCTGTCTAAGACGGGTATCTGCACCCTCTTCCGGCATAGACTCCCATGGGAGTCTATGCCTCTTCCTGTCCCTCCGCGCTGTCTCCTGGAAAACACACAGCTCCCAGGAGATAGCGGGGACCAGTTACGATGCGCAGCGCGACTCGCGCATGCGCAGTAGGGAACCGGGAAGTGAAGCCGCAACGCTTCACTTCCTGATTCCCTCATCTAGGATGGCGGCGGCAGCTGCCGAGAACCGAGCGGGTTCTCGGCGTCGCCTGCCGACATCGCTGGACCCTGGGACAGGTGAGTGGCCATTTATTAAAAGTCAGCAGCTGCAGTATTTGTAGCTGCTGGCTTTTAATATTTTTTTTTTTTGGCGGTTTAGGTGGACCCCCGCTTTAAGCATGTCTTCTCCAGAGAGAATAAGTTCAGTGCTCCTAACCTTTGATCATAACTAAGGTCCTCCAGTCCCTTTTATTAGCTTTGTTGCCCTTCTCTGGACTGTCTCCAGTTCCAGCACATCCTTCCTGAGGACGGGTGCCCAGAACTGGACAGCATACTCCAGGTGAGGCCCGACCAGAGTCTTGTAGAGTGGGAGAATTATCGTTTTATCTCTGTGGTTAATCCCTTTTTTAATTGCATGCCATTGCTGAGCCTATCATCTACTAGGACCCCCAGGTCCTTTTCCATCCTAGATTCCCCCAGAGGTTTTCCCCTAGTGAGTAGGTAGATTGCATTCACATTTTTGCCACCCAAATGCATTATTTTACATTTATCTTCATTACACCTCATTTGCCATGGTGTTGCCCACCACATTAATTTGTTCAGGTCTTCTTGCAAGGTTTTCTGTACACAGATGGTGTACAGAACACCCCCTAGAAATGTCATTTCCTGCTTGTGTGATTGGTTCACTGATTTTCCCAGAAGTCTGCACTAAGATACAAGTCAGATTTTGGCCATCCTCTGCAGCAAAAAATTTAATTTTTGGTGGGGTATTCCCAAAAGAAAATCACTTCTAAAGGGACCCAAACCCTGCCCCTTTCCTCATGCAGCAGCTGATTGATAATCAGAAAACCACTCCCATTAAATCAATGAGCACACAGACAGAGACACACAGCTATTTCTTCAGCATAAGAAAAGGTAGGAATCTGCATCAAAGTTTGTTAAAAATCCCTGCAATGTAAATAGATCACCCATAGGGGAATGATTTTTTTCTAAACAAAAGGGGGTTAACTTTGCCAATATAGAGAGCTAAAGTGTGGCTCTTGACAAAGGACCACACAGCAGCATTTGTTCTGATTGATAGCATCTCAGTGCACAAAAAAAATGGAGCTGCACAATTTTTTCAAGCAGCACATATCTGGTTCATATCTGTGCACTGTGGTGCATCAAAATTTGCAGGTGTGTTTGTAATGTGCACTCTATGCACTTATAAGTGTCTTGCATTTAGTAATGTATGTTGCAGTAATGCATGGAAAAGTCGCAACTCACGAGCCCAAATCGGCCCCAATACAGAACCTAATTTAAGGCCAGCTTTACAAATATGCATTGCAGTGCACAGTAGTGGAGACTTGGCTATGTGGTGCATCGCGTTGCCATTTACAACCCCTGGCAAAAATGATGGAATCACCAGTCCCTGAGGATGTTCCTTCAGTTGTTTATTGTTGTAGAAAAAAAGCAGATCACAGACATGGCCAAAAACTAAAGGCATTTCAAATGGCAACTTTCTGGCTTTAAGAAACACTAAAAGAAATCAAGAAAAATAATTGTGATGGCCAGTAACAGTTAGATTTATAGAACAAGCACAGGGAATAAATTATGGAATTACTCAATTCTGAGGAAAAAATTATGGAATCATGAAAAACAAACAAACAAAATAACACTCCAACACATCACTAGTACTTTGTTGCACCACCTCTGGCTTTTATAACTGCTTGCAGTCTCTGAGGCATTGACTTAATGAGTGATAAACAGTACTCTTCATCAATCTGGCTCCAGCCTTCTCTGATTGCTGTTTCCAAATCATCTTTGCAGGTTGGAGCCTTGTCATGGACCATTTTCTTTAACTTCCACCACAGATTTTCAATTGGATTGAGATCCGGACTGTTTGCAGGCCATGACATTGACCTTATGTGTCTTTCTTCAAGGAATTTTTTCACACTTTTTGCTCTATGGCAAGATGCATTATCATCTTGATAAATAATTTCATCATCCCCAAACATCCTTTCAATAGATGGGATAAGAAAAGTGTCCAAAATTTCATTGTAAACCTGTGCATTTATTGAAGAATTAATGACCGCCATCTCCCCAGTGCCTTTACCTGACATGCAGCCCCATATCATAATTGACTGTGGAAATTTGCATGTTTTCTTCAGACAGTCGTCTGCATAAATCTCATGGGAACGGCACCAAACAAAAGTTCCAGCATCATCACCTTGCCCAATGCAGATTCGAGATTAATCACTGAATATGACTTTCATCCAATCATCCACAGTCCACGATTGCCTTTCCTTAGCCCATTGTAACCTTGTTTTTTTGTGTGTTTAGGTGTTAGATAATGGCTTTCTTTTAGCTTTTCTGTATGTAAATCCCATTTCCTTTAGGCGGTTTCTTACAGTTCGGTCACAGATGTTGACTCCAATTTCCTCCCATTTGTTCCTCATTTGTTTTGTTGTACATTTTCTGTTTTCAAGGCATATTGCTTTAAGTTTTCTGTCTTGATGCTTTGATGTCTTCCTTGGTCTACCCGTATGCTTGCCTTTAACCACCTTCCCATGTTGTTTGTATTTGGTCCATGTTTTAGACACAGCTGACTGTGAACAACCAACATCTTGTTAAATACTGCGTGATGATTTACCCTCTTTAAGGAGTTTGATAATCCTCTCCTTTTTTTCAATTGACATCTCTGGTGTTGGAGCCATGCTTCATGTCAGTCCACTTGTTGCAACAGCTCTCCAAGGTGTGATCACTCCTTTTTACCTACATACTAACAAGCAGATTTAATCTGATGCAGGTGTTAGTGTTTGTAATGAAAATTTACAGGGGTGATTCCATAATTTTTTCCTCAGAATTGAGTGATTCCATAATTTATTACCTGTGCTTGTTCTATAAATCTAACTGTTACTGGCCACCACAATTATTTTTCTTGATTTCTTTTAGTGCTTCTTAAAGCCAGAAAGTTGCCATTTGAAATGCCTTTAGTTTTTGGTCATGTCTGTGATCTGCTTTTTTTCTACAACAATTAACAACTGAAGGAACATCCTTAGGGACTGGTGATTCCATCATTTTTGCCAGGGGTTGTATTTTGCAATTACAGGAGGGAACAAAGTTGGGGCTCGTTCAGACTTGTGCATTACCACACCTCAAGGTAACTTGTGCTTTGTGGTGTGTGCCATATGGTCTTCACCGTCCACAGATGATTCTGCAACGCAAGCTTCTCTCCAAATTTCTTCCAGCTACTTACATGGTATCTAGTTTACTTACCCATGCAAGATTTGCACCGGCAGCCCAAAGACACTGATTTAATAATCATTTCATCAGTGAGATGAAAGAGGAAATTTGGGCATCCACACAATAACAGCACAATGGCGAGGCAAAGTTCTGGGGGAGCTGTGTTTACGCAGGGATCTGCCTCTCCGGCTGTCTGCTCACAGCTGCTGCTGTCAATGAATGTTATTTATACAGATGGCTATTGAGAGCACTAGTAAGGAGGAGATAGCAAGGCCGGCTCTCCTGAAGAAGTTATAAAAACTGCAACCTTACCTGTTGTTTATCTTTTTCCCTGGTCACCAATATGTCCGCTTTGATAGTGCTTTAAGCAGCTGGCAGGTCTAAAGACACTACAGACAGAGGGCAGCACGCAGAGTGCTGGCATGCTGCATGTTTGTCACTACTAACATTGGTGTGTGGTGCAATTAATTTTGGGTTATTTTTTCAGAATTGAGTCGCTCTTAAATTTTAAAATTAAAGTGACCAAAAAAAACATGCAGTTGCTAATCTGTTTGTTTTAGGTAAATGTTATGCAAGTAGCATGAGGTTGTTTGCCATGTAAGGCAGGCCATAGATTATGCTATTTTCTTTCTTGCAACCATCGTGGGGAGCCATCCTTGCTGGGAGAACACAATGGTTATTGCTAGTGACTAAGGCCGCTAGCAGCAATCGCCTGCAAAAAATCTGACATGCTGGTTGTACCCATTTTGATTGATGGATCGACTTTGGTACAATCAGCCTGTTCATAGATGTATCGATTCTTGGCCGATCCCTGCTGAATCGGCCAAGATTTGATCCACCTATGGCCAGCTTAAGGGCTCGTTCATGAGGCCAAGATGGATAGAGCAGCCCCTCCGACCGCCCACCTTAACATAGCAATGCAATGGTTAAAGCAGGCAGTGAGGAGGTGAAATCAACACTGACTGATCCCCTGCACTCACATTTTTCTCTTGCTAGTGCACACACCCTGGACAAGACTTTTTAAAGTTTTGCATGTCTGTTAACCCACCACAAGGGGGGGGGACTTGATATATACAGTTAGGCAACTGTGCATAATAATCCTATTCTAGCTTCAGCTGGTTCTTTTTAACATTCAGAATGTTCCTTTATTGAAAAACATGGGTACAGAGTACATAAAGGACAAGAAGGAAAACGTAATTGGCAGTGAAACCACGCACAAAGAGCATGTGATGTATAAAAAAAACAAACATATGTTCATTCGCCATGCCGTATACTTAAGTAAAAGCATAACCGCTTCCCATGTACCCAGTGGACTATAAGACCAGTCATGGCAAAACCCAGTAGAACATGTAACCACCAAAAGAGGTCTCTCACTGGGCCAGCCACGGCTGCCAAACCCTGTCAAATTTCCTTGGGAAATTCCAATTACCGTATTTATCGGCGTATAACACGCACTTTTTTCCCCTTAAAATCAGGGGAAAGTCGCAGGTGCGTGTTATACGCCGATCCCCTGCGATCCCGAGCTGCACAACTCAAAAATCGCCGACCGCGATTTGAAAATGGCGCCGCCGGCGTCGAAATACACAGAGCCGGTCCTCGGCTCTTTCCGGCGGCTCTCGTTCACTTTCGGCTCCACTCGTAGTCCCGAGCGGAGCTATCCGAACCTACTCGGCTAGGTTCGGATAGCTCCGCTCGGGACTACGAGTGGAGCCGAAAGTGAACGAGAGCCACCGGAAAGAGCCGAGGACCGGCTCTGTGTATTTCGGCGCCGGCGGCGCCATTTTCAAATCGCGGTCGGCGATTTTGAAGACAGGGGATCGAAGGCTGCACTGGGGGAGGCTGCACTGGGGGAGGCTGCACTGGGGGAGGCTGCACTGACATGGCTGCACTGACATGGCTGCACTGACATGGCTGCACTGACATGGCTGCACTGACATGGCTGCACTGACATGGCTGCACTGACATGGCTGCACTGACATGGCTGCACTGAGAAGGCTGCAATGATGGGCATTTAAATGTAAGTTTTTTTTCCCTTCAACTTCCCTCCTAAAAGTTTTTTTTCCTTAAAATTCCCTCCTAAATTGGGGTGCGTGTTATACGCCGGTGCGTTTTATACGCCGATAAATACGGTAATATAAGTCGGCTCATACTTTGGGAGAACCTGATTAATGGCTTTTTCTCATGGAACCACGGATGGGGGAGGATATGTTCCATTTTAGGATAATGTCTTTCTTGGCGTAATAAAACAAATGAGAGATCAACAGTTTAGTACATTGTGGCATTATCTGCAACACTGAGCAATGCTAGTTCTGGGGAGACCGGAAGGGTCAACTGAAGACAGAGGTTGATAACTGCATATACCTCTTCCCAAAAGGCTGCTACCTTCACTCAACTCCAGAAAGTGTGGTAATATGTACCGACTGGCACTAGGGGCAATCCGGAGACCTTTCAGGGTATATCCTGTGCAATCTCTGAGGAGTGTAATATACCCTATGTAGGAACTTCACCTGAACCAGCTTGTCCCTAGATGAAATCGTTAATTTGGAGCTGTCCTCAACATTCTTCTCAATCCTTCCTGTCCAGAGGGGATATCTGCCTTTTTAAGCCTCCCAGAGAGCCTCCATTTTTGGGGAATCTACACAGAGCAGTGCAAGATGGAGAGAAGAGAGGTTTAGACAGTGAATCCTGAGATAGAAGGTCCTCGATGGGGTCGGTAGCTAGCCGAGGGGGAAATGGAAATTGGGAAAGCGCCACATGCCTCAACTGGAAGTATCGGAAATATATCCATATAGGGAGCCCAAATTTTAGAGTGGTCCCTAAAGGGTAGCAGAGAGCCTGCAGAAAACATATCCTCCAATGTTTTGATAACAAACCTAGCCCAAAGCAGAAGGTCAGGTAGCAGTCTAAGATTCAGCTTGTTCAGCTAAGCTTTCAAAATGAAAGCTAGAAGCTGATTGTTTGCCATGAGCAACTGCTCCACATTCTGTCTGCTCCAGTCCTTGTAAATTCCCCTTGTTGTTCCCTCAAAGTTGTGTACATTGCAACTCACTTCCAGCACATTGCAACTTCCAGCGTCTTTAATAGCTTCTGTCACAGCTCTACACTGTACTGCACTCTGACATCTCCTCCACTTCCATATTATATTCTCTGACAGTAAAAACGGGGGTTATTCCTGCGCTACCAGATTGGAAAAAGTGTTATATAGTCGTGTAATCGACTTTTGAACCTGTATGCAACCTCTATCACTGGGCAGCTGCATGCACCGAAAAAACAAGGGCTCAGACACAAACCCAAATCTAATGGTATAAAGAGAGAGGGGGGGGGGGGGGGGGGGTGCCGCGCTATCCAAAGGGGTCTCAGCTTATAGGTGTTGATAATAGTTCCTAGTATTCATAGGTCACGAAGTTTTAAATAATCATAAACGTAAAACAATCGTAAAAAATCGCATGAATTGGAGTTGAAATTATGCGTAGATATAATGACTCAAAAGTAGATATGTTGATCCAACAAGGGATATAAATATAAACACTGATGCATATGTTGATCAAAAAGTGAAAAAATATATATATAGATAAAAACCCAATTCTGCATGTGTTAAGGTATTACAGTACAATATATCCAAAGTGCTCGTGCTCTTGTGCCTTAAATAAGAAGATCAAACTTATACATATGCTAAAGTGCAAAAAATGGGGCAGTAAAATAAACAGATCATATATCAAGTGAAGCAAACAAGAAAGGAGATATGGTCGCCTGATCCTCGTGTTGCGACCAGTGCGACAGTGCAAATATAGTGTGAATGGTCAACGTGAGTAGATAAACCCACTCTAATTGTTAGTGTCCAAAATAAATTGATAATTCAAGTGTCCAAAAGAATGAATGGTGTTCAAAAACCAGTGCTCAAACACAATAATCAAATGACAGTGGGGTGTTGCTATGCAGATCGGACACTCTATGTCCTCTTCATGCAGCATGCACTAGTGTAGGTAATGGCCCCTTACCTAGCGGTGCTAGGTCAACCGCATATAAGTTGTTAACTCCCGGAGTCCTGGGTCTCTCCTGTGTCTCTGCGTCCGGACTTGCTGACTCTACAGGATCCTATTGGGGGCTGGGATATGTCTAGTTGTGGTCCTAACTGGGGTCCTAGGACAGTGCGGCTCCTAGCTCCTCCTCCACATCATGTCTCCAGTGTATGTAAAATATAGGACAAGGTACCCAGATAGTGAAGTATGTTTCTTTAGGGTCACTTTATTCACATATGCAATATACAGAGTACTCACATTAGCAGTTATTTTCATACAGCATGGTATCCTACGAGCAGCGAGCTCGCAATGTATTCAGCAAGGAAGGTAAAACGAAACAAGCCTATTCCGTCCCTAAGGGACGGAATAGGCTTGTTTCGTTTTACCTTCCTTGCTGAATACATTGCGAGCTCGCTGCTCGTAGGATACCATGCTGTATGAAAATAACTGCTAATGTGAGTACTCTGTATATTGCATATGTGAATAAAGTGACCCTAAAGAAACATACTTCACTATCTGGGTACCTTGTCCTATATTTTACATACACTGGAGACATGATGTGGAGGAGGAGCTAGGAGCCGCACTGTCCTAGGACCCCAGTTAGGACCACAACTAGACATATCCCAGCCCCCAATAGGATCCTGTAGAGTCAGCAAGTCCGGACGCAGAGACGCAGGAGAGACCCAGGACTCCGGGAGTTAACAACTTATATGCGGTTGACCTAGCACCGCTAGGTAAGGGGCCATTACCTACACTAGTGCATGCTGCATGAAGAGGACATAGAGTGTCCGATCTGCATAGCAACACCCCACTGTCATTTGATTATTGTGTTTGAGCACTGGTTTTTGAACACCATTCATTCTTTTGGACACTTGAATTATCAATTTATTTTGGACACTAACAATTAGAGTGGGTTTATCTACTCACGTTGACCATTCACACTATATTTGCACTGTCGCACTGGTCGCAACACGAGGATCAGGCGACCATATCTCCTTTCTTGTTTGCTTCACTTGATTTTTTGTTTGCTTCACTTGATATATGATCTGTTTATTTTACTGCCCCATTTTTTGCACTTTAGCATATGTATAAGTTTGATCTTCTTATTTAAGGCACAAGAGCACGAGCACTTTGGATATATTGTACTGTAATACCTTAACACATGCAGAATTGGGTTTTTATCTATATATATATATTTTTTCACTTTTTGATCAACATATGCATCAGTGTTTATATTTATATCCCTTGTTGGATCAACATATCTACTTTTGAGTCATTATATCTACGCATAATTTCAACTCCAATTCATGCGATTTTTTACGATTGTTTTACGTTTATGATTATTTAAAACTTCGTGACCTATGAATACTAGGAACTATTATCAACACCTATAAGCTGAGACCCCTTTGGATAGCGCGGCACCCCCCCCCTCTCTCTATATTCTCTGACAGCCCTTCCAGGGTCAGCACTATATTATGTGGCACACACATTCAACTGTCCACATTTTGTTCTCTTGACAGCTTGCCTCCTATTGTGCACAGTACATTTTATGGCATCTTTCCCCATATTCCCTGTACCACATAGAGCCTTTGGCAACACCATCAAACAGTTTTTTTTGTGCCAAAGACCCCCCACCTTCCCAAAATCGACACTGTTTTGTGGCTGCCCACTCCACCACACTGTTTTCTGCCAGCTCATCTATCTGCACTACATTTCCCATCCAAACATTGTTCTTTGCCACCTTTTACTGCTTTAGTCCACAGTATGTTTTCTGCAAACTATTTGTGAACTTCAGGCAGGTATTCAAACTGGGATTAAAACCGACAACCCTAATACTTGCAGGTGGAGTTGCAAACAACTTGGCTACCGTGCTGCCCATAGGTTTTTTAGTTGCACAACATTTGCAAATATATATGGAAAATGCACTACCTTTCAAGGCCCTCTGATGCGGTCCTAACTCTAGTCAATGAGAGTCTCCATATTGAAGCATACGGTATATAACAATATAATGGAAAACGACACTAAAGTGAGAAATGGGTAGCTGCACGCTCCAACTGGAGAAGTTCCCTCATGGGGTTTTTAAGCAGCAAAAATATCAGTTTGTTGAGTGTATAAAAGGGTCTTTATTGAGAGAAATTAGAAACACTTGTTAACGTTAAAATATGAGCTCTGGTCATGAGGCAAAAATACATATGCCATAATACAGCGATGTGAATATGGATATATAGTATCTCACAAAAGTGAGTACACCCCTCACATTTTCGTAAATATTTTATTTTATCTTTTCATGTGACAACATTGAAGAAATTACACTTTGCTACAATGTAAAGTAGTGAGAGTACAGTTTGTATAACAGTGTAAATTTGCTGTCCCCTCAAAATAACTCAACACTCAGCCATTAATGTCTAAACCACTGGCAACAAAAGTGAGCACACCCCTAAGTGAAAATGTCCAAATTGGGCCCAAAGTGTAAATATTTTGTGTTGCCACCATTATTTTCCAGCACTGCCTTAACCCTTTTGGGCATGGAGTTCCTCTTCCACTCCTCCATGACGACATCATGGAGCTGGTGGATGTTGGAGACCTTGCGCTCCTCCACCTTCTGTTTGAGGATGCCCCACAGATGCTCAATAGGGTTTAGGTCTGGCTGGAGACATGCTTGGCCAGTCCATCACCTTTACCCTCAGCTTCTTTAGCAAGGCAGGGGTCCTCTTGGAGGTGTGTTTGGGGTCGTTATGTTGCAATACTGCCCTGCGGCCCAGTCTCTGAAGAGAGAGGATCATGTTCTGCTTTAGGATGTTCACAGTACATGTTGGCATTCATGGTTCCCTCAATGAATTGTAGCTCCCCAGTGCCGTCAGCACTCATGCAGCCTCAGACCATGACACTCCCACCACCATGCTTGACTGTAGGCAAGACACACTTGTCTTTGTACTACTCACCTGGTTGCTGCCACACGCGCTTGACACCATCTGAACCAAATAAGTTTATCTTAATCTCATCAGACCACAGGACATGGTTCCAGTATTCCATGTCATTAGTCTGCTTGTCTTCAGCACACTGTTTGCGGGCTTTCTTGTGCATCATCATTAGAAGAGGCTTCCTTCTGGGATGACAGCCATGCAGACCAATTTGATGCAGTGTGCAGGGTATGGTCTGAGCACTGACAGGCTGACTCCCCACCCCTTCAACCTGTGCAGCAATGCTGGTAGCACTCATACGTCTATTTCCCAAAGACAACCTCTGGATATGACGCTGAGCACATGCACTCAACTTCTTTGGTCGACCATGGCGAAGCCTGTTCTGAGTGGAACCTGTCCTGGTAAACCGCTGTATGGTCTTGGCCACCATGCTGCAGCTTAGTTTCAGGGTCTTGGCAATCTTCTTATAGCCTAGGCCATGTTTATGTAGAGCAGCAATTCTTTTTTTCAGATCCTCAGAGAGTTCATTGCCATGAGGTGCCATGTTGAACTTCCAGAGACCAGTATGAGAGAGTGAGCGCGATAACACCAAATTTAACACACCTGCTCCCCATTCACACCTGAGACCTTGTAACACTAATAAGTCACATGACACCGGGGAGGTAAAATGGCTAATTGGGCCCAATTTGGACATTTTTACTAAGAGGTGTACTCACTTTTGTTGCCAGCGGTTCAGACATTAATGGCTGTGTGTTGAGTTATTTTGAGGGGACAGAAAATTTAAACTGTTATACAAGCTGTATACTCACTACTTTACATTGTAGCAAAGTGCCATTTATTCAGTGTTGTCACATGAAAAGGTATAATAAAATATCTACAAAAATGTGAGGTGTACTCACTTTTGTGAGATACTGTAAAATATTACATTACAATGATAGCCATGCTAGAGGCCCCTAACTGTATATAACAATGGATACGTTAAGGCAGGTATACGTAGAGGGGGCCCATTCCTCTTTTAAGGCACAAGGACACACCAAAAGCCAATTGGAGCACAATAGCAGCTGAGGGCATTGAATGTGCCCATGCGCTATATCCATCAAGCAAAACAAACATGGCACCTACCCAAATTTATAACTAGATTTTGAGTAAGGTGCACATGGAAGGGCTTTGTTCAAAGCAAACCAAAACTTAATATAATCCCCATCAAACTTACCAGCTAGCCAGTATAAAATATTTTTTTAAAATTACACTGTGTTCCAATTTGCTTGTTGGCTACAAAAAAATTGCTACCCCATGTCTTCACATGTTATGGGAAAGGTTATGAACTGCCATTCTTCCCACCACGAGAGAGAAAAATAGAACTTAATACATTACTGCTCAGTCCCTTTAAGGATCAACTCCCTCTCATCCTCGTATTTTTCCGCCATGATGAGTTGCTTGGCTCCCTCTCTCAGCGAAACCTGAACAAATTCTTTACTCTTCCACAACAATAGTTTTTTCTCCCTCTTCTGTCAGTCATCAGTCCTTGCTCAGTAGTCTTTACTTCCAGCTGATATACATGTTAAGTTAGAATTCTGTTATGGTTCATGATTGACTTCTGCACTGCTTCCCCTCAACATTACAATTGGTTTACACTTCTTTCTTGATCAATTAACTACTACAATATAGTCTAATTGTGGAATTCCCAGGTGCCAAAAACCTTTCAGCCTAAATTATTCTATTTGTAAACAGGCACACATTTAGTAGGGTTTTTTGTTTTTTACCTGGTGGAAAATAAAATAGCTTGGTGGCCCCCAAATGGTGTTAAACCTCAGTAGAAAACATTTTGGGAAAATTAATACACACATACAGTATGATCTCTAAATTTTCCATGTGTCAAATTAATAAGAACGAAATATTTTTAGGCCTGAAATTAAATATGAATTACAAAAAAAAACTTACTGTATTTAAATACTTTACAGCTCATCACTTTAGAGTTCTAACTAATAACCATAAAATTATTCTTCTACCTCTGGTATGCATGAGGATTACCAATATGTGCAATAGGCCATCATGTAAGCAAATATGTAGGTGATGGGGGTGTAAATCTTATATTTAATGTATTTTTAGCTTTGTATTCCTGTGTCCCAAAGGGGCTTAAAAGTTCGGGGGATAGTCCGTAATCAGGGGTGGATAATGGAGCTGTAAACTGCAAGAGTTCCCATGACTGACTAGCTGTGCAACCCTCCCTCCAGCTGAAAAATAAGTATTTTTCTAAATAAATTTTGTAAAAACAATGGAAAAAGTTGCTCATCTTTTTGTATGCCTGGGTTAACTTCAAAACACATACTTGCACATCAAGTGTTGTCCTTCTGCTATCTGCTGTTCAGGTGGCATTGTCTGGGTCCCATGCCATCATCCTTGTTCTCTTCAGCTGGCTGCCTCTTCCAGGTTCAGACATCCAGCTCCTGATGATGTGCTGGGGCTGCCTTGTGGCCACTTTATGAGCCTAGTCCTCAGCGCCCTGGGGATGTGACAAGAGTATCCCAGGAGGCTGCAGGATCAAGGACACAATATTGTGGCAGTGGCCAAGTGAAAATGAATAAACCTAAATAAACACAGTAAAAGAAAACGGCTATTTTGATTGTGGAGGGGAGGAGGGTTTAAACAGAACAAACTCTACTTTAACTATTAAATACTGCGTTTACCACCAATGGTGTATGTCATTGGCACTTTTTACATAACCTTGTGTATCTCTGTGCATCCTATGTAGGGTTGCACTGATACTCTGTATCAGCACCGATACTAGTATTTGCAAGTATCGGTACTCGTACAGGCTCGGTTCTTTAACCACTTGAGCCCCGGACCATTATGCTGCCTAAGGACCAGAGGTCTTTTTCCAATTTGGCACTGCGTCGCTTTAACTGCTAATTGCGCAGTCATGCAATGCTGTACCCAAACGAAATTTGCGTCCTTTTCTTCCCACAAATAGAGCTTTCTTTTGATGGTATTTGATCACCTCTGCGGTTTTTATTTTTTGCGCTATAAATGGAAAAAGACCGAAAATTTTGAAAAAAAATGATATTTTCTACTTTTTGTTATAAAAAAAATCCAATAAACTCAATTTTAGTCATACATTTAGGCCAAAATGTATTCGGCCACATGTCTTTGGTAAAAAAAATGTCAATAAGCGTATATTGGTTTGCGCAAAAGTTATAGCGTCTACAAACTAGGGTACATTTTCTGTAATTTACACAGCTTTTAGTTTATGACTGCCTATGTCATTTCTTGAGGTGCTAAAATGGCAGGGCAGTACAAAACCCCCCCAAATGACCCCATTTTGGAAAATAGACACCCCAAGGAAATTGCTGAGAGGCATGTTGAACCCATTGAATATTTATTTTTTTTGTCCCAAGTGATTGAATAATGACAAAAAAAAAAAAAAAAAAATATATATTTACAAAAAGTTGTCACTAAATGATATATTGCTCACACAGGCCATGGGCCTATGTGGAATTGCACCCCAAAATACATTCTGCTGCTTCTCCTGAATATGGGGATACCACATGTGTGGGACTTTTTGGGAGCCTAGCCGCGTACGGGGCCCCGAAATCCAATCACCGCCTTCAGGATTTCTAAGGGTGTAAATTTATGATTTCACTCTTTACTGCCTATCACAGTTTCGGAGGCCATGGAATGCCCAAGTGGCACAAAACCCCCCCAAATGACCCCATTTTGGAAAGCAGACACCCCAAGCTATATCCAGAGAGGCATATTGAGTCCATGGAATATTTTATATTTTGACACAAGTTGCGGGAAAGTGACACATTTTTATTTTTTTTATTTTTTTTTTGCACAAAGTTGTCACTAAATGATATATTGCTCACACAGGCCATGGGCATATGTGGAATTGCACCCCAAAATACATTTAGCTACTTCTCCTGAGTACGGGGATACCACATGTGTGGGACTTTTTGGGAGCCTAGCCGTGCACGGGACCCCGAAAACCAATCACCGCCTTCAGGATTTCTAAGGGTGAAAATTTTTGATTTCACTCTTCACTGCCTATCACAGTTTCGGAGGCCATGGAATGCCCAGGTGGCACAAAACCCCCCCAAATGACCCCATTTTGGAAAGTAGACACCCCAAGCTATTTGCTGAGAGGCATTGTGAGTATTTTGCAGCTCTCATTTGTTTTTGAAAATGAAGAAAGACAAGAAAAAACTTTTTTTTTTCTTTTTTCAATTTTCAAAACTTTGTGACAAAAAGTGAGGTCTGCAAAATACTCACTATACCTCTCATCAAATAGCTTGGGGTGTCTACTTTCCAAAATGGGGTCATTTGGGGGGGTTTTGTGCCACCTGGGCATTCCATGGTCTCCGAAACTGTGATAAGCAGTCAAGAGAGAAATCAAAAATTCACGCCCTTAGAAAGCCTGAAGGCGGTGCTTGGTTTTCGGGGTTCCGTACGCGGCTAGGCTCCCAAAAAGTCTCACATGTGGTATCCCCGTACTCAGGAGAAGCAGCAGAATGTATTTTGGGGTGTAATTTCACATATTCCCATGGCATGTTTGAGCAATATATCATTTAGTGACTATTTTGTGCAAAAAAAAAAAAATTTGTCTCTTTCCCGCAACTTGTGTCGCAATATAAAATATTCCATGGACTCGACATGCCTCTCAGCAAATAGCTTGGGATGTCTACTTTCCAAAATGGGGTCATTTGGGGGGGTTTTGAACTGTCCTGGCATTTTATGCACAACATTTAGAAGCTTATGTCACACATCACCCACTCTTCTAACCACTTGAAGACAAAGCCCTTTCTGACACTTATTGTTTACATGAAAAAGTTTTTTTTTTTTTTTGCAAGAAAATTACTTTGAACCCCCAAACATTATATATTTTATTAAAGCAAATGCCCTACAGATTAAAATGGTGGGTGTTTCATTTTTTTTTTCCACACAGTATTTGCGCAGCGATTTTTCAAACGCATTTTTTGGGGAAAAAACACACTTTTTTAAATTTTAATGCACTAAAACACACTATATTGCCCAAATGTTTGATGAAATAAAAAAGATGATCTTAGGCCGAGTACATGGATACCAAACATGACATGCTTTACAATTGCGCACAAACGTGCAGTGGCAACAAAATAAATACATTTTTAAAAGCCTTTAAAAGCCTTTACAGGTTACCACTTTAGATTTACAGAGGAGGTCTACTGCAAAAATTACTGCCCTCGAGCTAACCTTCGCGGTGATACCTCACATGCATGGTGCAATTGCTGTTTACGTTTGACGACAGACCGCCGCTTGCGTTCGCCTTGGCGCGAGAGCAGGGGGCGACAGGGGTGCTTTTTTTTTTTTTTTTTCTTATTTTTTTGCTTTTTTATCTTATTTTTAAACTGTTCCTTTCATTTTTATTTTTTTTTAATCATTTTTATTGTTATCTCGGGGAATGTAAATATCCCCTATGATAGCAATAGGTAGTGACAGGTACTCTTTTTTTGAAAAAATTGGGGTCTATTAGACCCTAGATCTCTCCTCTGCCCTCAAAGCATCTGACCACACCAAGATCGGTGTGATAAAATGCTTCCCCAATTTCCCAATGGCGCTATTTACATCCGGCGAAATCTAAGTCATAAAATGCTCGTAGCTTCCGGTTTCTTAGGCCATAGGGATGTTTGGAGCCACTCTGGTCTCTGATCAGCTCTATGGTCAGCTGGCTGAATCACCGGCTGCATTTTCAGGTTCCCTGTTGAGACAGGAGAGCCAGAGAAAAACACGGAAGACGGTGGGGGGGGGGGGGGGCATTCCCTCCCACGGCTTGTAAAAGCAGTCTAGAATTAGCTAATTAGCTAATTAGCCGCTAGGATTGCTTTTACATGAAAGCCGACCGCTGGCTGAAAAGAATGATACCAAGATGATACCTAAACCTGCAGGCATCATTCTGGTATAACCACTCAAAGTTGTGAATGGCGTACCTGAAGACAAAAAAATGGTTAACAATAAAGCACAGTAAACGGTAAAGTACAAAAAATTGCATACCTGAAAAGCAAACATGATAAAACATAATAACAATAAAACATTGCAGAATAGAATACAGTAAAAAAGAGCAGAACAATAGAGAGAATAGAGAGAGAGAGAACAATAAAACGACAACTATTTTTTTTTATTTTATATATATATTTTTTTTTTTTTTACACTTTTTTTGTAACTAACTTTTATAACTGTAACCGGTTCCAGGTTCGGGTCTCTCAAAATGCGATGGCATCTTGGGAGACCCTGTGAAAGTGTGCCTAGTCTGTGCAATGCTGTACCCTACGCTAATACTCAACTAGTGCATAGTAGCGTTCAAAACATTCACCAATGCAAAGACCAGGATTGTCAGGACAGGAGGGACAATAATAGCGGGTGTCACGCCTATATCCGCGCTTGCTGCAGACACAATATCTTTTTTGGGGGGGGTTCGCTGGGTAGGGGTACTCGGGAGGACATAAAGAAAATGCCTCTCATGCAGCCGACTGCATTTGGTTGGGGATGTGAATGGGGGAAGTACGGGCGCTGCAGAAGCGGTGGGTTCCCAATTGGGATTGGCGAATGCAGCAGGAAGGGCACTATGGGCACGACGGGCCTGTGTTTGTCTTTTTGGTGGCAGCGGGACACTACTTGTGCTTGCCACCTCACCAGCTTGAACTGCACTTATGGGACTCGCCACGTCACCAAGTGTTACTGCAGTGCTGGTTTGACTACGACCGGGGTGTACTAGGCCGCTGGCGCTTGCCAGTTCACCAAAACGCTACCAAAAAATCTGTTGGCGATCGCAGGGATCAGGCCTGACTCTGCGAACGCTGCAGTTATGCGTTTTAGTCTTTTGTAAGTGACAGTGATCGATCGATACTGCACTTGGGTGGGCTGGGCCGTGCGGAGGGGCAAAACGCAGGTGCTAGCAGGTATCTGGGCTGATCCCGCTAACACTGCGTTTTTGGGAACCCTAAGCTGCTGGGGACACTAGTATAGATCTGATCGGATCAGATATTGATCCGTTCAGATACTATACCACTAAGGGAGGCGTATTCTGCGTGCGTGGGTGTTAGCGGTACTGGCGCTAATCTGACGCTGCCTGGGGCGACGCATATCACCGCCGGGCGATCAGGGGGCTAAACCTTTATTCGGTAATAAACGGCGGGTGCCCTGACACTATAAAAAATAAACAAACTAACCAGCGTCACCCGTAACGGTTATACGGTGATCAGTGGTGAAAGGGTTAACTAGGGGGCAATCAAGGGGTTAAAACATTTATTAGGTAGTATATGGGGGTCCCTGTCGCTATAAAACGCTGACGGCGAACCTAAATATTTACCTCCCTAACTAGCGTCACCAGCGACACTAATACAGCGATCAGAAAAATGATCGCTTAGTGACACTGGTGACAGGGGGTGATCAAGGGGTTAAAACTTTATTAGGGGGGGTTAGGGGGGTACCCTAGACCTAAAGGGGGGTAACAGTAACTGTCCTAACACTGTAACTGTCACAAACTGACACTATGCAGTAATCAGAAAAAAAAAAAAAAAAAAAAAACTGCTGGTGTCAGTTTGTGACGGGGGGGGGGGGGGGGGGTGATTGGGGGGCGATCGGGGGGGGGGGGGATCGGGGTGTTTAGTGTGCCTGGCATGTTCTACTGTGGGTGTGTAGTGTTGTGCACTCACATACCTGTCTTCTCTCCTCGGGCCGGAACGGAAATTACCGAGCCGAGGAGAGATGACATCATTTCCTTTGCTGCTGTTTAGCATACAGCAGCAAAGGAATGATTCGATTGGCCGGCGGCGATCGCGAGGGGGGGGCCACGAACGGATGGTCTCCCCCTCACCTCCGATCGCCGCTGGACAAAAGACGACCGCCTCGGGCACCGGGGGGGGGGGGGTCCGATCGGACCCCCCCACCCGCGGAAGGCAAATCACGTACCATGTACGTGATTTTGCCTGTCCGTGCCGCTTTGTCGACGTACATCGGCGTGAGGCGGTCGTCAAGTGGTTAAGCTTTCAGTGGGTCTCCCCTGTTGACAGCTGAAGTGTTAAAGAAGTCCGGTAATTGGAGCTGTCAAAAACAAACAAAAAAAAAAAAAGCAACCAGCAATGTTTAACAACATTGCTCAGCCGCTGAAACACAAAAAAAAAAGAAACGTTTCTTTTTGTATCTTTCTGTTTCTTTATCTGCAGATCAAAGTATTCATCGTTTAACCCCTTATTAACCCCTAATTTACTCTAATCAGCCTTCATTAACTCCCTATTCTCCTCCATTTTTAATTATTTTCCTGCCTTTTTTTTTTTTTTCACAACTATTTTATAAACGATAATTAAAACTTTTTTTTTTTTTTTTTTTTTTTTTTTTGCTCTGTTAGTGAATATTTTTACACATATATATTAACATATAATTACACATTTCACATTGAAAAGTGCAAAAAAAAAATCAATTTATTTAATTTGTAAATATTTTTTTAATACTTTGTACCATTGCTGACAGCTGAAGTGAAATCAAAACAGTTGTGGTAGGTATCGGTAATTGGTATCAGCGAGTACTAAAAAAAAAAAAGTATTGGTGCATCTCTAATCCTATGTCTATGCAGTTCAATTTAGTTTCATGGAAATAGTATTATTTCTTAGTGATTTTTTTATATTTATTCCTTTAATTTATGTACGTTAAGGGTTGTACTCAGAAAATGGAATTCAGTTTTTCTACTTTTTTAATAGTGAAAATTCACGCCTAGCTGCAGAAGTTTACAAAGACATGCCAGAAACCAGCTTTACCCGCACAATATCCAATCCAGAAGTAGTTATGAAGCGCAGAAGACAGCAGAAACTAGAGAAGAGGATGCAGGAGTTTCGAAGCTCAGATGGCCGGCCAGACTCTGGTGATTAAACATTAGACTATTGTGTTTTTATTGCTATAATTGTGTATTGAAAACCTAAGTTTTGGGCCTGAATAATTGATAATCCATTAGCACAAGCTTATTTTAGGGGCAGAGACAGAGGAAACTAAACATTCCACGATGTTCTTTCTTTTAATTAGCATAGTACTGTGGTTGGCGTCTGTGATGTACAAAACATATAAGGACACTAAATTGATTATCATGTTAAAAAAAAATATATAGTTTTAAACTTTGTATATACTTTTTACTTCCTGTAGAGAAGCTAAAAATATTGGTTGCCTTCATACAGCTACAGTGGTAAAGACTGGGAGAATAGTGTGTTTGCTGAGAGGAGTGTTTGCAAGTGCTGTGCTTAATATGCCTCTGTGAGGAGCTGTCATTTGCCATTCGAGCTGTCCAGCTGTTTTGACTGTTTCAGTGCATAGTTAAATGTCCAGTCAAGCTGTCCGTGTGCAAGGCAAGCTGTTTTATTGTTCTTGCTCTTTCCTATTGATCCCCAAACTCCATGGTTTTATTTATTTATTTACAACAGCCAATGCTTGGGGCAGTTTTTTCTCAATGACCATCGATGCTGGTCGTTTTCCTGCCCCTGAAAATGAACACTGAGATGAATGATCCAACTTCACTAGTTAATGGGAGGAAGAATGATAACTAACACTAGGGCATTTTTTCCACTAAGCCCTGACACAAAAGCTTGCTTGCCACTACCAATGCCAGGGCATTCTACTAAATGATATGGAGACCTTTTATTTCTCCCATCAATTCATGACTTCGATTCACTATGTTACATGTTCTCAATCACCCTTCCTGTAAGGTTTAAAAGTAAAGCTTACAGGAAGGGTGTTTGGGAACATGTAACATAGTGAACCAAAGTCATGAATATGCACAGGCATTACAATTCTCAATATAAAGGTTGCATCAAAGTGTTCGACTTTTGTCTGTATTTTGTGTACACAAATGCACATGTAATGAGTTTATTTTTTTTAATCTCTTTTTTTAAGCTTCCTGCGTGTCTAAAATTCCTGTTTTGGCAGTCATTTTTGTTGGTTTAATGACTGTGGCATGTGTACAGTGTGTACTGCAACTTGGTTCAGTCTTTGTTGAACCATGCGCTTTTAACTGCTTCAACCCCAGAAGATTTTACCCCCCTCTTGACCAGAGCACTTTTTGCGATTCGGCACTGCATCGCTTTAATTGACCATTGCGCAGTCATGCGACGTTGCACCCAAACAAAATTGATGTCCTTTTTTTCCCACAAATAGAGCTTTCTTTTGGTGGTATTTCATCACCTCTGTGATTTTTTTTTTTTTTTTTTTTTTTTTTTTTTTTTTTTGCGCTATAAACAAAAGAGCGACAATTTTGAAAAAAACGCAATATTTTTTACTTTTTGCTATAATAAATATCCCCAAAAAATATATAAAAAAACAATTATTTTCCTCAGTTTAGGCCAATATGTATTCTTCTACATATTTTTGGGGAAAAATGATGTTTCCATCAGCTGTCGGGTGCTGCCGCCCGCCATTGCGGGTAACGGTACCCAGCAGTGTAGCCTTACGGCTTCACGCCGGGAACCCTACTGTGTATGCGTGAGGCCCCGCTCCTCTCTCCTACTGGCCCGGTGACAGGGCGAGGAGGAAGGAGCCCCGCGGTGATGTCACAGGTCGCGGACAGGACTCCCGGAAGTGGGAACAGGATAGCTGTCAAAGACACCCCCCCCCCCCCCCACTTTTGGGTGGAACTCTGCTTTAAGGGATGAGAAACAAAATATGGTGCTATAAAATCAATTATGAATAAACACTAAGTCATAAGTGAAAACATTTAAGGAGGGCTTAATATTCGGTGCAATATAGTCACAGCCACTTTTGTGCACACCACATAACTTTTTTGCATCAGTTTCTTTCTCTCAAGTTCCAAAGTAGAGAAGCATTACTCTAACAGGATAATGGCTCAAATAAATTGCATATTAGGCCCGCTGCTGTAAATACAGGTTTCTATCTTTTTACATTTTTATTTGATCCTAGTGCTAATGTGTTTTTTTTTTTTTTTTTTTTTTTAGGTGGGACATTGAGAATTTATGCTGACAGCTTAAAGCCAAACATTCCATACAAAACTATCCTGTTGTCGACAAATGATACAGCAGATTTTGCCGTTATTGAAGCACTGGAGAAATATGGTATGGAGAAAGAAAATCCCAGGGATTTCTGCATTGCCAGGGTGAGGATATGCTGTTGTAGTATTTTACTCTATTTATATCACGCATATACGTAAAGCATATTTTTATTTTGTGTATTCTAACTAGTACACTTTTTTTTTTTCATGTTATGTGCCTACCCGTATGGTTCTGTTTCTTAGCTTCGTAACTTATGAACCTACCTAGGCCACTTTAGGTCCTCATGTACATGAAAGTAAAAAACGGCACGATTTTTACTTATCTGAACACCGATACATTGTTGTCTACAGAACAATGCACACAGTTGTGTAAAGATCAGTAAAAATATAGAGCTGTAAAAAAACCTGATTGATTGCAGTAATTTTATGCACATATGCATGAATATGTGCATATATTGCAACATTGAGGTAAAATAATGTATCATGCGCACTCAATATAAGCAGTGTTCACTAGCAGTTTTACACACATAGAAAAAAAGTACAAAGTAAAACATCATTTGCAAAAATCAGTCAGTTAAATATGTCCAAACAATAAAAAAAGTCCCAATATGTGAAGATCAAATCTTTTCCATGGATGCATTTTTCCAAGTGAGCACTTATCAAAAGGGAATGACCCCGAATGCCTAAGGCCCCTTTCACACAGGCGGACTGTTTAGTTCTGCCTGTCAGTTTTTTACCACCCCTTATGCTTTTATGCCTTATGCTTTAATTACAGCCTTTGGTCTGTTGGGATATGTTTCTACTAACTTTGCACTGCTAGACTTTGCTATATTTGCCCATTATTCTTTGCAGAACTGCTCACGTTCGATTACATTTTGATGGTGACCATTTGTGTACTGCAGTCTTAAAGTCATACCACAGATTTTTAATGGGGGTTTAAGTCTGGGCTCTGACTAGGCCATGCAAGGACATTCACCTTTTTCTCCTTCAACCACTGTGTGGTCTTATTTGCTGTGTGCTTTGGGTCATTGTCAAGTTGGAAGTTAAACCTTCTTACCATTGACAACTTTCTGGCAGAGGGCTGTAGATTTTCCTCAAGAATTTGATGAAATTTTGCGCCATCTGTTTTTCCTTCTATCTTGACAAGTGATCCAGTCCTTGCTGCAGAGAAAGCACCCCCATTACAGGATATAACCACCTCCATGCTTTACTGTAGGAATGGTGTTATTTGGATGGTAAGCTATATTGGATTTCCGCCAGACATATCACTTGGTGTTGAGGCCAAATAATTAAATTTTAGTCTCATCTGACCATCTTGACTGCATGTGGCCTTTTTGAAGAGTGGCTTTTTTTCTTGCAACCCTCCCATACAAGTCGCATTTGTGGAGAATTTGTGATATTGTTGTCACATGCACACAATGACCACTCTTTGTCATAAATTCCTGCAACTGCTTACGAGTATACAGTTTGCAGTGACGTCCTGATCCAGGGAGGCTCTGTGTTGTACCAAATACCTTCCACTTCTTAATAATAGGCTTCACAGTGCCTTCTAGGTATTAATAAAGCCTTTCAATGTGTTTTTATATCCATCCCCTACATAGTTACATAGTAGGTGAGGTTGCAAAAAGACACAAGTCCATCAAGTCCAACCTAACTCCTGACTTATGTCAGTTCACAACTTTAATCCCAGAGATCTTTGGACAGTGCCTTGCCACCCATAGTTGATTGTATGCTTCAGTTGCACTACTGGGGACTGATATTCCCTAGGAACGTTCAAGTCAAACTGGGAATTTTAATTTTACAGGTATAAAAAGGGATGCTAGAATGGCGATACTACATTCAGTATTAAATGGAAGGTGTGTCCTATAGGCGGTGCAGTCCAAGGATAGATAAAATATACATACAGCTGTGCTCATAAGTTTACATACCCTGGCAGAATTTGATTTCTTGGCCATTTTTCAAAGAATATGAATGATAACACAAACTTTTCTTTCAGTCATGGTTAGTGTTTGGCTGAAGCCATTAATTATCAATCAACTGTGTTTACTCTTTTTAAATGATCACAACAGAAACTACCTAAATGACCCTGATCAAAAGTCTACATCATTGTCATGTTGGAATGTCCAAGTACGTCCCATTGCGCAGCTTCCTGGCTGTATTTTTTGATAACATACTGCATTCATTTTGCCATCAATTTTCACCAAATTTCCTGTGCCTTTTTGTAGCTCACACATCCCCAAAACATCAGCGATCCACCTCCGTGTTTCACAATAGGAATGGTGTACATTTCATCATAGGCCTTGTTGACTCCTCTCCAAATGAAGAGTTTATGGTTGTGGCCAAAAAGCTCAATTTTAGGCCTATATTAGAGGTATGTTGATTAAAATGAGCTCCCTTCACAAAAAAAAGAGGACGCAGCGTTTAGATGAACTAACATCCCAAATCACTGCCCTAGAACAACAACATAAAGCCAATCCCCAACCCCCACAAACCATCCAATTATTGAATCTACGACAAGAAATGAAAACCTTGCTCCTCCACTCCTTTGAGTACCTCCAGCGAAAATTAAAGGCCACCTCCTACGCCACCTCCAACAAGGCAGGTAAAAAGCTAGCACTGAAACTCAAAGGCAGAAGACTCAAATCTAAAATATCTCAGGTTATCCACCCCCACACGAACATCCCCCAGTCCAATCCTCAGGACATAGCTAACGCTTTTAGCGACTACTATAGTGACCTCTACAACTTAAAACGCGACGCTAACACGCCGCAACCAACACCAGCCGAGATCAATCATTTTCTCCAATCTATTCATTTACCCACCCTAACAAGCACCCAACTAGATAACTTAAATAGACCCTTTTCTGAACAGGAAATTCAGACATCAATTGATTCCCTACCTAATGGGAAAGCCCCAGGCCCGGACGGCCTAACAGCCGAATACTACAAACAATATGCCCCACAGATAGTCCCACATATTACTGAGTTATTTAACAACGCTGCCTCCTCTTCCAATATGCCGAATGATTTCCTGAATGCACTGATTGTTACGATTCCCAAACCAGGGAAAGACCCGGACTCCCCCAAAAACTTTAGACCAATATCCCTTCTCAACCTTGACCTAAAAATCTACGCTAAGACAATCGCCACACACCTTTTAGATATTATACCCACCCTCATACATAGGGACCAGACAGGATTCACCAAAGGAAGACAGGCACCAGATGCAACCAGAAGAATGATCAACTTGATACACCACGCAGAATCCACCGGAACGCCTTCTCTGCTCCTATCCTTGGATGCAGAGAAGGCGTTCGATAGGGTTCACTGGAACTACCTAGAATTGGTCCTTCAGAAATTTGGCTTCAGAGACCACATCCTTAGAGCTATTTTAGCTATGTATACAACCCCCTCGGCCCAAGTATTCACAGAAGGTATGCTCTCAAAACCATTCCCAATCACAAATGGAACACGCCAAGGCTGCCCCCTGTCCCCGCTCATCTTCAACTTATTAATGGAACCGCTAGCACAACATATAAGATCCAACACTACGATATCCGGGATACAAATTGGCCCCGTCACCCACAAAATCAGTCTCTTTGCAGACGACGTGATCTTAATACTCACTAATCCCACAACCTCCCTGGCAGAAGTACAAAACACATTAAATTGGTTCAGTAGAGTATCGTACTACAAATTAAACACATCCAAATCTTCCATCCTCGACATCAATCTAGATGCCACCACTAAGAATCTACTTCAGGCACAATACTCCTTCACATGGGCAGACAAGGAAATCACATACCTGGGAATCCAACTCCCGAAAACGACAAAGAATTTATACTCATCTAACTTCCTCCCACTCCTTCACAAAATCAAAACTGACTCACAACAAATCATGAAACACGAGCTCTCATGGTCGGGGAGGCTAGCAGCCTTTAAGATGACATGCCTACCTCAAATACTGTACTACTTCCGAACACTACCAATCCCAATTCCCGTCTCGTTCTTCAAATCTCTCCAAGCAACTTTCTCCAAATTTCTCTGGAACGGGAAAAAACCCAGATGTGCACACGCCAAATTAATTAAACACAGATTGGTGGGGGGCACGGGTTCCATAGATTTTAGGGACTACTACCTAGCGACCATACTCGCACAACTTCCAGAGTGGTTCCAACCCACCACCCAATCCATATGGGCCCAGATGGAAAATCTCTCACTGGCACGCCCAAACTTAAAAAACTGGTTAATGAGCACCCCCTTGGGCTCTTATATCTCACCCTCTATCTCCCCGACCATGAAGGCCTCAGTCTACGCTTGGGGGAAAATGCTCGCCCTCTCAGAACCCACCCCCCCCAACACTCACCTCCACATACCCTTGGAGTCACTACACTATCTGTCACCTGATCTCAGACTCATCCAATGGTCCAACAATGGAATACACTCAATACACCTCCTTTTACAAGGAAATCAAATTAAATCCTTTCCCCAACTACAAAAAGAATACGATCTGCCTGACGGAGAAAGATTTACATTCCTTCGTATACACCACTGCCTAAGTAAACTTCCTCGCCCCCTTTACAATATACCTCAAAAAACCTGGCACTTCCTCACAAACCCCAATCCAAAGCCCAAAGGTATATCCTATTTCTACACCCTGCTTCAAGGGAAAAGATCCTTTAATAAGTTGGTCCCCCATTGTCAATGGGAAAAAGATCTTAACAATACCTTCTCTGACGCACAATGGCAACTAGCTCTCAAGTCCACCTACTCAGCAACCCAATGCTCTTCTCTTTGGGAACTCACTCAAAAAATCTCGCTCCGCTGGTACCTAACCCCAGTAAAGTTAGCTGCCTTCCACTCCCACACTCCCGCGCTATGCTGGAGATGCAAAACATCTAGAGGGGATTTGTTCCATATTTTTTGGACATGCCCCCTCATCAGAAAATACGGGATAGATACGTTTGACTTGATAGCCAACATCACAAAATCTCAGATCCCACCCTCACCGGAACTGGCGCTCCTGAATTTAACTATAGGAGACATACCTGGACCTCTCAGACACACAACAACCCATATCCTCTTAGCTTCCAGACTCAATATAACAAGGAATTGGAAGTCCGACATACCCCCAAACATAAAACAAACCATTGACCTGGTTTCACTCCACTTTAGCTATGAAATGACGGTGGCCACCAGTAATGGTCGCGCCACACATGCCAGTAAACAATGGTCGCCCTGGACTAACTGGACCAATGCTGCAACCAAGACCCAGATTCCCTAACTCAACCCTAGACCTTCTTGACCGAGCAACATGTTTGCCATGTCTTACCCGCGAGACATTATTCTCGAACCTTACACACATTTAGCACACCACCACAATTGAAACTACCTGCGCTTCACAAAGTTCAAGTGGGGCCTCTCTCCCTTTGCAGCGCAAAGAGATCCCAATAGGGGTGCTGCCGAAGGGGGAAGGGACCCCAATAGCAAGACACAACGACCATAGATTAATGAAGTGTTATACCTATGCTTATCTGAACGCGCTCTAGCCAGTGACGAACTGCTGAATATTGAATATTACATATAATCTCACTTTGCATATTCTTTGTTGTTTTTATGTCAAGTTATAATCTACGTCGTTACACGACGTACAATCTCTCAATTGTACTCTGTATTTACCTGCAAAAAACCAATAAAACAATTTGAAAGAGAAAAAGCTCAATTTTGGTCTCATCACTCCAAATGACTTTGTGCCAGCAGGTTTGAGTCTTGTCTCTGTGCTGTTTGGCGTATTGTAAGCAGGAAACTTTGTGACATTTGCATAGTAATGGCTTTCTTCTGGCGACTCGACCATGCAGCCCATCTTTCTTCAAGTGCCTCGTTATTGTGCCTCTTGAAACGGCCACGCCACATGTTTTTAGAGAGTCTTGTATTTCACCTGCAGTTATTTGTGGGTTTTTCTTTGCATCCCGAACAATTTTCCTGGCAGTTGTGGCTGAAATTGTACAGATACTCTAGTCTCTGCTGTTACCTCAGGTCTCTGTGCTGTCTCTCTGATTAATGCCCTCCTTGCCCGGTCCGTGAGTTTTGGTGTGCGGCCGTCTCTTTGCAGGTTTGCTGTTGTGTCATGTTCTTTCCATTTGGTTATGATAGATTTGATGGTGATGATCCTAGGGATCATCAAAGATTTGGATATTTTTTTATAACCTAACCCTGACTTGTACTTCTCAACAACATTGTCCCTTACTTGTTTGGAGAGTTCCTTGGTCTTCATGGCAGTGTTTGGTTAGTGGTGCCTCTTGCTTAGGTGTTGCAGCCTCTGGGGCCTTTCAAAAAGGTGTGTATATGTAATGAGAGATCATGTGACACTTAGGTTGCACACAAGTGGACATCATTTTACTAATTATGTGACTTCTGAAGGTAATTGGTTGCACCAGAGCTTTTTATGGGCTTCATAACAAAGGGGTGAATACATACGCACATGCCAATTATCAGTTTTTTTATTTCTGAAAATAGTTTT
Organism: Lithobates septentrionalis; assembly: GCA_037952835.1. Classification (NCBI taxonomy): domain Eukaryota; kingdom Metazoa; phylum Chordata; class Amphibia; order Anura; family Ranidae; genus Lithobates; species Lithobates septentrionalis. Next base: position 9,708,903 of record JBBDGP010000264.1, on the reverse strand, counting down.
ATGTATACATTTTTCTAATTTTACTTCTACAGAAGTAAACTATTGTGTTCTGATTCATCACAATTCAGATTAAAAAAAAACCATTGACCTAAAGACTGTAATGTAACAAAATAGGTAAATAGGGGGGTGAATTATTTTGCAAGGCACTGTGTGTATATGTATGTATGTAGCAATAACTCTCGGTGGAGCTGCTGGTTTAAGCGGGCTTGTTACCTTCACTCTCGACACCTCTGTTTCACCGGCACCGGATCTAGGGTTCCGTTGAGTTTACCTCTGGACGATATAAGCACCAAATACTTGAGTAAATTTTCCAATGCTTTAAAAAAAGAACAAGGGAAGTAGCAAGAAAGGGGTAGTAGGAAATCTGCAAGGAAGCTCAATTACCGTTCTGTTGTATTTCTTCAGAACATTCTTTGTAATTTAACTTGCAATTGAATAGTCCCCCTTTCGTAGGATTCAATCTTTGCCCGCCTGGATAGACATCTCTCACTTGCCTAGCAGCCAGCACGTAGCACAAACAAAAGTCTCTGCCACAGACTTATCTGGAATAAAACCCGTACGATCCTCTGCCACAGGATGTATTGGTTTGTGATGAATGTCAGATACAGTACTTGAACCTTTAAGCCAACCCGGCAGTACTATACTGTAAGATTACTACCTCTCCAGGCCAGCACTCTGCATGATCCTTCCATGACGGGTCCTCCCCTGGGATCTTCTCGGTTGTCCAGCTTCTTCACTCAGAATAGACAGCTCAGGACCATTCCTCCGCTGCTGTGGTAGGCCCCAGACAGGATATATATGTGTGTGTGTATATGTGTGTGTGTATATATATACACACACAGTTGCTAAAATTATTTAAGTTATTTTTTTTCCTTATTAATGTACACACAGCACCCCATATTGACAGAAAAACACAGAATTTATTACATTTTTGCAGATTTATTAAAAAAGAAAAACTGAAATATCACATGGTCCTAAGTATTCAGACCCTTTGCTCAGTATTTAGTAGAAGCACCCTTTTGATCTAATACAGCCATGAGTCTTTTTGGGAAGGATGCAACAAGTTGTTCACACCTGAATTTAAGGATCCTCTGCCATTCCTCCTTGCAGATCCTCTCCTGTTCTGTCAGGTTGGATGGTAAACGTTGGTGGACAGCCATTTTTAGGTTTCTCCAGAGATGCTCAATTGGGTTTAAGTCAGGGCTCTGGCTGGGCCATTCAAGAACAATCACAAAGTTGTTGTGAAGCCACTCCTTTTGTTATTTTAGCTGTGTGCTTAGGGTCATTGTTTCGTTAGAAGGTAAACCTTCGGCCCAGTCTGAGGTTCTGTAAAGGTTTTCTGAGCCTTTAAATGGTCTCTGTGTGTTTCAGTAGGTTACACAATCATGGGGAAAACTGCTTTCTTGACAGTTGTCCAGGAGACAGTCATTGACACCCTCCACAAGGAGGGTAAGTCATAAAAGGTCATTGCTAAAGAAACTGGCTGTTCTGAGTTCTGTATCCAAGCATATTAATGGAAAGTTGAGTGGAAGGAAAAAGTGTGGTAGAAAAAGCATCGCAAGCAATTGGGATAACTGCAGCCTTGAGAGGATTGTGAAGCAAAGGCCATTCAAGAATTTGGGGACGATTCTCAAGGAGTGGACTACGACTAGTGTCAGTGCTTCAAGAGCCATCACACAGACGTATCCAGGACATGGGCTACAACTGTCGCATTCCTTGTGTCCAGCCACTCCTGAACCAGAGACAACGTCAGAGTCTGGAGGAAGAGTGGAGAGGCACAGAATCCAAGCAAGTTGCATGAGGTCCTGTGTGATGATTTGGGGAGCCATGTTATCTGCTGGTGTTGGTCCACTATGTTTTTTTATCAAGTCCAAAGTCAGCACAGCCTTCTACCAGCAAATTCTAGAACACTTCATGCTTCCCTCTGCTGACCAGCTTTATGGAGATGCCGATTTCATTTTCCAGCAGGACTTGGCCCACACTGCCAAAAGTATCAATACCTGGTTTAACCACCTCAATACAGTGCATTTTCGCCCCCTTCCTGCCCAAGCCATTTTTCAGCTTTCAGCGCTGTCACACTTTAAATGACAATTGCGCGGTCATACAACACTGTACCCAAATGAAATTGTTATCATTTTTTCCCCACAAATAGAGCTTTCTTTTAGTGGTATTTGATCACCTCTGCGGTTTTTATTTTTTGCGCTATAAACAAAAGAAGAGTGAGAAGTTTAAAAAAAACACAATAATTTTTATCTTTTGCGATAATAAATATCCAATTTTTTTTTCTTTAAAACAAATTTTTTCTCAGTTTAGGCCGATATGTATTCTTCTACATATTTTTGGTAAAAAAAATCGCAATAAGCGTATATAGATTGGTTTGCGCAAAAGTTATAGCGTCTACAAAATAGGGGATAGATTTATAACATTTTTATTTTTTTTATTTTTTTACTAGTAATGGCGGCGATCTGCGATTTTTATTGTGACTGCGATATTGCGGCGGACACATCGGACACTTTTGACACATATTTGGGACCATTCACATTTATACAGCGAACCATGCTATAAAAATGCATTGATTACTGTATAAATGTGACAGGCAGGGAAGGAGTTAACACTAGGTGGTGATCGAGGGGTTAACTGTGTTGCTAGGGAGTGATTCTAACTGTAGGGGGCGGGGACTCACTAGAGGAGGAGACCGATCGGTGTTCCGCTGTGCTGGGAACATACCATCGGTCTCCTCTCCTCTGACAGGACCGTGGATCTGTGTGTTTACACACACAGATCCACGGTCCTGCTGTGTTACCGGTAATCGCGGGTGCCCGGCGGACATCGCGGCCGCCGGGCACGCGCACCGGGTGCCTAGTGACACGGCGGGCGCGCGCGATCGCCGCCGGCGGCGCGCGCGCGCCCCCTGGTGGCCTGGGAATGCGAGGCCGTCATATGACGCCCGCCCGCAACGAGAGCTGCGCCGCCTGGCCGTCAATAGACAGCCGGCGGTCAGGAAGCGGTTAATGATCATGGTATCACTGTGCTTGATTGGCCCGCAAACTCGCCTGACCTAAACCCCATAGAGAATCTGAAGCTGAAGGCCGCTATCAAAGCAACCTGTGCTTCCATAACAACTCAGCAGTGCCACAGGCTAATCGCCTCCATGCCATGCCTAACCTTTCAGTAAGCCAACATTTTTTTTATTATATGTAATGAGCTTTCTGAGATACTGAATTTTGTGTTTTCACTAGCTGTAAGCCATAATCAAAATTAAAAGAAAGAAATGCATGAAATATATATTCTGTGTGTAATAAATCTAATATACGAGTTTCACTTTTTGATTTGAATTACTGAAATGAACTTTTTTTGTGATATTAAAATTTTTTTAAATGCACCTATATATGAAGGCAGATGAAGTAGTGAACACTATTTTTGAGTGTGCATTATGCATTTTTTTTAGGGAATTGGCGTAGCACATTTTTTTTTTTTTCTGTATTTTTAAAATTATTTAATATATCAAATATTGTGTGAGACGCTTTTTCAAACTTCGTTTTAGCATGAAGCACGATTTTATTGATTGCTGTTATTGCAAAACTGACAATTGGAAGAGGATGAAGATTTTTACACATACGCACATTTACTTGCCTTTACACATATTTATGTAGGGTCTTTTCCGAACATGTTGCTCAGAATCTTTCTAAATTATTACATCCATGTGCAACTGGCCTTTTTGTGACACTTCTTGCAGCCACAAAGTTCTGTGCATCTTAATGTAAGAGGAGTGACCTTGTTGGCAACAAATAGCCTATGATATGATCATTTGGAGACTTTTCACTGCTTGTTGCTACTCCCTTGCTATCAAGCACAATTCTGCAGTGTCTGGAGAAGTTAAGGAGTGGCACCCATTGGGGTTGTGAAGTCATTAGCAGCTGAATCTGTTTGATAGCCTAAATATTGATGGTTCTTTACCCATGAGAAATGAATCTATTAAAATTAGGCCTCGTTCACACGAGGCGGACTCCGTTTGACATCCGTCGCTCCATAGGCTAACATGGAGCGCCCGTTCCGGTCCGCCGCCAAAACTGACAGGCGGACCTGAACAGTCCGATCGTGTGAAAGGGGCCTTATAGATTTTGGATGATTGATAGAATTGTTTAAGATTATCTAATTATTATCAAACTATGAAATATATCCAAAGTGTATGTGTGTGTATGTATGTGTATATATAGGATAGACTGGGGAAATGTTGATACCCCTGTCAACAAGAAGAAATCTTTGAATTGGGACACCTGTTTCTGTGAAAAGTTTGTTAGAAGAGATTTCCACTTGGAGAGGTTTACTCTTACTAATTGTTAAGTCTTGAGGGTGGGAAGGGGAATCTCCCCAATTGGTCATTACAAGAGAGAAAGTTATTTTAGCCATTCCCTACTCTATCTAAAACCAAAGGAGTGTTTTATCTGAGATGCACTTTTAAATGTACTTTTTGCTGAATGTATCTACTTATATTTGCTTAGGTAATGTTACCACCTGGTGGCCAACATTCAGATAAAGGTTTGAAAGAAACCATACTGGATGATGACGACTGTCCTCTACAGATATTCCGGGACTGGCCAAATGATAAAGGTAATAAAACTACAAAAGGACTTGAATTTAAAGATTTGCACATGTCTATCAGAATGTTTGCGTGTTTGAAATAGTAATATCTGTCAATTTTATTCTTGCCATTTCTTAGGGGACACAGGATTCAGTTATTTTATGACAATCGTTTTATATTGCTACCTTGAGGGCAAATTTAAAACTCGCAAACAAAAAAGCCATTGTCAAGCCAGATAAAGCATCTCCCACTTCCTCCTGTTACTGCTAGTCCTAGGCTTGTCCTGTTTTCTCGATCGAGAGAGGTTTAATTTTATTTCTAGCCATTTTCTTTTTTTTTTTCCAGCCAAGACTTTACGAACATGCTGCTGAGCTGTGCTTTTTATGCAGCCATTAAGTTGGACCCTGCTGGGGCCAAAGTTTTCAGGGCCTGTCTGAAATGTGACTCTGGGCACTGCTTGGGGAGATTTTCAGACCCAAGTGTATTCTAGCCATAGAGCACTTTCCAGGTCCAGAACCATGGCACAGACCCTTATGTGACCCAGTCTCTGAAGACTTTTAGTACTCTGTCACATCCTGGAGGGTCATGTTCACACTCGCAGACAGTTTCCCCTCAGTTCGTTCTTGCTGCCACCTACAGTGACTTAGCCATGTGATCCTATCCAGCTATTATTAGCTAGTTTTTGAGTGCCCATGATTTTACCTGGTATTCTCAGTTAGGCTAACAATGTTAAGCAGTGCAACATGTTGGATTCCAAGCACAAAGGGAGCAGTCCTGCAGAATCAGATTTCTTTAACTCATTTACACTAATTATTTTGTGGTAGCCTGCAGTTTCCCCCTCGCAGGTGCCTGACAGAAGATAGATAAGAAGATAAATTAATAAAAGAAGATACATTAATCTGATGCAACCACACCAGTAAACATGAAAATATTAGTCCAAATGTGTCCAAATAGTGGAATTGTAAACTCACTGGAACAAATGGCTACCATCACAGCAGCATGTGTGCCTTACAGCATATGTGGAAATCTCTCTGGATGTGTCAAAGCACTAAACTCCTGCTGGCAACTCTATGTGGACTTCCAACTGCTTGTGTGTGGACTGTGTTGTGTAATCAGACAGAGGTCGGCAGGATGAACCATGGAGTGCAGAAGAGAGCCAGAAGATGGGGACTTCCTGAAGTGCCCCAGGGCCTCAGAGGTGTTTGATGAGCATCACACCTTTTTACTGCTGTGTGGAGCAAATAAAATGCCCATGCTTTCCATGTGTGAAGACCATGGAATAACCCAGTCATACTTTTTACCAGTAGATTTTTGTTTGTCAGTTACAGTGCAGAAGCTGTCTGTTGAACAGCTGCATATGTTTACAATATAGTCAGGCCCTAGGTTTTGTTTTTCAGCTATGGAGGCCCAGAATGGCAATATGGTATCTATGGGAAATTCCTGAAAGGCTGGGATTTCTTGAAAAAATTATGGACCAAGCTTGATAGCCTCAGAATTTTAAAGGGATCCATGCAGGGTACCATCTGATTGTAGAGTCTCTGTAAAATCTCTTAGATTTACTAAAACCATGTAATATGAGGGCACTTTTACCCCCTTTCTGCCCAGGCCAATTTTCAGCTTTCAGTGCTGTTGCACTTTGACCATTGCGCAGTTATACATCACTGTACCCAAACTAAATTATTTATCTTTTTGTTCACACAAATAGACCTTTCTTTTGGTGGTGTTTAATCACCACTGGGTTTTTTTTGCTACATAAACCAAAAAAGAAGAAAAAAATTGAAAAAAAAAAATCTTCCTCTATGCTTCTGTTATAAAATTTTGCAAATAAATAATTGTTCTTTATATCATGATCTTAGGCCAGAATGTATTCTGCCACATTTCTTTAGGGAAACAACCCAAATCAGTGTATACAATTTAGGCCCCTTTCATACTGAAAGTCACACGATTTTACGTCCGTAATTTTGACGTGATTTTAGGGAATGCCGGTGTAAACTTGAGGTCTATGGATCTCAACTCACATCAAAGTCAAGCCAAAGTATTACAGGGACTACTTTGAAGTCAGTGTGACTTGACGTCACACAGATATGAATGGTTATCATTTGGAATTGTGGGGTTTGACTTGTCATGCGACTCTGATGTCCAAAGTCGCAGATAGTCACATAAGTGTGAAAGGGGCTTAAGTCTGTAGGAAAGTTTTATAGAGTCCACAAACTATGGTATATATCTGAAAATTGATCAATACTGATGGCCTATCTCATTTCTTGAGGCCCAGAAATGTCAGGACAGATCTCCCCCTAAATTACCCCTTTTTGGAAAGTAGACAGTCCAAGGTATTTGTAAAGAGGCATGGCGAGTTTTTTGGAGTTGTCACTTTTTGTCATAAGTTTTTTTTTTTTTAAATTTTAAATTTTTTTATACATACTGTCAGTGCAGTACAGAGTCATCGTATAACGGGTGTAGCGGTGATCAGGGACACTGACTGGTTGCAGTATGGAAAAAAAAAATTATGTATATATGTATGTTTTGTTTTTTTTTTTCTTTTTATTATTATTATTTTTTTTTTTTTTTTTTTTTTGCACACTTTGGCCAGAGCAATATAATGTTACCATAATAACATTGTACTACTCTGGGGAAGTGATCAGTATTTTTTTTTTTTTTTTTTTTACACATTAGGTTTGCATATAGCAGTGCATTACATTAGCATTTTAACTAATGAAATCAATTCATTCAGTTTTTTGTTGTTGCATATAGCTACATAGTAGGTGAGGTTGAAAAAAAGACACAAGTCCATCAAGTCCAACGTGTGTGTGTGTGTGTGTGTGTGTGTGTGTGTGTGTGTGTGTGTGTGTGTGTGTGTGTGTGTGTGTGTGTGTGTGTGTGTGTGTGTGTGTGTGTGTGTGTGTGTGTGTGTGTTTATATGTCAGTATTACATTATATATCCCTGTATGTTGCGGTCGTTCAGGTGCTTATCTAATAGTTTTTTAAACCTTTTTTTGAACCTCCCTCTCTGACACTCTCTTGAGGCACACTGCATTTGTCTATTCTCTCCCATTTCTATCTAGAATTGTTATCTTCTACCGGCTTCCTGGACCAGTATCAGCCTGCCTTGATGACTTCTCTGCCTGGCTACCCTACTTTGTCGCTTCTGAAATCCCCACAATTATTCTCAGTGACTTCAACATCCCTGTTAACATTAACACTGCTATTACTTCCAAACTTCTCAGTCTAACCTCATCTATTGACCTGAAGCAATGGATACAGGCTCCTACTCACTCCAACGGCAACACCCTTGACCTTGTCTTCTATCTGTGCACTCCGTGCAACCTTTCCTCCAATCCTCTCCCACTCTCTGTTCACCACTTATTTATTAGTTTTGCTCTCTCCCTGTCTTCCACCTCCTCTCCCTCCAACCACGTAACAGTTACACGTAGAAACCTTCGCCACCTCAACTCTTCTCTTCTCTGCTACTGATCACCTCTATGACAAAATCTCACCCATGTCCTGCCCCAACCTAGCTACTTTCATCTACAACAGCTCACTGTCTTCCTCCATAGACAAGCTTGCCCCCCCCCCCTCCCCACTACACGCAGAATTAGGCTCCGACTGCTACAAACCTGGCAAACTGACTACACCAGAAGTCTCAGAAAACTTAGCCGCGCTCTTGAGCGTCTGTGGCATAAGACTAAGTTCCAGGAAGACTTCACACAATATAAGTCTGCCCTCCTAAATTACTATTCCTGCCTCCACACCACCAAACAGACCTACTTTACCACACTCATTAACATCTTCTCATCCAGTCCACGTCAACTCTTCTCTACCTTCAACACTCTACTCTGTCCTCCACTGCCTCCACCCTCTAACTCACCCACTGCCTAGGAGATGGCCAATCACTATAAAAATAAGATTGATACAATTCATGAGGAGATCTCCAACGCGCGGAAGCCTCCCCCGCGCAAGGTCCCATGTTCACAGATACAATCATTACTTCCCTCATTCAACCCTACTAGTATTAATGAGGTTTCTAAATTTTTATCAAACACTCATCTAACCACCTGCCCCCTGGATCCTGCTCCCTCGCAAATGCTACACTCACACTCTGACTCGATTCTACACTCTCTAACTCACATTTTCAACCTCTCCCTCTCTTGTGGCATCTTCCCAAACTCTCTAAAACATGCGCTAGTCACCCCCATACTTAAAAAGTCCTCACTGGACCCCTCCAATCTTAACAACCTACGTCCCATCTCCTTACTTGCCTTCTCCTCCAAACTTCTTGAAAGGCTGGGCTACAACCGACTGAGCGACCATCTGACAATGAACAAACTTCTTGATCCCCTTCAGTCTGGATTTCGCCCTTAACACTCAACGGAAACGGCTCTCCTTAAACTCTCAAATGGCCTACTAAAGGCTAAAACCAGCGGACACTATTCTGTACTACTTCTCCTGGATCTCTCTGCTGTCTTTGACACAGTGGACCACTCCCTCCTCCTCCTCAATATACTCCACTCCTTTGGTCTCCGTGACTGTACTCTTCGCTGGTTCTCATCCTACCTATCCCACCGTCCCTCAGTGTCACTTGCAACTCTTCTTCCTTCTCTCCTCTTCTTCCTTCTCTCCTCTTCTTCCTTCTCTCCTCTTCTTCCTCCTCTCCTCTTCTTCCTCCTCGCCTCTTCTTGCTCTCCTCTTCTTCCTCCTCTCCTCTTCCTTTCTCTGTTTGGGTCCCCTGAGGTTCTGTTCTTGGACCTCTCCTTTTCTCAATCTACACCACCTCCCCTGGGTCAGTTGATTGCCTCCCATGGCTTTCAATATCATCTCTACGCTGATGACACCCAAATCTATCTCTTCACCCCCTCCCCTCAGCTCTCTCCATCTGTCTCCTCACGCATCACCAGCTTACTAGCAGACATTTCAGCCTGGATGTCACATCACCTCCTCAAACTCAACCTATCCAAAACTGAGCTCATGATATGTCCTCCCTCAGGTTCCACTTCCCCTGATTTCTCTGTCAATATCAACTACTCAACTATCAACTTGTCCCCCTACGCCAAGGTCCTAGGTGTAATCCTGGACTCTGAACTAACCTTTCGGCTCCACATCCTATCGCTATCCAAAATTTGCCGCCTCAACCTCGCAACATCTCCAAGATACGCCCCTTCCTAACCAATACCACCACAAAGCTTCTAATCCACTATCTGGTCATATCCCGCCTCGACTACTGCAACTCCCTCCTCATTGGCTTACCTCTAAATAGGCTATCCCCACTTGAGTCCATTATGAACGCTACTGCCAGGCTCATCCACCTCACAAACCGCTCAACGTCTGCTATACCCCTCTACCAATCCCTCCATTGGCTGCCACTCAGCCAACAAAATAAATTCAAGCTACAAACTATAACTTACAAAGCCGTCCACAACCTGTCCCCCAGCTAAATCCCTAACCTAGTCTCAAAATACCAACCTAATCGTTCTCTTCGCTCCTCCCATGACATCCTGCTCTCTAACTCCCTTGTCACCTCATCCCTTGCTTCAGGACTTCTCTAGAGCCTCTCCCATCCTCTGGAATGCTCTACCCCAATCTGTCCGATTTTTCTCCTACTTTCTCCTACTTTATCCACTTTCAAATGATCCCTGATCCTCTTTAGAGAAGCCTATTTGGCCCCCACCTAACAACTGTACATTTATCTTCTCCATCAGCACATCCCTCAGTTATTACCTCTTCTATCTTTTGACCTTCCCTCTTAGATTGTAAGCTGTAAGCAGCAGGGCCCCCTGATTCCTACTGTATTAAAGTGTATTGTATTTGTACTGTCTACCCTCAAGTTGTAAAGCGCTGCATAAACTGTTGGAGCTGTATAAATCCTGTATAATAATAGTTTTTTTAAACTAACAATGCCTTCCGCTAAAACCACTGCATGTGGAAGGGAATTCCACATCCTTGCTGCTCTTACAGTAAAGAATCCTCTACGCAGTTTAAGGTTAAAGCTCTTTTCTTCTAAGTTTGAATGGCCACATGTCTTATTAATCTCCCTTCCACGAAAAAGTTTTATCCCTTTTGTGGGGTCACCAGTAGGGTATTTGTAAATAGAAATCATATCCTCTCTCAAGCGTCTCTTTTCCAGAGAGAATAAATTCAGTGCTCGCAGCCTTTCTTCATAACTAATATCCTCCAAACCCTTTATTGGCTTTGTTGCTCTTCTTTGTACTCACTCCATTTCCAGCACATCCTTCCTGAGGACTGGTGCCCAGAACTGGACAGCATACAATAGGTGAGGCCGGACCAGAGTCTTGTAGAGCAGGAGAATTATCGCTTTATCCCTGGAGTTAATCCCTTTTTTTAATGCATGCCAATATTCTGTTTGCTTTGTTAGCACCAGCTTGGCATTGCATGCCATTGCTGAGCCTATCGTCTACTAGGACCCCCAGGTCCTTTTCCATCCTAGATTCCCCCAGAGGTTCTCCCCCTAGTGAGTAGATTTCATTCATATTTTTGCCACCCAAATGCATTATTTTACATTTTTCGACATTAAACCTCATTTGCCATGTATTTCCCACCCCATTCATTTGTTCAGATCTTCTTGCACGGTTTCCACATCCTGCGGAGAAGTTATTGTCCTGCTTAGCTTGGTGTCGTCCGCAAATACAGAGATTGAACTGTTTACCCCATCCTCCAGGTTGTTAATGAACAAATTAAATTGGATTGGTCCCAACACAGACCCCTGGGGGACCCCACTTCCCACCCCTGACCATTCCGAGTATTCCCCATTAATCACCACCCTCTGAACTCGCCCTTGTAGCTAGTTTTCAATCCATGTGGTCCCTATGGTCCATGCCAACGGACCCTACTTTGTACATTGATTAAAAGGGAGGAGGGGCAGGACTTTAAATGAGGCCATTACTTGGTATCGTCCTGTACCTCCATCCCTATAAATTGTTTGAAAGAACAAGGTCGGGACTTTAAAGGAGACATGGGCTACAAACAAATTAAATAAGTTATATATTTATTGACATGTACATAAAAAATCATGAGGAATAATCCTAAATGTGTAGCAGACCATAAGTTTGCATAACTGTACATATATTTCAGCAATTAAAACATGCATCCTCTCTAATTCCACATGGACAATGTAAAAGGTTATATAGAATCAATAATTTTTTTTCTGAAAAACCCCAGTGGGTATCCAGATAATAGAGTAGTGGTGACGTTGCATCTAGGAAAGCTCTATGCATCTCATGGAAACCTCCACTCATCAGGAGCAATGCGGGGTATGTCTAAATGTATCTGTCAATAAATATTATTACTTATTTAATCTGTTTGTAGCTCATACCTCATTTAAGGTCCTGACATTTTTCTTTGTACAGTAAACGTTTATGGGGAACTATGTCAAATGCTTTTGCAAAATCCAGATACACCACGTCTACGGGCCTTCCTTTATCTAGATGGCTGCTCACCCCCTCATAGAAGGTTAATAGATTGGTTTGGCAAGAATGATTCTTCATGAATCCATGCCGATTACTGCTAATTATACCATTTTCATTTCTAAAATCTTGTATATAGTCCCTTATCATCCCCTCTGAATCCTGATCAATCACAGCTATTCACATGGTACAGATGGGCTGTGATTGACCCAGTCTGTACCATGTGATCACACTGACTAATCACAGCTTGCAACACAATTGTATACAATATATGGCTTGAAAGGAAGCCATCTATTGTATTCAACTGTCATGTGACCTGCTGTGTTGGTTACAGAGGTCACATGGTACCAGCAGTGGGCCAGTACAGTGATCAGTTATCGGCTGTGTCTGATGGATGCAGCATGTGACAGATTGCGTTGCCCCATATGGGAGGACATCATGACGGCCACCCGGATCGACGAGAACTGGTTAAATTTTAATTTCAATTTGTATCTACAGTAGTTGGACAGGTGCTTACACAGCCATGTAATGCATATTGTCCTCGTTAGCCTAGGACAATCCTAATGTTACATCGCTACATTGTTTAACAGTATGTGTATCAAACACTTATTTGAATTCCCACAAATACAGTAACACCCAGTCCTTGCACCACTCTTCATTAATCCATCTGAAGTAACAAATCTAAATTGTTACAAACAAGACATTTTACTAGCAAGATTTTCGGTTCTAGCTCCTCAACCTTTCCTCAAGCCTATTACCTGATCCTCAAACATCTTGTGTTCGTTAGCTTCAGTTCTGACAGTGAGTCTGCATCTGGGAGCCTCTGTTAAAATTGAAGCTGATCCTGGAATGCAGCACACACAGATGGGGAAGTTATTTCCGCGCTGTGCGTATGTGTAATGTTAGCCCGCACCCCTTGCTGTTTCACTTGCAGCTGTCCTGCCCACCTGCCAGTCTGCTGCATGTGATTAAGACAATGACAGGGGCCTTCTCCACTGAGTACTCCTTTTCTAAACAGTCATTCCCTCCGCTGAAGTTTAGAGGGACTGATGAGGCTGTGACATCACATGCCAGTCACAATAACATTTTATAATGGTTAAAACTTTTTTCTTTTTTTTTTTAAGATGAATTGAAACATGTAATTCTCTATGCTGTAATACATTCTTTTGAAGCAGTATGTTCACAAATACTTTACATCCGTGTTCACTGAAACTGACACTTTTTAACCCTTGGATTACTAACCTTGCCCAATTCATCTGTCAAGAAGCAGCCTTAAACAACTTCTCACATTACCATACTGACATTAAATATCAACATCCAAAACATGTTTAATCTCTGTAAAGTTTGGAGCTTGTTTCAAGTGTAGCACCCGCTAGCGAGAACAGTCCACACAAATGATTCCTTTTTCAGGGCTTTTTGGCCCACTTTTATTAAAGAAAATCAAACAAAGTTCCAGCAAAAGTGGTTTCTCTCCAGTGGAGTCGCTAGGGGGTGGCTTTTGGGGCTATAGCCCCGAATCTGGGGCCCATAGTCCCGAGTCTCTGCAGGGGTCCCCGAGGGGAGGCTCTCTGGGGACCCTGATGTAAGTGGGGGGGCTCTCTGGGGACCCTGATGTAAGTGGGGGGGCTCTCTGGGGACCCTGATTTTAAGGAAGAGGCTCTCTGGGGACCCTGATTTTAAGGGGGGGTTCTCTGGGGACCCTAATGTAAGGGGGGCTCTCTGGAAACTTTGATGAAAGTGGGGGGGGGGCTCTTTGGGGACCCTGATGCAAGGGGGAGGCTCTCTGGGGACCCTGATGCAAGGGGGAGGCTCTCTGGGGACCCTGATGCAAGGGGGAGGCTCTCTGGGGACCCTGATGCAAGGGGGAGGCTCTCTGGGGACCCTGATGCAAGGGGGAGGCTCTCTGGGGACCCTGATGCAAGGGGGAGGCTCTCTGGGGACCCTGATGCAAGGGGGAGGCTCTCTGGGGACCCTGATGCAAGGGGGAGGCTCTCTGGGGACCCTGATGCAAGGGGGAGGCTCTCTGGGGACCCTGATGCAAGGGGGAGGCTCTCTGGGGACCCTGATGCAAGGGGGAGGCTCTCTCGGGACTCTGTAAGGAGGAAGCTCTCTGGGGACCCTGATGTAAGGGGGGCTCTCTGGGGAAATATATACACAAACACACACACTTATATTACTGTATATACATGTGCATGCCCGCCCAAGCGTTTGACTTTCTTTACTACGCTGCTATGGGCTCTAACCCCAGATCTTTTGTAGACCTAGCAACGCCCCTGTTTCCCTCGCAGGGGGTTTTTACCGCCAGCAACAAATAAAAGGGTATTCAGCCTCCTGGCTTACACATGCAGCATTGCAAACAAATATACAGAGCCACCTGGCTCTCTTCAGCAGCAGACGCACCACTGCTCAAGCTCCAACATGGAGCTCTTCTGACTACTGTCAGTGACCTCAGACTCAGGTCTCTGGCTTTCACAGTGCAGCCTGCACTCTCTGACTACTTCAGCGCACACCTGCACTCTCTGGGTTCTCCCTTGCAAGCCTGGACTCCTCAGGAGGGTGGAGCCCAGAACCCTGGTCCTGATTTTACTATCAGGCCCACACACACCCGAACAATCATTGTGCCGGTGAGTCTCAAAACCCAGACCCAGGACTGGGGATTTCATCCCACCCGGATCTCTAAGAAATCCCCGGGCTCCAGGTCCCAAAGTGGACTTTAGTAAATAATGAGGAAACTGAAAAGCCAGTTTCCTCCCAAACAAGCAAAAACACTGGAGCCCCTCAACCTGCCTGGTTGAAAATCCTGTATTCAAACACTGGTGGGGTACCTCACTACCACATCTGATATACCAAAATTAATCACAGCAGTCACCCAAATAATACAAATAAATGTTAATCGAGATCCACATTAAAGTAGAAGTATAGGCAAAACTTTTTTTTTCATTTTGGATAGAGTAAGGGAGGGTTATACCCTGTCAGTTTTTTTTTTCCTCACCATCTGTGTCCCATTGCTTTAATTTCCTATCACTTCCTGTCCTTTAGCCAAACAGGAAGTGAGAGGAAATACCTGAAAATTAAAAAAAAATTATTTGGAGACCCAAGGCCACCAGATTTAGTGTCCCCATTTGAAGATTTCCCCTCTTACATTTTTGGGGACGACCCAAAATTTGGGATTTTGTTTTTACTTTCAATGATAATGGTAAATGGGACAAATTGAGAGGGTGAAACTCCTTAACGGGGGCACATACAACAATAAAAACCGACGAGTTCTAATTCCTCTCCACGCTATCCAAAACTAAAAAAAAGTTTTGCCCTTAGTTATACTTTAAGCCTCCACGCTTGTAATCAATATGCTAAACAGCAAAGGAGAGGCCTCACCCTAGTTGAGGGGAATCACTTGGGATTTATAAACATTCGTCATTCCCCCTTCGGAGGGGTGGGTCTACATACCAGAAAAAGGAGAAAGTGAATTTATTGATGGGAGAATTTCCCAGAGGAGCAGGTATAAAGTGACCTCAGACGTTTATGCAGTATCAAAATTGAATCAGTTTATTGGACACAGAAAATTGTAAAGAAAAACCTCAAAATGTTTCGAACCTCCACCTGTCACCAAATAAAACGTTGTTATTGATTAAAAGAAGCACACACTGGGCCTATGAACTCCTCTGTTAAAGAGTGAGAGATGTCTTTCCACAACACAGAATGGGATATCAATCAAGTATCCTGCTTGTTGAGCAATATAGGGAATATTACAAAGATTTGTATCATGATTGCATCCTTTCTGAATGATGACAGAATTACCCACACAGTTACATTTCTAGGGGGGTATGGAACAATCGTTTAGGGTCAGTGAGGGACAGTATTGGTTTTGATAGTAATTCTTTGTTAGTTTCCAAGTTATATTTGCCTTCTGTGGGGATAATTAAGGGCTGAAAAATGGGTATAATCCAGAGAAGGATATGATTCACGGAGGGATCAGTTGCGCTGAGTATGGTCTCACTGGGTTTGTTTGCGGATTAATTCAGGTATTGAGATGAGATCGCAGCTGCGTCTTCCTAGCTGTATGCACTCGCAGCCTCTCCCTGTCAGCTCTGTACTCACTGGTCACTGTGCCTCTCGGCGATCCACACTGGTCCACTCTGTGTACTGTCAGTCTTCCGCCTCTGTTGGCTCTCTTGGTTCCTGGAGCTACTGGTTCCGTTTGCCCTCCCCCTGTGATGGGAAAATGTGTGTGTGTGTGTGTGTGTGTGTGTGTGTGTTACATTTTATGATGTTTTTCTTTATGTTCTGTGTCCAATAAACTGATTTAATTTTGATACTGCATAAATGTCTGGGGTCACGTTATACCTGCTCCTCTGGGAAATTCCCCCACGCTTGTATTTTGATTGTGTATACATTTCACCTCTCTTATTTTTAATACTAATCCCCTATCTGATATGATCAATGGCCACATATTTTAAAACCACTTAAGGACTGAGCCTATTTCTGACAGTTGCTGTTTACGATTTAAATTTTTTTTTTTTTTTGCTAGAATATATATATAATATATATAAATATATATTATTTTTATTTATTTTTTTAGACCTCCTAGAGCAGTGATGGCGAACCTTGGCACCCCAGATGTTTTGGAACTACATTTCCCATGATGCTCATGCACTCTGCAGTGTAGTTGAGCATCATGGGAAATGTAATTTCAAAACATCTGGAGTGCCAAGGTTCGCCGTCACTGCCCTAGAGCATAAAATGGAGATTATTGCAATACTTTGTCACACCGTTTTATATTTAGCTGCCTGCCGGCCGTCATGTTACGACCGGGCGGTGCGGCTCTCGTTCTGGGTGGGCGTCATATGACGTCCGTCCATTTAAACAGGGAATGTGTGCACATCCCTGTACCTTCAGTGGCGGCATGTCATGGAGACGCAGCTTGCCACCGAGGGGGGTGAACAGCCATTTGGCATGGCTGTTTACCACGTGATCGGCCGTGATGAAGTCACAGTGTTTACTTTCTAAAAAGGGGTTATTTTGGGGGTATTTGTACTTTCCTAACATGTTAGTGTCTCAGGCCGGGTTTACACTGGTGCGACATGACACTCGTCCTACTTTGGATCCGACTTTGCCCTGCGACTTGAAGCCGACATACGTCCGACTTTCAATGAACAGGGATTCGACTTGGATCCCCACCAATACCAGGCACTGTGTTTGGTATGAATCTTGAGGGGGAACTCCACGCCAAATTTTAAATAAAAAAAAAAACAGCATGGGTTCCCCCTGCAAGAGCATACCAGGCCCTTCGGTCTGGTATGGATTTTAAGGGGAACCCCCTACGCTGAAAAAATGGCATGGGGTGTTCCCCCAAAATCCATACCAGACCCTTATCCGAGCACGCGGGCAGGTCGGAAAAAAGGGGGTGGGGACGAGCGAGCGCCCCCCCTCTGCTCCTGAACCGTACCAGGCCGCATGCCCTCAACATGGGGGGGTGGGTGCTTTGGGGCAGGGGGGCGCAAGGTCCTCTTCCTGACAACCCTGGCCATTGGTTGTCGGGGTCTGTGGGCGGCTTATCGGAATCCGTGAGTCCCCTTTAATAAGGGGCCCCCACCCTATGTGAATTCACCTGGGGGAAAAGTGTCAATAAAAAAAACACACTAGACTGGTTTTTAAAGTAATTTCTTAGGCAGCTCCGCGGGTCTCCTCTGACTTGGGGGGGGGGGGTCTCTTCCGACTTCTCCGCTCTGTCCAGCCTCTTCTCCCGGTCTACGTTTTTTCTCCCGCTCTCCGGTATCTTCTGCCGGGCTCCTCCACTATCTAATGCTCTTTTGCTAGCGTTGGCCCGGTCTTCACTGTCGTCTTTTTCCCTCCGGTCTTTTTCCGGCGTTGACACGGCACTCTCTCCCGCTGTAATGCCGTGTGCGCGGTGCGCAACGACTTATATAGGCATGGGGCTTGGTCACCGGGTCATGTCGTCCGGTGACCCCGCCCCTTATGACATCACTGCCCAGGGCATGATGGGGCGATGACGTCATAAGGGGCGGGGTCACCGGATGACATCACCCGGTGACCACGCCTTATGCCTATATAAGTCGTTGCACACACAGCGTTATAGTGGGAGAGAGCGTCGTGCCAACATCGGAAGAAGACCGGAGGGAAGAAGACGACGGAGAAGACTAGGCCACCGCTGGCAAAAGAGCAGAAGATAGTGAAGGAGCCCGACAGAAGATGCCGGAGAGAGCAGAGAAGTCGGAAGAGACCCCCGGAGCTGCCTAATAAATTACTCTAAAAACCTGTCTAGTGTGTTTTTTTTTTTTTTTTATTGACACTTTTTTTTCCCCCCCCAGGTGCATGGGTAGGGGTACGATGTACCCCATACTCATTCACATAGGGCGGGGGGCCGGGATCTGGGGGCCCCCTTATTAAAGGATTCCGATAAGCCCGCAGACCCCGACAACCAACGCCCAGGGTTGTTGGGAAGAGGCCCTTGTCCTCATCAACATGGGGACAAGGTGCTTTGGGGTGGGGGGGCGCCCCAAAGCACCCCCCATGTTGAGGGCATGCGGCCTGGTACGGTCCAGGAGGAGGGGGGGCTCGCTCGCCCCCACCCCCTTTCCTGACCGGCTGGGCTGCGTGCTCGGATAAGGGTCTGGTATAGATTGTGGGGGGACCCCCACGCCGTTTTTTCGGCGTAGGGGATTCCCCTTAAAATCCATATCAGACCGAAGGGCCTGGTATGCTCTTGGAGGGGGAACCCATGCTGTTTTTTTTATTTAAAATTTGGCGTGGGGTTCCCCCTCAACATCATCAGAGCACAAGTCGCATGCCAAAGTCGGATCATGCAAGACTGCGATCCGACTTTGATCCGACTTCAATGATAGTCAATGGGCTGAAGTAGGATCAAAGTCGGACCAAAGTAGTACAGGGAGCCTTTTCAAAGTCGGACCGACTTGTGTCGGAACAGTTAAGACGGCTCCCATAGGGAAACATTGATTTTCACACATCATGCGACATGAGCTCCCAATGTCGGAGCGTTTGTCCCACCGGTTTAAACCCGGCCTCAAGAAATGAGATACACCTGATGTACTTAAGGCCTGATCAGATGTGATCAATTTTCAGTGATTGGCACCATAGTTTGTAGACTCTATAACTTTCACAAAGACCAAATAATATACACTAATTTGGGTTATTTTTACCAAAGATTTATAGCAGTATACATTTTGGTCAAACTTTATGAAGAAAAATGACTAATTCGCTAAATTGTATTACAGAAACGTAGAAAAAAGCTTTTTTTTTCACAAAATTTACGGTCTTTTTTTTTTATTTATAGCACAAAAAATAAAAAACCCACTAGCGATTAAATACCACCAAAAGAAAGCTCTATTTGTGTGAAAAAAAGACGCAAGTTTCATATGGGTACAGTGTTGCATGACTGAGGAGTAATTGTCATTCAAAGTGTGAGAGCGCTGAAAGCTGAAAATTGGTCTGGGCAGGAAGGGGGTGTAAGTGCACTGTATTGAGGTGGTTAAAAAATAAAAAGTTAGCCCAATTCCTTTTTATGATGTGAAAGATAATGTTATGCCGAGTAAATAGATACCTAACATGTTATGCTTCAAAATTGCGCCCGCTCGTGGAATGGCTGCAAGCTTTGGCACTTAAACATCTCCATAGGCGACCTTTAAAATATTCTACAGGTTACTAATTTTGAGTTAGATGACGTCTGGGTCTAGAATGATTGCTTTCGCTCCAAGGATCATAGGGATAACTCACGTGTGGTTTGAACACCATGTGTATGCATTTGCTTCTGCACGCGAGTTCGGAGGGACGGAACGCTTTGTTTTGTTTTTTTGTCTCTTTTTTTTAAAAACTTTTTTTTGGATCACTTTTATTCCTTTTGTAAACATCCCTTGTAATAGAAAAAAGGAATGACAGGGCCTCTTTAATATGAGATCTGGGGTCAAAAAAACTTCAGATATAACATTTACACTTAAAAGCAATAAAAAATAAAAAGATTGTCCCTTTAACCACTTAAGAAACGGAAGGATTTACCCACTTTCTGACCAGGCCATTTTTTGTGATACGGCACTGCGTCGCTTTAAATGACAATTGCGTGGTCGTGCGATGTTGTACCCAAACAGAATTTGTCCTTTTTTTCCCCCTCAAATAGCTTTCTTTTGGTGGTTTTAGATCACCTCTGCGGTTTTTATTTTCTGCGCTATAAACAAAAAAAAGACAATTCTGAAGAAAGAACTATATTTTTTACTTTTTGCTATAATATCCCATAAAAATGTAAAAAAACAAATTTCTTCATCAGTTTATGCCAATTTGTATTCCTCCTACATATTTTTGGTAAAAAAAATTTGCGATAAGCATATATTGACTGGTTTGCACAAAAGTTATAGCGTCTACAAAATGGGGAATAGCTTTATGCCATTTTTATTTTTTACTAGTAATGGCGGCAATCAGTGATTTTTAGCGGGATTGCGGCGGACAGATTGGACACCTAACCGACGTTTTAGACACTTTTTTGGGAACCAGTGACATTATTACAGTAATTGGTGCTAAAAATATGCACTGTTATTGAACTAATGATACTGTCAGGGAAGGGGTTAACGGGGGCGATCATGGGGTTAAATGTCTTCCCCCACTGTGTGTTCTAACTGTATGGGGGACTTTGTGACTGGGGAAACGCACAGATCCGTCTTCCCGCTTAGCAGAAAGACAGGATCTGTGTGATCTTCCCTGTCAGAAAGGAGATTTGCCTTGTTTACACAGGCAGATCCCCGTTCTGTCACTGCGGGGAACGATCGCAGGTGGCTGGCAGACATCGAGTCCGCCGGACCCACTGACTAGCTCCCCCACTGGCCAATGGGAGCGTGCGCTCACAAAAGCGAGATCCCGTGCGGACGTTGATGTCTTCCAAGGGCGGAGAGTCCAGTGGGGGCCATCATGCCCTCACTAAACTTCCTACCCATCCATCCCAGTGATCAGATCGTTTCCGCGGCTTCCAATGGCTCCGGTAAACGGCGGAGATGCCCGGGAGGGGGGCATAATTCCTGCCGCACATAAAAGTGATCATGTGGCGAATCCAGCCGTGAATAAGAATTACCAGGGGTTATGGTGAGCTGAGACAGCTCACACTGACAGCCTGCAGGAGACCAGCATTGCATAAGTGATCTGCTGGTGCGATGCTTTTCCAGGCTCCTAAAAAAAAAAAAATGCACGTTTTGCATTTATTTATAGGCGACCTCGTCTTTCAACTGTGAAACCGCATGGCTATTATCAAGTGTTTATCCATTGTTATTTCTATTCTTTTACTTACATGAATAATGAGGTTAAAAAAAGGAAAAGGCAATTAAGTTCAGTCAAGGAATGTGAAAATTAACCACAGTCTACGTGTATGTCGAACTTAAAATATATCTAAACCCCAAACTTCCCCTTTTTGTGTTTCACAGAAAAGGAAGTGGTCAAATGCTTTTTTTGCTGTCTTTGCCCCGTTGGGGAGATTCCCCTTAACTTTCTGTCCCGGACGCACATCAAGAAGTGAAAGGAAATCCTAACAGTTGTCACTTCAACAAATCCCCCCTCCCCCCACCCCCCCATTGGAGATTTCTTATTTCTTTATCGGTAACGATTAAAAATGTAGGTTTTTACCTCACATGCAGTCTTGGTGGCATTGGTCTTCAGGACAGATAGAGGGGGTGAAGGTCCCCAGCAATTACACAGACAATGTAAGCCTAAATCAAGGTGGGATTGAGGTGCTGGATATGGATCCCTCTACCAATATAAACCTTAAGAAAAAAGAGAGCGCACCGGCCTAGTGCATTATCCTTAGGATGAATTTATTAAAAACAAGATTAAAATCTACTCACAAAGGTTGGAAGAAAAAATCGCACTGTATATAGTCGCAAATCGATTGATCCACTTGTAGCAGTTTCCAGGTCCTAGGAGGAGGACATACGAACCACTGCTGGCTAACGCGTTTCAAAGGTGTCCCTTCTTCATCAGAGCCTTAGCTGTGCTAGTCTCGTGCACCTATTTATACATGTGCCTATCTGGGAAACTCATCTTAGATTGGTACTGGGACCCCTCCCTTAATTGGTAGGAGGTTCCAAAAAGGGGGGGTGGACCCCAGCCGCATTGTTATAGTGATAATTTACTAGTTTATTGTATTCTATTTTGTTTTATTTTATTTCATATCATTCGACTTACTATACTCCATTTCACTTCGCATGCGCATGCACACTGGGAATGCAAGTATCCAGCAATAAGCTGACCCGGATCTGTTGGTAAATACTGTACATCCAACAGTCCCGGATCCAGCCATTGGGAATTGCCAAATATCATAGAGAATATGTATGTTGAATATTATGAGTATTATAAATTCAGTGTTGCAAAGAGAAGCCATAGCTCTCACCTTCACAAAGGACCCCTCTACGATGGCTGCAGCTACTCCGGCATCCATACCCGACAGCTTGCATCTAGTCTCTTGTCCCGATGTGCTGTCTCGGCGAGTGGAATGCACGCCACGCCATCGCTTTCTGGTTGCGATCCACTGGGCGGAAGTGCGGTCATGACGTCATTTCCTGTGCGCCCATTGGCGCACGGGGTTGATGTCTAATCGTAAACCATGTTGCCGAGGAAAAAGAGGGCAAAGATAGACAAACCGTCAGGACGATGCATAAGAGGGATAGCATAAGGAGCACTAAGCTCACAGAGGAGCCTCTGAGGGGGGCGAAATCGTTAACTCATGATAATCGGATCTGGGACTTTTGGATGCACATACTGTTAGGAAACCGAATATATTAACAATAAAGATTGTACATATTCCTAAAACCGGGGGGGGGGGGGGGGGGGGGGAGAGAGAGCATAGACAACTAGTATGTACATGTTATACACACGTAGCGGAAGCATGTAAACACATGCATGTGCAGCAGTATGCCATTAATTACTGGAGTTAATGGCAGTTACAACTAACACTATATCGCTGGAGCTACACCCGGTGCTGTTAGGCACAGGGTGTATATGCACACAAAGCGTGGACACGCATGCCACTGAATAAGGACATACAGTGAATCGATGTTTGAATGGATATAGTCGATGGTGACTAGCAAATAGATATTTATATTTAAAAGGACTTGTATACACATGTATAAAAAGATGAGCAAGAGATGCACTAAAATGATATAATAAAACATATTAGTAAAAGATGTATATATAGTATACCTGGTAATAAGAACTTATAAATAAAGATGTTCGTATGTATGTACAAAGGTATGCAAACCGATGTATCATGCAGGTTATTGAAAACCACATATATTAGTTAAGCACATTATTTCGGATATTACTATAACTGGAGTACCTCTATGTGAACATACAGAGGCCAATATAATACACACACGCATATACATGTACCCCAGGGAAAGAGATAAAAAGATTAGAATAGAGATAAAAAAAGCCAAATGCTGGTTCTGATATACTTTCTTGTGACAGAGGTATATGTAATAAAATAGGGCCACTAAAATTATACGTCTGCATACGCCCATGTATGCTTTAGTCTAGTCGTACAATATGTGCATATTTTATATATTTTTTTTGGCTATCTTGTATACAGGGCATTAGACTAATACGATCTTTGAAATCTAAATCTCATAAATTGCCTAAAATCTTTTTTTATAAACAATGACCTAAATGCTATATATAAAAAAGTTTAAGCGGAAATGGTAGTAATGTATAATAAATAATGGTCTGATTAAAAATGCTGATAGATGGACATGGAACTAGCACACTAGATAAACTCTGAGATGTTATACTATTTTACGTATTTCGGGGTCTTCATTTAGGCCTCCGGGGGCGAGACTGCCAAGGGTGAAGATCCAGAAGGCCTCTCGCCTGCATAGCCTCTGGTGTCTTCTTCCTATATCCAGCTTGCCTCCAATGGACTTGATTCCAAAAACTTTCATGCCTGCAGGGTCCCCTTTGTGGACCTCTAAGAAGTGTCGGGGGACTGGATATTTGTCTCTTGAGTTGATAATGCATTTATGTTCTCCTATTCTGACTTGGACGTTGAGTGCGGCCAACATACAGGCGCCCACATGGGCAAACCATGCCATAGATCACATATTCTGTTCCACAATTTATAAATTGTTTAATTTTGTGCCACTAAAACTTTTTAAGTTTTAGGCAACATGGCGGCTATTGTTTACGATTAGACGTCAACCCTGTGCGCCACTGGGCGCACGGGAAATTACATCATGGCCGCACTTCCGCCCAGTGGACCGCAACCAGGAAGCAATGGCGCGGCGTGCGTTCCACGCGCCGAGACAGCGCATCGGGACAAGAGACTAGATGCAAGCTGTCGGCTATGGACGCCGGAGTAGCTGCAGCCATCGTAGAGGGGTCCTTTGTGAAGGTGAGAGCTATGGCTTCCCTTATTGCAACACTGAATTTATAATACTCATAATATTCAACATACATATTCTCTATGATATTTGGCAATATCCCACTGGCTGTATCCGGGACTGTTGGATGTACAGTATTTACCAACAGATCCGGGTCAGCTTATTGCTGGATACTTGCATTCCCAGTGTGCATGCGCATGCGAAGTGTAATGGAGTATAGTGAGCCGAATGAAATGAAATAGAATAAAACAAAACAAAATAGAATACAATAAACTAATAAATTATCACTATAACAATGCGGCTGCGGTCCACCCCCCCCTTTTTGGAACCTCCTACCAATTAAGGGAGGGGTCCCAGTACCAATCTAAGATGAGTTTCCCAAATGGACACATGTATAAATAGGTGCAAGAGACTAGCACAGCTAAGGCTCTGATGAAGAAGGGACACCTTCGAAACACGTTGGCCAGCAGCGGTTCGTATGTCCTCCTCCTGGGACCTGGAAACTGCTACAAGTGGATCAATCGCTTTGCGACTATACAGTGCGATTTTATTTTTATATATATTTTTTTTTTGATTCCAGCCTTTGTGATTAGTTTTTAATCTTGTTTTTAATTAAATTCATCCTAAGGATAATGCACTAGGCCGGTGCACTTTCTTTTTTCTTATCGTCTACTACTAGGATAATCCCATCCTGGAGAGCAGCAAGGCTGAAATTCACTGTCCTTTCAGAACCCTTGGGATCATCAAGCTTACACACCTGTGCGCAAGAGTATTTGCTTCTGTAGTACAATATAAACCTGTCATAAACTCGAACCCTTTTCTACTTTTTAAGTATCTTTTTTTTTTTTTTTCTTTTTCTTTTTTTTTTTATCTTCTCTGGTTTTAATGAATTTAAGCCAATTTTAGCTAGGATTGTTTTTTTACTTTCTATCATTTGGCACTGCTTTTATTGGACTTTGTTGCTAAGCTTAGGTTTGTTCATATTTCTATGCATGTATTTTACTTACAGTATCTGTTACATGCCTGATAAATCATTTTTACATTATTTACCTTTGTTTTTTAATTATCTTATTTTCTGAGTTCACCTAAAGTGTAAGAAGGATTGAGCTGTGTTTTGGTCTTTACAGTTGTCTGCAGCTGACAGAAGACTGAAATGACAGCAGATAGAGGTTCTAGCCTTCCTACACTCGTAAATTGTAACAAATTGTATAGCACTGTCTCTTAGTGGTTAAAGCAGAGTTCCACCCAAAAATGGAACTTCCGCTTTTCCGGTACCCCCCTCCCCCCTCCTCTGGTGTCATATTTGGCACCTTTCGGGGGGGGGGCAGATACCTGTCCAATAGAGGTATTTTGCTCCCACTTCCGGGCATAGATACCCGAGCCACCCGCGGGTATCTACGCTACTTCCCGTGCCTTCTCCGTCCCGTTCTCCCCCCCTCCCCCTGCTGTCTTCTGGGAGACACACAGGTCCCAGAAGACAGCAGGGACCAGTGGGATAGCGCAGCGCGAGTCTTGCATGTGCAGTAGGGAACCAGGAAGTGAAAGCCGCAAGGCTTGAGTTTGCCCTTCAAGTGGTGGAGGATGGTGTACATTTTAATATTCCAACAAGGTCCTCTACTTCTCCCTTGGCTCCAAAAACTAAGTTGAATTGAAACACAGTGGAGAAAAGACAAATCGCAACCTGTTGCGATGCGGTCAGAACATATGCTCTGCACGTTTTGTCAGGTAGGATGTCTTCACGGGACTTGGCAACACGGTCTGTCTGGTATTGGAGCACAATATAATGTAGGCGGAAGAGGAAATTACTCACTATTACTGTTCACAAAGATTAACAAAAAGTTATAAATGTAATTCCCTAAATCATATTTATACTAATGAAAGTTTAATAAAAAGTTATTTAACTTATTTTATTTTAAAACGGCAGCTCTATGTTAACACCATCGAAGAGTTTCATTTAGTGAGTAAAAATAAGTATTACATCTTAGTGAAAATTGTATAGAAAGGTAAAACTGCTTCTTTTAAATTGTTATGGTTGAGTACCCAAGATAATACAGCTATTCCTTATCAGTAAAAGCTGTGCTTGAATGAAAAGAAAGTGGGAAGGAGCCTCAAACAGTCAACACCACATGTCAATTGAAAGGGAATAAATTCCTCTTTTACAAACAGATCTATATCTACTGCTGATAAAACAGTTGATATCCCAATTAATGTTTATTAATTGTGGTATTACATTATATGTGATTTGTCTTCTTTTCTCCACTGTGTTTGAATTCAACTGAGTTTTTATAGCCAATTGAGAAATAGAGGACCTTGTTGGAATGTTTAAAGGGCTTGTAAAGGCAGAAGGTTTATCCTAATGCATTCTATGTATTAGACCCCTTTCACACTGGGGTGCTTTTTAGGCATTTCAGCGCTAAAAATAGAGCCTGTAAGGCACCTGATAAGCATCTCTCAAGCCACCCCAGTGTGAAAGCCCGAGTGCTCTCACACTGGAGCAGTGCGTTGCAGGACGGGAAGCAAAGTCCTGCAAGCAGCATCTTAGGGGCGCCCTGCCCATTGAAATAGGCACAACACGAGCACTATTAACCCTTTCTTCAGTTGCTAGCGGAGGTTAAAAGCGCTCTGCTAGCATCCGAAAAGCACCTCTAGAACAGTGGTAAAGCGCCACTAAAACTTTTTAAAAGTTTTAAAAGGCCTGCACCACCCCAGTCTGAAAGGGGTCTTGAGATGAAAAGCCTTCTGTGTGTAGCAGCCCCCCTATTACTTACCTGAGCCCCCTCCCTGTCCAGCGATGTCCATTGGCTGTCGCTGCTGTCAAAGTCAGCTAGCCAATTAGGAGAAGGCAGAGCTGGGGCTCTGTGTCTGAATGGACACAGGGAGCTGCGACTCAGCTTGGTGCCCTCCATAGCAAGCTGCTTGCTGTGGGGGGCACTGAACAGGAGGGAGGAGCCGAGAAGAGGAGGATCCGGGCTGCTCTGTGCAAATCCACTGCACAGAGGAGGGAAGTAATAACATGTTTGTTATTTTTAAGGGGGAAAAAAAAATGAGACTTTACGATCACTTTAATGTATGCCGTCCTCCACCACTTGATGAAGGGCAAGCTCATATGATATTAGGAGGTCTTATCATTTGGTAAGCAGTTTGCAAGTTTCTTGATGGTGGACAAGATGGCTATTTCACACACTTTGTGTTGAAACACTGGAAGTGATTGCACACAAGATTTGGATCTTGTTGGACCTTATTTGATGGACTCTGGTTATGTTACTTACAAGTGACGGCGCAATACAATTTGTTACACAGTATTAGTAGATATCGATTTGTGTTTATCTTGGTGGGCTGCAGTCACTTAGAAGTATTAAGTGACTAAAATCACTAACATATTGGGTTTGCATACCGTGGTAAACCTAGCACAGACTTTTTTTTTGGGGGGGGGGGGGGGGCAGGGGTTTGAATTTACATAGTGTTTCAACTGCTTAATGTTTATCCATTTGAGATCTCACCATTGTTACTGAAAAGTATGTGTCTTACCTGATCATATTACAATAGAAAAATCCTAATGTAAGCAGAGAAACATGTTTTAAGTCTTTCTTTATTCAATGTGTATGTTAATTTTCTTAAAATTAGAAAGTAATATGCAGTTTGTGGGTCACTTGGATGCTTTTGAGATTAGTTTCAAAGGAATTGTTTGTGAGACAGTAAGTAGTTGAGATAATTTATCCTACTGCAAACTTTCATGGATTTTAGAATATTTTCTCCATAAGCCACATTATGTTGGGTTTCTACTCCTTAAACTGGCATTATTAAGTGTTCTTGCATAGCAAGACCACTTACTGTTATCTCACATATATATTATTCTTATTATTATAGCCAAATTTACCACCCTAACTCCTCCCACAGTTTTTACACTACATAGACAAGTAATATACCGAAACGAACGTGCGGATTGTTCCCGAATGGTGTGCTATTACTTTGTGGAACGTTTCGCCGAATGGTTCACGAAATATCGTCGTTTTTGCGGCGAAATTGGTCCCATAGGAATGAATGGGGAAACTAGAGTGGGAGATGACAAAAGCTGGAAAATCAGAACATGATTTCTAAACTGCCGCCACTCCCTCATTTTCAAGCCCACCTACACAAATCTTATATCAAAACGTTCAGCTATCCCTGCTGCCACTAAACATGTCCACGGCTAAGCCATAGTCCTGATAGTTTTCACAATATGACCATTTGTTTGCAACTCACGCCGTCCATTGACATTCATTGAAACTACACTCTAGCCCCCTCCAAATTTGAAGGGCAATTTCTAAACTGCGACTGTGCCTTCATTTTTAATATTTCAGAGACATACTATACATCAAAATCTAGGTCTGGGTCTTGTGATTCTCACAATATAAAAATCTTCGCTGTAGGATGTATAGTTTTTAAAATACGGCCATTTGTTTAGAGGTCATTTCAGGAAATTTTAGCCATTAATCAGAGTGTACTGTTAGTGTTTGTTTTGTTGCCATGGTTACCAAAGCTTCTGTTATACACAGGGGGGAAGGTGGCTGGAGCATCTCAGCTGATTACAGAGCCCGGGGGAGGGGACAGACACACCATGTACTGATTTATAATAGAGGAATATGATGGGGCAGTTTTGATGGGGTAATTCTGATGGGGCAGTTTTGATGAAGTAGTATTTGGGAAGCATAAACAGGGCATGAGCGTTGCTAGGAAACAGTGGTTGTAAACACAAGATGCTGAGACACTCCAAATGCATGTGACTTCATCTGCTAGACTTGATAATGCTTGTAGACTCCTCCCACAGTTTTCACACTACAGAGACAAATAATATACCGAAATGAGCGGATTGTTCCCGATTGGTGTGTTATTACTTTGTGGAATGTTTTGCCGAATGGTCCACGAAATGACGTTTTTGCGGCGAAATTGGTCCCATAGGAATGAATGGCGAAATGTTCAAAACTAGAGTGGGAAGTGACAAAAGCTGACCACCCCATCAAAAAAAAAATTTTTGAAAAAAGTAAAAAAATAATTTTTGAAAAAAAAATATATTTGAAAAAAAAAAATATTTTTGAAAAAAAAAAATTATTTTTGAAAAAAAAATTACTTTAAAAAAAATAATAATTTCGAAAAAAAAATTATTTTTGAAATAAAAAAATTCATTTTTGAAAAAAAAAAATTACCTTTTGAAAAAAAAAATCATTTTTGAAGAAAAAAAAATCATTTTTGATTAAAAAAAATTCATTTTTGAAAAAAAAAATTACTTTTGAAAAAAATGTTCAGCTCTTTCAGCGAATGATGGAACTTTTTTACTACTATTTATACTTTTTAAAATATTAAGCTTTTTAACACTTTTCACAGTTACTCAAGCCACTCCACCCCACCCAGTTACTCCGCCCACTCCAGTTGTAGAGGCAAGAACACTTTCACAATTTCCCCAGAAATTGTACCTTTTCTAGTTGTTTTTAGGATGTTTCAGTGCCGGAAATGTTGGCATTGCATTATATAGTGTCTTAAGATTTGGGGCTTCTGACTAATACACTTGATGCACTAAATCAACCCATATCGTTAATGGAAACACAAAGTTATAAAAGACCTTCCGGTGCATAAATCGCCAGATAATGACGGTCTATCCAACGAATATTACAAAACATTCATTAATATTTTTGCTCCGCACTTAACAAACCTGTTTAATTGCATAGCTACAGCCAAATGTTGCCCAAAAGAACTATTAGAAGCGGTAATATTTACTCTCCCGAAATCTGACAAAGACTTGACATCTCCTTTAAACTATCCACCAATCTCGTTGCTCAATTCGGACATTAAAATTTATGCCAAAATATTGGCCAATCGTTTGTTAGAAATGACCCTTTACCTAGTCGACTCTGACCAAGTAGGCTTTGTTAAGGGTCGTCAAGCCCCGGACAGCACGAGAAGGATGATCAATTTGATTAACTACGTTGAGAACACACGAACGCCTTCTCTGCTCCTAGGTCTGGACGCAGAGAAGGCATTCGATAGAGTGCATTGGAACTATATCTCCAGGACTCTTGAGAAGTTTGGATTTTCAGGATTTATCCATGAAGCAATTATGCTACTTTATACACAACCATCAGCAAAAGTTTCCACCTCGGGAATGTTGTCTAAGACTTTTAACCTCACGAATGGCACCAGACAGGGTTGCCCCCTCTCACCCATTATATTTTCTTTGGTAATTGAACCCTTAGCGGAAACCATTAGGTCCAATGAAAATATTTTAGGAATAAAGATAGGTGATAGAATACATAAAATTGGGCTATTTGCCGATGACATCATTCTATCTTTAACTAGTCCCAACAAATCCCTGCATGTGCTACAATAAATACTTAACTCCTTTAGTAAAGTATCTTATTACAAAATTAACAATAGGAAAAGCTTTGCCCTACCTATGAATATATCTAACGATACCCCTACCATCCTCAAAGAAAAATATAATTATAATTGGGATGCATCTCTGTTCACCTGTCTAGGTGTCAACCTTACATTTCCCGCAAAAAAACTATATGCAGCTAATTTTCCTAAGTTAATAGACTTGATTTCTAAAGATTTTCAAAATATAAAACAAACGCACCTATCCTGGATAGGCAAAATTGCAGCATTTAAAATGCAAACCCTACCCAAGATACCTTTTTAGAGCCATACCTATTCCAATACCTTTAAGCTTTTTCAAGATTCTAAATACTAAATTGAGAAACCTGGTCTGGAATAACAAAAAACCAAGGGTAGCTTTCTTTATTTTAACATCTTCTAAAAACAAAGGGGGTATGAACTTACCTGATATGCATAAATACTACTACGCAACACTTTTGGATCAAATGAAATGCTGGTTCTTCACAAATGACGATAAGCTGTGGTTATCCATTAGAAGAGAAATCAGCAAGGGAAATGTTTTATTTGCCCTGTCAGTGGCTTACATGATATTCCCTAAGGTCATAGTTCCTAAATTGCTTTCCATTAAAGCTACCCTGTTAGCATGGAAGTTTCTTGTCTCAAACTTCCATGCTCTAGGGCATTTACAAAAGATACCTATACCACTCAGAGCCCTTGACTACTGTAGAGGCCGACTCTCGATGAACAAATGGATTGCTGAGGGCTTTAACTTTTACGTACACCTTCCCTCAGGATACAAAGCCACGATTGATGATAAGTTAAATAAGCTTAATCATCTGCAAAGCTTTAATCCACATCAAGATTTTGAAATTCCATCTTTAATTTGGTCACACCTCACCATTAACAAACCTGTAAAATATAAAAGTATAGCTTTCTTCTATAAAGTTTTGCTTCAGTATCCTAAATATGAGAAAAACCCTAATATGTATAAATGGGGAAAAGATTTAGGACAATCCTTTTCAGACGAATGTTGGAACAATGCTATGAGAATAAACCAAACTGCAACATCCTGCTTAGAGCATTCGGACAACTCTCAGAAAATATTGAATAGATGGTACCTAACTCCTTACAAATTAGCTAAAATATATCCATCTACATCACCACTATGCTGGCGTTGTACGGATCAAGTTGGTTCCTTATTCCACATTTTATGGAGTTGTAAAAATCTGACCAGTTTCTGGAACTCGATATCCACCTTTATTGCCTCTCTCACAGGCAACTTGATAAAACTATCACCTGCTATGGCCCTTTTAGGTATCAACCTTGACACTTTCCCATTTCAATACAGAATATTAGTGGCGAATATTCTTATAGCGGCTAGACTTGTCATAACGAAAATGTGGAAATTAATTGAGGCCCCTAACCTGTGTGATGTCATTCTTCGAGTCAACACCCAGGCGTACTATGAATTACTGTTAGCACTTAAAAATTATAACGTAATTCACTTTAAGAAGCACTGGTATGTATGGATCATACATCCTAAAGCATCTACAGTACTAAAAGACTTGTACGCTCAGTCTTAATTACCACTAGGTAGCCTGTTGGTATCACTTATTCCTTGTAGAGACTTATGCTGCTTTCATTTCCTGATAGGTTTGACTCGCTAGAATACATTGATTTACTAGACCAGGGCTTGACAAATTTGCTTGGAATCTAGGAGCCAGCTAAAAAAGTTAGGAGCCAGGTTTTTTTTTTTTTTAAACGACCGACAAAGCTTTATTTTCAATATAAAAATTAACCAATCTTAAATTTACACAGAGACGACTAGAACTAATGTGACTGCTTTTATTTCCTGCCATGCAGGGACATAAGACCGCCATATTCCCGCTAAGGATCCAATCAGGTCCGCCTGAAAAACTGACAGGCGAACCTGATCAGACAGCCTGTGTGAAAGGGGCCAAGCAGAGAGATGACAAATAATAAATTCATTTTAATTAACCACTTCCTTCCCGCAGGACGACTATATACGTCCTGTCTTTGAAGAGAAATACCGTTGTTATGGTAGCAGCTAGCTACCATAACCCTGGTATCTTCTTCAAGAGCCGGCAGTTCTCTTTCAGATAAAAGTGGTCTCTGCAGCAGATTCGCAGCGAGATTACTTTTAATCGGCGGCAGGAGAGGGCCCCCCCTACCGCCGCGCTCCGGTGCCCTTCACCGCTTACCGCGGCCGTCGGTAACGGCGGAGGCGATCCGGATCTGTCCCTGGCCTGGCATGGAGACAAGTGAGAGGAAGATGGCCCCCCCCGCCCATCTCCAAGTCATTGCAGGGCGGAAGCGACGTCAAATCGTCACTTCCACCCATAGCTCTTGAAGGGACTTTTTTTTTTTTTTTTCAAATGACAATTTTTTTTTTTTTTATGCATTTTAGTGTAAATATGAGATCTGAGGTCTTTTTGACCCCAGATGTCATATTTAAGAGGTCCTGTCATGCTTTTTTTCTATTACAAGGGATTTTTACATTCCTTGTAATAGGAATAAAAGTGACTTTTTTATTTTTTCACTGTTCTTTTAAAAAAAAAAAAAAAGTTAAAATAAATAAGAAAAAAAAAAAAAATTTAAATGTGCCCCATCCCTTGTAATAGAAATAAAAGTGACACAATTTTTTTTTTTTTTTTAAAAACAGTGTAAAAATAAAAAATAAAAAGTAAAATATATAAGAAAAAATAATAATTTTTAAAAATGCGCCCGTCCCGCCGAGCTCACTTGCAGAAGCGAACGCATATGTGAGTAGCACCCGCATATGAAAGCGGTGTTCAAACCACACGTGAGGTATCGCCACGGTCGTTAGAGCGAGAGCAATAATTCTAGTCCTAGATCTCCTCTGTAACTCAAAACATGCAACATGTAGAATTTTTTAAACGACGCCTATGGAGATTTTAAAGGGTAAAAGTTTGTCGCCATTCCACGAGCGGATGAAATTTTGAAGCGTGACATGTTGGGAATCAATTTACTCGGCGTAACATTATCTTTCACAATATAAAAAAAATTGGGCTAACTTTACTGTTTTCTTATTTTTTAATTAAAAAAAGTATTTTTTCCCAAAAAAGTGCGCTTGTAAGTCCGCTGCGCAAATACGGTGTGTCAGAAAGTATTGCAATGACCGCCATTTTATTCTCTAGGGTGTTAGAATAAAAAATATATATAATGTTTGGGGGTTCTAAGTAAAGGGAAGGAGATGAGCAGGCAGTGAAAACAGGTAGGGAAAGCTCCATTAGCATTGGTGGATGTCTTGTAGTACCAACGGCCACCACCAGAGGGCGCCCGATTGCAGAAGGAACCATAGGACTGCAGTAGGCCGCAAAGCCGGGGCCTCAATTACCGGCGCGGCCCAGCGCGATCGCGGCGGGCGGGGGGGGGGGTGTCGAACGGACACAGGATACCACAGCTGTGCCGTCCCAGGCGCCAGGTCGCTAATTCTAGTCGCAAATGCGACCTGGCGCCCGGGGTTTGTCGAGCCCTGTAGTAGACGACATCCTGTTCTCTCTTTTGTTTATTCAAGTTAGAATAGACCTGTTCAGTTTGCTCCCCTAGGGGTGAATAGGTTTATTCTTGGAGGTTTACTAGCTAGAAACTGAATTAAAGATATGAATTTGAAGGATTATTCACGATTATTATACTGACTTAATGTATTTATCAAAAATGCATTCGCTATACTATGTAACTGTAATGGTGTGAATCCTGTTATACTTTTCTTAATGTCTTTGTTATTTTATGTTCTAAAAAGATTTGGGGCTTCTAGATAGTACTGTGAAAAAAAGTGGGATTTGTGTGTAGTTATACATTTTAACACTTCTTTTGGGCCAAAAGATTTTTGAAATATCAGCAACAGAATCAAATGTTATGCATTGACCATAAAAGCTGTTGTGAGACAAATGTTGATTTAACAGTAGTTTAAACTGTCAATATTTTATTTGTTATCTAATGCATTTCATTTTACTTTCTTTATCCCAACATCGGTTTCCCTTTCTGATTTAAATATGCCTTTTTAATTTTTTTTTTAGGGGAACTTGTGTTTCAGTTGAAAAGAAGACCTTCAGATTACTTCTCAAAGAAAAACAGGAAACTTGAGGGCAAGCCATCAAAAGAGAGGATGGATGCCTATGGTTACTCACTTTCACCAGATAAACTGCCTTACTTGGTAGAATTAAGTCCAGGTAAGACATTAAATGTTTTTTTAGGTGTGGTACACTAGTTTTAACATGCAACATTTTCAAAATGCATGGGCTAATCTTATCATAAGGTCATTATGCACATTTAATTAAAAGGTTATTCATGGTTGACCTTGTGAATTTAGAAACTCCTCCAAGCATTTTTGGTTAATTGATTATGACCTATTTTGCTAGGCAAGCTTGTGCTTCATTACAATACAGTATTCATAATCTCTACGGTCATTTTAATAAATTATGTATTTCACTGTGCTCAACAGTTCAAGGATCAAAGAAATGTTTTTTTTTTTTTTTTCGTTCTTCTTTTTGGGAATAACATGTTTTTTTTAGTTGGCTTTACAGAGTTCAAAAATCTGAGGGTTCATCAAGAAGAAACCCATGTGATATGGTTCATTAAGAAGGGATCCAGGGGGTCAGATTGGAGCAGGACCCTCCCTCTGCTAATTTTTGGGAATTTTCTGTAAAAGATCCAGATCTCAATCAGCATTTCACAGCAGTATGTCCCATAGCTTTAATAGAGTCACAGAAAGTGGTACTTTAAGTGATTCTTTAAATACAGTGTGTGGGTAAAAAATGAACCATTGTACTTGTAAAATGCTTGCAAGCACTGCTTTACTTTATATGTTTGTTCTTAATTTCTAATTGAAATAGAACTGGCCAGATGGCAATATGGTTATAGACTATTGGCAGAATAATAAGCGTTTGATGCCCAACTTCTGTTCCCTACTCTGTCCATCACCTCAAACATTTGTAGAGGTCTGCTTGTTTAAAAAAATCAGAACATTAATTATTCTATTATTCCGATTTATTCAGGTCCCGCATAGAACCCTGTTCATATGTTTAGACATATATCGGGCCTCTTTTATAAATCTGTGAGTGTTTTTCTGATCAAAACTTTGTTCTAGATAAAATTGGGTGCGCTGTTATTTATCCAAAATTTGAAACTTACTTTTACCTGAAAGATAAGACATCTGATCAATGAAACTAATGAGGTTTCCTTATACTGCTCTGATCTGATGTTGTAGTGCTTTTGAAAAACCTGAGCATCCAGAGCAGGTGCATTATTAACGGCATATAGATACTTTCCTCTAGAAAAATTGATGGCTGCAGAATATCTGGGGATGGGAAGTAGGTGCTGCAGAACAAGTTAAAACAGCATACAGGAATGCCAGTGGTAATATGCAGTACTAGAGGGTACCTTCCATGCAGCATAGGTGGTGTTTAGCTTTTAACCCTTTCGCTGCCAGGCCCTGTGCTCCATTTTATAAACTCTGGTGGCCAGACCATTTTTGCAATTTTTCCTCTTTGCTTTTTTATTTTTCACTTATAGCTTTCAGAATTTGTGAAAGACCACCCAAACTGTATATTTTCTGAAAGCACATGATCAGGAGAATAAAAAGAAGGTGCTACTGATTTTTTTAGACCCCGCTAGATTTTGCGCAAATGTTTATCAAACCAATATATTTGCCAAAAATACACCAAAACCATTATTAGCAGATAAAAATACAGCTAATTTTACAAAATTCCTGCTAAACCCCTACTAAATATAAAAGCCTAACATGTATTGAGTTAATAAATAACAAATATTTGTAACTTTTAAATTGTGCCTTTTTGCAAAATGGTGAAAATTGAACAGACGCAAAAGTGTACATATCCAAATTTCTCAAAAAAATCTGAAGGTTTTCATTTTTTGCTTACAGCTTTCAGAATTAGTGAAAGACCCCCAGAACCATATATTTTCTGAAAGAATATGACCCCTAGAATAAAAAGAAGGTGCTACAGATTTTTTAGACCCTGCGGTATTTGTGCAAATGTTTATCAAACCAATATATTTGCAAAAAATACATTAAAACCATTATCAGTAGAATAAAACACAGCTAATTTTACAAAATTCCTGCTAAACCCCTACTAAATATAAAAGCATAACAGGTATTGAGTTAATAAATAACAAATATTTGTAAATTTTAAATTGCGCCTTTTTGCAAAATGGTGAAAATCGAACATACCCCAAAATTTCTCTAAAAATCTGGAGGTTTTCATTTTTCACTTTTCACTTACAGCTTTCAGAATTTGAAAAGACCCCTCAAACTAGTGAGTGCTGCTCATTTTTTGGGCCCCGTAATAATTGCGCAAATGTTCATCATATCACTAAAAATACACTAAAATCATTTTAATCTTGCACATAAACACAACGTAACTTACAAAATTCCGAGTAAATTAGTAATAAAGCACCATTCACAATTGGCATACATGGAGGGCCATGTTTACCCGCACAGGGATGCACAGGTGTTCCGTGCATCCCCATACAGGCAGTCTCATTTATGTCAGGTGGGATGCAACGGCTGCACAGGCATAGCTGCTGTTCCCAATCTGACATCCATGTGGGTGTGGGTACATGACCCTGAACGCCAGTGTGAGCTCAGGGACATGCATGCGGACCTATGTGGATGTAAAATTGGGAGCAACGGCTCTGGTCGTGCAGTTGCTACATCCCAAATGACATCAATGGGACTGCCTGCACAGAGATGCACGGAACACCTGTGCATCCCTGTAAAGGTACGCTTTGTATGCCCTGTGTGAACAAGTCCTTAGGCTCCTTTCACACAAGCACACTGATCGGGTCTGCCTGTCCATTTTTCAGGCGGGCCCAATCGGACGTGTCAGTTTACATCCGCCTGCATGCGATCCAGTCCAGTCTGCCAAAAAAATGACAGGTGGGGATTCTATTCCCCATCCATCTAGCAGATCGGATCGGATGGCATCCAATGGAAATAGACAGGCGGTCTGTTTCCATCCAACCACCCCAAAGAGAACAGCAGGCTGTCTTTGTGTCCGCTCTACATCAGTGGAGCGGACACGGACCTGTTATCCGCCTGCTCAGCGTGGATCAGCAGACAGATCCCCAGCTTAGCAAGCAGATGTGCTTGACAGAGTCCACTCCATGTGAAAGTGGTCTTACCAGGAGTGTCCGGTCCATTAGGGGCATTGGGGCGCCGGATTTGTATGAGGGTTTTTTTTTTTTTTCAAGCCACATGATTAGAGGCTGAGGCTCTAATTGGCTTGAAAAGGTTGGGCTCGGGCCGCAGACATTGCACCCCGAACCCACCCACTTGTGACAATAGCGAATTAATATTTCATTTTTACTTTTTTTTGGGGGGGGGGTCTTTGGTGAGATATCAGAGGTCTAAACCGACCCCCATATCAAGTTTTTTGAGACAGAGAAAGGGACTGAAGATAGTCCCCCTTCTCTGTATCACTTTACTTGAATGAATGAGAATCTGTATAGAGATTCCATTCATTCAGAAGATGACAGTCTGATACATTGTAACACTCGTGGTTACAATATATCTGCTGTCAGTGGGCACATAGCAGTGATCAATTTGTGCCTCTTCTACAGGGGAGAGCTTAGTAGACGCATGTTTACTAAGCCCTCCAAGCCCCAACTTCACCCCCCCACGCGCCACGATCCCAGCCTGACAGACTGACAGATCTATGGAGATCTGTGCAGGGAGAAGCTGCGACGGGAGGGAAGGAGAGACGCCGCTCAGAGCAGCCATGGATTGGGGGTGCGGGGGCAGTTGGGGGGGGGGGGGGGCTTCTAATCTGACTGGTGGGAGGGGACACATCTGGACCGGGTGGAGGGGGGTAATTGGTGCTGGGTGGAAATAAGTGGGGTGAATGGGGAGAGGAGAGTGGGGGGGGGAGTTTTAGATGGAAGGGTGTGGCGGGGGTGGAGAGGCAGGGCACAGGAAAGCGGCGGCGTAGGGGGGGGTCAGTCACATTTTGGGTTAATAACGCTGAACAGTGGATTGTAATCCACTGATCAGAGTTATATAATTGTTTAGCCTGCTGAACAATTCTGATATAAGCTTTATGGTCATTGAAGTGACCATGAGCTTATAGGAGAGGGATAAAGGAGGTCCATACGCTGTACCGACTTGGCCACCTGCGGGCACTTCTGTAGGTCCGTACGGCCTTGGCAGTGAAAGGGTTAATGACCAGATGATGGTTTAGCTTGAAGTCCATCTTAACGGACTAGCAAAAGTGTGCCCATTTCAGGCACAGGAGTTAATGCACTTCTAAAAACATCCTTGTGATTGGGGGGGGGGGGGACAGGACATAAATAGATCGGCAAGATAAGTAGCCTAGTGAAGTATTTGGAGAAATAAGTTGTCCTTTGGTAGAGAATATGCAATATATACAGGTCATGCTCATACTTTTGGCATTCACATGTTTAACATTGGTAAAGGCAGGTGGATTTCAGACTGAGGATTTCACCCATGCTTCCTTGCTCTTTAATAGTCTGTTCTGCAACATAACTTTTCAAACATCTTGCTCACTTTTTAATCTTACCATTTAGTATTTTATTTGTGAACTTGCACATGAGTTAAATGGGAAATAGCTGTAAATTCAAATATATATATTTATATATATATATATATATATATATATATATATATATATATATATATATATATATATATATATATATATATATATATATATATATTTATATATATTTATATATATATATATATATATATATATATATATATATATATATTTATTTATTTATTGTTTCGGCGTGTGGCAGTCTGCATTGTTATGTAATTTTATGAACAGGTTTTACTAATTCTATAAAAATTCTTCACAGAAAGTACAGTGGTAGTGACACCTGCAGAAAAAAATGTCCTTTGTTACCAATAAATGTGTGCATGTTTTTAATATTCGAAACCAAAAACCGCACTAGGTTCCCATTTAACATAAATGCCACCACTAAATATATGTGTCATACGTGATTAAAATAAAAACACAATATTTGGATGTTCTAGGCTGCCAATTCACACTTTCCTGTCTTCTCTCTTACTGCTTTTCTTGGCATGCTCTGCATGGTCTGTTCTGCTGGTGGTGTCTTTTCCTGGGTCCTGTCTGTGTGTGTGTTCTGTCCTCAGGCAGAAGGAACCACTTTGCCTACTACAACTTTCATTCTTGTGAAGGTAATAACGTGTTTACAAACTAATGACACAGTGGATCAAGTGCTCATCTGTTTCAAAATCTCGCTTGCATTTTTCCTGATTTTGTCTTGTTTCATATTCTTTTAGCAAACATAAAGAGATTACCTGTATTGGCCTCCTATTTGTGATATTTAGTTTATTGTGCAAGTAACATTGTGCACAGTGCACTGATGCATAACAACAAAACATTTTGCCAAAGATTTTAAAATAAAAACACCCTACACCTCCCCACTGTACTTATGTCCATGGGTGATGAACTTTTGCGCAGTCGGTGTAGCGGTCCGGGGATTTAAAATCCCGCTCTTTCTGTAGGCCTTTCCAGGATGAATCAGATGATTTGCGTAACTGCTTTGACCAATCCTATTCTGTGCTGAGCTGTCCTGAAAGCCCTACAGAAAAAGGGGTAGAAGAGTGGGGCTTTCAGATCCCCCAGACAGCTATAATGCGTGGACTCAAACAGCTCATCACTCTGAGGTTAATATGAGGGAGTTGGGAGGGTGTTAGTTCTTTTTGTTTTTTTTTTCTATAAAGGTGAACGTATACTTTAATGTTTATTTTAATTCAGATAATGCTGTTCAAAGATTGATTGCAGTCATGGGTAGACACAACCAGCTTTTTTACCATTTACTGGGGCATAAAGTCACAGCATTCTTTGCTAGCCCCAGAGCCCAAAGGACCCATTCACACCTTTTTGAGATTAATAGAAATTAATTAAAACACAAATTGCACTGTACGTTGCACATTAACACAGACTGACGCATGCTGCAACAAGAGCTGTCATGCAGTTTGATGCTTTTACATTGATTTCAGCAAAAAACACAGGCAAAAATACGAAGGTGTGATTTTTAGGCCTAAACAAATAGTTATTCAGTGTGATTTTTAAAATAAGAGCAATAAACTTTCTTTCTCATTCGTTCGTTGACAGACACAGCGCTCCATTATTCAGAACCATAGGGTTATATTGCCCCCTACAGGAGTAGGACACTAAGCAGAAAAAAGACTTGGTTACGCCTATGGGCAGTCCTAGGTGATCTACACCCACCTCTCTGCTATAGGCCTTCAGTTTTTTTTTTTCTGCCTAGTCAGGAGTAAGGACCTAGTTCCCAGCTGGGATCTCTGGTCCTGACAATTTTTTGTTTTTGCTTTTTAAGCTACTTTTTGGTTGGGTGGGTGACCAGGCATCCGCAGATCCGCGGCCCTCCACTAATTTAGGCCGCTACTTTGTGGCCTATTGAGCACTCGCGGCGGACAGACGAAAAATTAGGCCGCGGCCTACCGACCGGGTGACGTGTGGGGTGGCCCTAGAGCGGGCAGCGGAGGTTTCCGTTGCGGGCATCCGCCCTCCTTCCTCGGCTAGCCTGGTCCGGTCCCCCCCGTGGACCTGTGCACTCGCGGCGGATGGCTGAAAATTTAGGCCACAGGCCTGCTAGTACACACGGCCATGCCAGACGCCTTCTTCCAGAGGGACGGCGCTCTGAGGGCGACCCCCTTTTGGGGGGTTGTTTAACTGAACCCGCCGTAGGCGCCCCCCGTGACGGGCCTTGGTGGATGCCCCCTCCCCGTGAAGGGCCTTGGTGGATGCCCCCTCCCCGTGAGGGGCCTTGGTGGATGCCCCCTCCCCGTGAGGGGCCTTGGTGGATGCCCCCTCCCCGTGAGGGGCCTTGGTGGATGCCCCCTCCCCGTGAGGGGCCTTGGTGCATGCCCCCTCCCCGTGAGGGGCCTTGGTGCATGCCCCCTGTGCAGGGTCTCGGCCAGTGTTCATAAAGACTGGGTGTGTCCAAAGTGTCCCTTTTGTGGTTCCAAAGGCGCTACGATGTGAGGTACCCCTTCTTAAAGAGTGGACTGTTCCCCCAATAGTGGATCCCCCTGTCTCTGTTGCGCAAGGCGACCATGATTCTGGTAGAGGAGTCTCCGGCTTTTAAGGATCCGGCTGACCTATCTGGGGGGGCAGCAGATTTCCTCTGCTTTCTCTGAGTTGGCGGACCAGTCGGTCTGGGGGCTGCAGTTTGTATTCGATGCCTCTTGGACGCAGTTCCCTTGGTTGCTAAGCTTTCTGTTTCTGCAGTGGTGCTTAGACATGTATTGGGGCTTAAGTGTTTGGTCTGCGGGCTGGGCTTGTAAAAAAAGCTCTGACTGGGTTACCATTTCAAGGCAATTGTCTGTTTGGGGCTACCCTGGATGACATTGTTACGAGTATCGCAGGAGGGAAGTGTAAATGTCTTCCACAGTCTGAAATGGGGAAAAGGGCCTCGTAGCGGATGCGGTCCTTCTTCTCTGTACGCAATGGACCTGGTCTGGCGAGCCGAGAGCGGGGCTCCCTAGACCCACGGACAAGGCCTCTTCAGCATTAAGGCGCGCCCTCACCTATGTCCTAGTGTTTCGGCCTTGAACTCCGAAAAGGGTTTTTTCCTTCCAATTGGCGGACTGTTGGCAGTTCTCCTTGGGGCTGTGCAAGCCCTGTCACTTCATGGTGTGCTTGTCCAGGTTCAAGTGGGTACAAAATGGAGTCCACACGGTGGTGGCGTCCCTTCATCATGGGGACTCTAGGGCTTCTGTCTACATCACGGATGGTTATTTACGCACTCCATTATGTGACCAACACTTCCTCCATTTTACTGTGTGAAAAGAGTATTTTCAGCTTGCGGTGTTGACTGTTGGTCTCGCCTCCACCCCTCGTGTACTCACAAAGGTGTTGGCCCCAGTTCTGGCACGGTTACGTAAGCGGGGGATTGCGGTCCTGGGCTGCTTGGACGATCTTCTTCTGCAAGTATAGTCCTCCGCTACCCTGAGGGGTGACGTAGCTCGCTATACAGACCTAAGTTTTCAGTTGGCTCTGGCTCCTTCTAGAAAATTGGATTATCTGGGCCTGACTCTGGTTTCATCTCTGGACAGAGTGTTTCTTCCTCTGGACAAACTCCAGAAGTTGCATGCTGCGTTTCAACTACTGTTGTCTCGCAGGTGGGCCTCCCTGTGGTCCTGCAGGTGGGTGTTGGGCCTGATGGTATCTACCTACGAGACGGTTCCATTTGCACAGTTCTATACAAGCTCCTTTCAAGTGAGATCCTGGCGTAAAGTGCCTGAGGTCTCTGGGCTTTCGGATTCGGCTGATCCAGAAAACCGGGGGATCCCTGGTCTGGTGTCTTCGCTCTCTGGGATTTCGGCAGGCACATCCTTTCTCCCCTTGTATTGGACAGTGGTCACCACCAATGCCAGTCTGTCCGGGTGGGGTGGTGTCCTGGGGCTGGGTTCTGCTCAGGGTCGTTGAACGCTGGAGGAATCTGGACTGACAATCAATATCCTGGGACTTTGAGCGATCAGACTATATATGGATCATGCAGGTCGACTTTGGGGGCTCCGGGTACAGATCCAGTCAGACGATGCCACGGCAGTGGTCTATGTCAATCACCAGGGTGGAACGAATGAAGAGTGTGTTGGCAG
This sequence comes from Lithobates septentrionalis, assembly GCA_037952835.1. Classification (NCBI taxonomy): domain Eukaryota; kingdom Metazoa; phylum Chordata; class Amphibia; order Anura; family Ranidae; genus Lithobates; species Lithobates septentrionalis. The sequence continues at coordinate 9,665,475 of JBBDGP010000264.1, read as the reverse complement.
CCCTGACAGTAGCCAGCATCCTACAATGGGCAGAACGCCTTGTTCTGGCCCTCTCCGCTGTATGCATTCTAGGAGTGGAAAAATGGCACATAGGGGAGGTGGTTGCTTTAGTCAGCTAGTGTTGGTCCACGGGGTGGCCCCTTCACCAGGATATGTTTCATCGCATAGGTCTCCGATGGGGCACTCCCGAGGTAGATCTGTTGACGCCCTGGCTTAACGGAACGGTACTGAGATTTCTGGCAAGATCACGGGCTCCTCTGGTGGACACTGCAGATGCTCTGGTGGGGCCGGTATAGTCAGATCTGCGCCTCTCCTCTCGAGATTCTGCTGCAGCTTTTGCGCAGGTTCGAGGCCGAAGGGATTCCTGTCATTTTAGTGGGCCCGGATGGTCTTGGTGGTCTTGGTACGCTGATGTCCCTTGGCGACTGCCTTTCACGAAGGTTCTACTGTCCCAAGGGCCGATCTTCTTCCATCCTGCTTCAGTCGCTGGTTTTTGAAGGCCTGGCTGTTACGAGCCAGGTGCTGAAGTTACGACGCTGCTGAAGGCTAGGAAGCCTTCCTCTGGGAAGATTTACTACCGGACATGGATAGCACTGGTGTAAGGCACTTGCCATTTACCCTCGTTCTTTCTCGGTGGCTCGGATTTCGACCTTCCTTCATAGGGGGGTTGAGCAGAACGTGGCCTTGAGTACCACATCAAGGGCCAGGTGTTGGCCTTGGCGGTTTTCTTCGGCATCCCCTGGTCTCGAACTCCCTGGTGCGTACTCTTAATCAAGGGGTTCAACATCTGCTTTTTCCGCCGTGGGATCTACTCTTGGTGCGTTTGGTTCTACAGGAGACTCCCTTTGAAAATATTCAGGAGGTTCTTCTGCTTGCTCTGTCCCAGAAGGTGGCTTTTTCGGTTATCACCTTTGCTCGCAGAGTGTCGGAACGGTAGTCGTTGTATGTCGTACGCCTTACCTGGTGATCCACAAAGGTAAAGTGGTTCCCCGCCCTCGTCCGTGGTTCCCTCCTCTGATTCCTTTTGATTAAGGACGTTGTATTGCCCTCCCTGTGTCCCAGGTCAAAATGTCCTAAGGGATTTACCTTACATGCATTGGATGTGTTCGGGCGATTCGGGTGTATTTGGTGATCACAGGGCCTTTTCAGATATCAGACTCGCTGTTTGTGATCACGGACGGGCTAAAAAGGGGGCTGTCTGCTTCTGCGACCTTTCTAGATGGCTCAGACAGACGATGACTCTGGTCTATAATATCGGGTTGGGTTCCTCCTTTCCCTGTTACAGCACATTCTACTTGGCTGCTTATTGCTTCTTGGGCCTTCCATCATCAGGCGTCAGCTGCGCTGGTTTGCAAGGCGGCTACTTGGTTGTCGGTTTACACTTTCACAAAATTCTACAACATGGCTGTGCTGGCATCTGAGGATGCTTCTTTTGGCCACAAGGTGTTATGGGCTGCTGTTTAGAGGGTCTATTCCCTTTTGAAGGGGTATTGTTTAGGTTGGGCTCCAGTTTGTTTCTGTGTTGAGCTCCTGTTACCTGGTTGGCTCTTGTGTTAGCCTTGGGATTTTTCGTTGTCCCACCCCTCATGTTTGGCACTGCTTTGGGACGTCCCTATGGTTCTGAATAATGGAGCGCTATGTCTGTCAATGAGCGAATGAGAAAATAGGATTTTTGACTTACCGTAAAATCTGTTTCTCTGAGTTCATTAACAGACACAGCACCCACCCCTCTAATGAGTTTTTAATGCTTATGACACTGCTTGTTGTTACTAAACTGAAGTTTTATAGCATAGAGGGGGGTGTATATCACCTAGGACTGCCCACAGGCGTAGCCAAGTCTCTTTTCTGCCTAGTGTCCTACTCCTGTAGGAGGCGATATAACCCTATGGTTCTGAATAATGGAGCGCTGTGTCTGTCAATGAACTTGGAGAAATGGATTTTCAGGTAAGTCAAAAATCCTATTTTTATGGTTAAATCTTGGACATTTATCCAGAGATCCATTACATACATAAGTAACAATTGATTTACATTAGCTGGCACACAGTTCAGAAATAATGGATGCATTTTATTTTATTTTTTTATATTATAAATGTTATAGACATAAACTAGAATGACAAAATTGTTTTAGTCTAGACTGACCATACCAATTAATTAATATATTTTTTTTCCTTCCTACATTGAGATGGGTCAGACTCTAGAGATAAGCCAAAGCTCTATCGTCTTCAGCTAAGTGTCACTGAAGTTGGAACTGAGAAACTTGAGGAGAATTCTATACAGGTGAGATGTTGCTTGTTAGAATTGCAAGATGTCAAAGTTATTAATATCCAAACATTTATACCACTTGTATCTATTTTTTTTTACTATTGAAAGATAAAGTTTGTAACATAGTCATTCAAAATATATTTTCTCCATCATTCATTGAAGCACAGCACTGTAGATATACTGATGCCTACAATAGGAATGGACACAGCATGAAATTAAAAGTGTCTAGCTCTTCCGAGTGGCTATAGCCCTATACTTGGTATGTAGCGAAGTTTAGCTTAATGTCCTGCAAAGCTAAAATATCTCTCTCCAGCTCTGCTTGAGTTGGTTTTCTCCAAAGAATGTGCTAATAGTTTTGTGCCAGATTCATGACACGGTGATTGGCTTTTTAGAATGACAGTTTGTACTGGTTAATGGTTATTTAAAAAAAAAACTGGTTCAAGTTACATCTACGCAAAACCTCTATCATCTTCCCAGGGTGATTTGGTTCAAATGAATGATCAAGCCTCTAAGAAAGTCCTTAGCCCTTATCCAGCTCTCCTTTATTTTTTTTATTTGAGGTAGGCCGTTTGGTGCTACCATAACAGCAAGTAATAATAGTAATAGTTAAAAAAAAATTAACAAGAATGCTGCCGTAGATGATAATAATCTCCTCACCCAGTCTTAAAATGTTTTGCTTCAGTATGTCTCCGGTGCTTTAATACAGGAGGTAGTGTGCACAGGCTACAACATTGAATCAGTTCACTACTCTAAAAAGATTTTTTTTTTTTTTTTAGCCTTGAAAAGTATGCCCTCCATTTGCTCTTCCTTCAACTCCACAATTTTATTCTCTTTAAGTCTCTTACCCGGTTTGGACTCTCCTAACACTGAGAAATATCTCTAAGTAGGAGGTTACCTAGATCAGTGGTTCTCAACATTGGTCCTCAAGTAACCCCAACAGGCCATGTTTGCAGGTTTTCCTTTATCTTGCATGGGTGCTTTAAATCAGAGTCAATGGCTTGGTATTTTGGACCGTTATTTTATCTAAGAGAAATTCCTAAAACATGGCCTGTTGTGGGTACTTGACTGAAAGTTGAGAACCACTGACCTAGATAACCAATTACAGAGTGTCAACAGCACAGGAGATGGAAACCAACCTGTGAATCTCCATGCAGACACTAAAATATTTTTGCAAGTTTGTGAATTTGAAAAGGCCCTTCTTGATTCCACCCTCGACTAGAATGCTTAGACCTTACTCTGGATACCAAAATGATGAGTCGTTCTTCAGATCCCAGTACAGCTCAAGTCTTCACTGCACACTTGAGAGTACAGGGACTCATGGTCTCTAACTTCAAGGCAGTTCCATCTACTCCATTTTATATCAGGATTCTACAGAGGGAACTCATTGGGACAGGTCCTGGTTGTTTCTTGAAAGGGATTACCTTTCTGTGGTAGCGAAGTTCTCTAATGCAGATATCTGTAAAATACTTCCCCTTAGATGGTAGCTACTCATCAGGGATGCAAGCTTCTCTCTTTGGGGCAGAAATCTTGACGTCTTCCTGATGCAAGATGTTTCCTTCCTTTTTAAGTTTCTAACAAGCAGGGCCCCCTGATTCCTCCTGTATTGATTTGTATTGTAAGTGTACTGTCTGCCCTCATGTTGTAAAGCGCTGCGCAAACTGTTGGCGCTATATAAATCCTGTTTAATAATAACACTGCTTTTTAACCTTCTCATGGCTCTGATCTGACCCAGAAGGGCATGGTTCTCAGAAGTCCTTTGTCTGCTCCATGATAAACCGATGATCCCTGCTTTTTCAAGATCTAATTCTGTTTCTCAATCACTGGCTTTAATGGCATAGCTGTGACAGACTCTTTGATGCTGTCCCACCATGCACCATGCTTCTTTAACGCAATCATGGGGTCAAAACATTGTAAAGCCTCTCTTGTACTGTGAGATTTACATTTAGTCCTTTAGAAACCTCCCTTTATGGCAGGAAAAATACTTTGTAGACTTTATAGCCATTAGCTTGGCAATGGGGGTGCTGAAATGTCTCATAAGGCTCCATTTCTGGTTCTTGACAAGTATAGGGTTTTCAGGCATAAGATATTATTATTATTATTTTTAGATTTTATATATATATATATATATATATATATATATATATATATATATATATATATATATATATATATATATATATATATTTATTTATTTTTTACGAAAGTTATGGCCTGTTTTCACTTTAATACTCCCTGCACACTTCTCTAATAAATAGCACTGCTGGGGTAGCATATACTCAGATGAAGCAGTGAGCATAGGGGCATGTTTTACCACTGGAGATTTGCTCTCTGTATTTTTGTGTGTGTGTATGAGCAGCAGTCTGACTTGCAAGTGTGTTGAAAGATAAGGTTTTTTTTTAAACTTTTGCTGCAGCACATAGCATCATAAAAAAAATAGGACAAGCATATTACTCAGTTTGCAGCCCGACTAGATTACAGTAATTAATAAGTTATAAGCAGGCTTTAACATCCCTGTAATGAAGTTTTAAAATGACAGCTCCTTAAAGGGGTTGTAAAGTCAGAAGGTTTTTTATCTTAATGCATTCTGTGCGTTAAGATAAAAAGCCTTCTGCGTGCAGCAGCCCCCATGGCCCCCCTAATACTTACCTGAGCCTCATCTTTGTCCAGCAATGTCCACAAGTGTCTTGGCTGTCCAAGACTCTTCCTCCTGATTGGTTGAGACAATCAAAGTCCACTAACCAATCAGGGGAGAGAGAGGGGCAGGGCCAGGCCTCGGCCCTTGTCTGAATAGACACAAGGAGCTGTGACTCGGCTTGGGTGCCCCCATAGAAAACTGCTTGCTGTGGGGGAACTCAGCAGGAGGAAAGGACGAGGAGTACAGAAGAGGGACCCGAGAAGAGGACGATCTGGGCTGCTCTGTGCAAATCCACTACACAGGGCAGGTAAGTATAACGTGTTTGTTATTTTTATAGGGAAAAAATTTTTGACTTTACAATCACTTTAAAGCTATGCAAGTGCTTTCTGTACACATTGCTCTTTTAGAAACGGAAATATTTGTGAACCTGCCTTCGTGTTTAATCTTCCTACAGGCAGCAATATACCCACATGTACTTGAATCTACAGTGCTGTATCTCTCAATGAACCTCACAAAAAAGGATTGTACATTAAGAGAAAAATCCTATTTTCAATTTTAGAATTGGTTTAAAAAAATTAGCTAAAATATCAACTTTCAATGGGTCGTTGTGAAATATAATCAAGTAGCAGTGTATAGTTTTGTATTACAGGTATATTACAATTGTAGGCTGTTATTGATTCTATTGAAACTGCTGTTTTTTTTATAACAGTTGTTTGGCCCAGGCATACAGCCCCATCACTGCGATCTTACAAATATGGATGGAGTAGTCACGGTCACCCCAAGAAGTATTGACGCTGATACATTTGTTGATGATCAGCGTATCACTGAAACCACCATGTTACACAGTGGAGTGAAGGTGCAGTTTGGGTCATCCCATGTTTTTAAATTTGTGGATCCTAATCATGACCAGTTGCTGGGTAAAAGACCATCAGATGCTGGACAGATGTTTAGAGGGCAAAGGGGCAAGATGGGGTAAGCTTCTTTTTTTTTCTTTTTTAAATGTTATCTTAAAATTATTGTTAAAGTTTCTTTTCAAATCTCATAAACCCATATTTTATTTGCAATAGAAAACATATCAAATGTTTAAACTGAGAAACTATACCATTTGAAGAAAAAAAATTTAAATTTTGAAATTAATGACAGTAACCTATCCCAAAAAGTTGGGACGGGGCAACTAAAAGCTGGCAATGTAAGTGGTACGAACAACGAATTGCTGGAAGAACATTTTACTACTAATTAGGTTAATTGACAACAGATCAGTAACATGATTGCTTATGTTAAGAGCATCTTGGGGAAAGTCAAAGGGGTTGATTTACTAAAGGCAAATAGACTGTGCACTTTGCAGAGTGCAGTTGCCCTCTGCAAGTGCAATTGTTCCAGAGCTTAGTAAATGAGATAAGGCTTGACTTTGCAAAGAGTACCCAATCCTGTGCAAGGAAAATAAAAAAACCTGCATTTTTGCTTGCACATGATTGGATAATGGAAGTCAGCAGAGCTTCTGCTCATTTATTAAGCTCTGGAGCAACTGCTCTTACAGAGGGCAACTTTGTCTTTTTCCCTTTAGTAAATCAACCCCAAAGTGTCTCAAAAGACATTGGGCAAAGAATCACCAATCTTTGAAAAGCTGCGTCTAAAAATTATTGAACGATTTCCCATTAATAATCTTTGATGTAAAATTGCAAAGACTTTAAATACATCATCTACAGTACATCATAAAAAAAGATTCAGAGAATTTGGAGAAATCTCTGTGCACAAAGGACAAGGCCAAAATGCAATATTGGATGCCCGTGATCTAAGGCCCTCAGGCAGTACTGCATTAAAAACAGGCATGATTCTGTGATGGATATCACTGCATGGGTTCAGGAATATTTTTAAAAAAAATCACTGTCTGTGAATACAGTTCACGGTGCCATCCAAAAATGCAAGTTAAAGCTCTATCATGCAAAGAAGAAACCGTGAACGTGATCCAGAAACGCTGCCATCTTCTCTGGGCCAAAGCTCGTTTAAAATGGTCTGTTTGAAAGTGGTAAACTGTTCTGTGGTCAGACTAATCAAATTTTGACATTTCTTTTTGACAACCATGGGCACCACGTCCTCTACTAAAGAGGAGAGGGACTTTCAGGCTTGTTATCAGTGCTCAGTTCAAAAGCTTGCATCTGTGATGGTATAGGGGTGCATTAGTGTGCATGGAATGGGCAGACTGCACATCTGGAAAGGCACCATCAGTGCTGAAAGATGGCTCCAGATTTTAGAGCAGCATATGCTCACAACTAGATGTCTTTTTCAGGGAAGGCTTTGCATATTTCAGCAGGACAATGCTAAACCGCATACTACATCTATGACAACAGCTTTACATAGTTACATAGTAGGGGAGGTTGAAAAAAGACACAAGTCCATCAAGTCCAACCTATGTGTGTGATTATATGTCAGCATTACATTGTATATCCCTGTAAGTTGCGGTCTTTTGGGTGCTTGTCTAATAGTTTTTGGAAACTATCAATGCCCCCCACTGAGACCACCGCCTGTGGAAGGGAACTCCACATCCTTTCCGCTCTTACAGTAAAGAACCCTCTACGTAGTTTAAGGTTAAATTATTATTATTACATTTTAATGAGTGGCCTCGTGTCTTGTTAAACTCCCTTCCGCTTTATCCCTATTGTGGGATTACCAGTATGGTATTTGTAAATTTAAATTGTATCCCCTCTCAAGCGTCTCTTCTCCAGAGAGAATAAGTTCAGTGGTCGCAACCTTTCTTCATGACTAATGTCCTCCAGACCCTTTTATTAGCTTTGTTACCCTTCTTTGTACTCGCTCCATTTCCAGTACATCCTTCCTGAGGACTGGTGCCCAGAACTGGATAGCATACTCCAGGTGCAGCCAGACCAAAGTTTTGTAAAGTGGGAGAATTATTGCTTTATCCCTGGAGTTAATCCCTTTTTTAATGCATGCCAATATTCTGTTTGCTTTGTTAGGCTCAGCAATGTCATGCAGTGCCAAGGCTGCTGCTATCATATACTAGAACCCCCAGGTCCTTTTCCATCCTAGATTCCCCCAGAGGTTCTCCCCCAGTGTATAGATTGCATTCATATTTTTGCCACCCAAATGCATTATTTTACATTTTTCTACATTAAACCTCATTTGCCATGTAGTTGCCCACCCCATTAATCTGTTCAGATCTTCTTGCAAGGTTTCCACATCCTGTGGAAAAGTTATTGCCCTGCTTAGCTTAGTATCATCCGCACATACAGAGATAGAACTGTTAACCCCATCCTCCAGGTCGTTTATGAACAAATTAAATAGGAGTGGTCCCAGCACAGAACCCTGTGGGACCCCAGTACCCACCCTGACCATTCTGATTATTCTATATTTATCAACACCCTCTGAACTTGTCCTTATAGCTTGTCTTAGTAGTAGAAGACTCCGGGTGCTTAACTGGCCTGCAGTCCAGACCTTTCACCAACTGAAAATATTTCATGCGTCCTGAGATAAAATAAACGACCAAGAAGACCCAGGACTATTGAGCAGTTAGAATCCTATAAGTTGGAATCCTAAATAAGGCAAGAATGGGACAACTTTCCTCTCCTAAAACTCTAGCAGCTGGTCTCCTCAGTTCCCAGATGTTTACAGACTTGTTAAAACAGGAGGCTACAATGTGGTAAACATGGCCCTATCCCAACTTTTTTGAGACGTGTTGCTGCCATCAATTTCAAAAGTACTTTAAAACCCTAAACCAGCCCGGCCTAGCAGCATAGCCAAGGAATATTGTCCAAAAGGAAGTTTATTCAGGAACAATGCTCATGACACCAGTTTACCTAACTAAAGCCTATGGAGACCAGGTATGCCAGGCTGCTCTATTCTTGCCTCATTGGAGTGACAGAGTGGTGTTTGTTCTTGCCCCAGATTTGCTGAAGTGGTACGTTCTGAGGTGGGAAAAATATGTTGATGTGTCAATTGACTTTTGGGATACTTGGAGTCTGTGCTGCTTTTAGTTAGCAGTTGGAGCTATTTCTGTTCTTATTTCTTAAGTGGATCAAGTGGTGATTAAGGATAAAATGTCATATCTTCATACTAAGCCTACCAAGAGATATGGCTTCTGATTACTTGTTGGATTGCCAAGCCTCGGTGTCAGACATATATTGAAGAGGTTAAAGTTGAATGGCCTGCTGTTCTTAAGGACTTTATTTGAAAGCTGAATTCACATTAGTACTGCCACAGTATCTGCTTTCCACTCTGATCTCTGTCTAATTTGCAAAGATCCAGTGGGTCACTATGAGTCCGAATCGTTGGGGCAAATCTTTATTTTCTGTGTTTCAAGAGGATTAAGAATTTAAGGAGTAGAATAATTTCCCTAAATGAAAACCTGCAAATATAATGCATTTTTCATTTTGATAGATGGACAAACCATTAAAAAAAAAAAAAAAAAAAAATGCTACTGGAGAAATTAAATTGAATGTAATTTAAAAAAAATAAACCTGTTATACTTTCCTGCTCTGTGCAAAACCACTGCACAGAGCAGGAAAGTATAACAGGGTTATTTTTTTAAAAATGCTCTTCTTGGGCCCTTGCCGAGTGCCCCCATGGCAAGCCGCTTGCTGTGGGGACACTCGCGCATGGTCGCTCCGAGTCGGCTCTCTGCGTCCTTACGACACAAAGCATGGCTCGGCCCCGCTCTATTCAGAGCTTCGTTATAGAGATTTATCTTTTTATATTTAATATTTTTCACAATTTTTTTTCTATGGTAATAAATATAAAGGACTAAAGTCTCAAATCTTTTTAATATGTTAACCACTTCCATACCGGGCCTATTCTGGCACTCCTCTTCTACATGTAAAAATCCATAATTTTTTTTTTTGGCTAGAAAATTACTTTGAACCCCCAAACATTATGTATGTTTTTTTTTTAGCAGACACCCTAGGAAATAAAATGGCTGTCATTGCAACTTTTAATGTTGCACGGTGTTTGCACAACAATTTTTCCGAACACGTTTTTATTTTTTGGTTTGACATGAATTAAAAATTAACAAAACTGTAAAGTTAGCCCAATTCTTTGCATAACATGAAAGATGAAGTTATGCCGAGTAAATAGATATCCAACATGTCACGTTTTAAAATTGCGCACACTCGTGGAATGGTGCCAAACTTCGGTACTTAAAAATATCCATAGGCGACGCTTTAAAATTTTTTACAGGTTACCAGTTTAGAGTTACAGAGGAGGTCTAGTGCTAGAATTAATGTTCTCGCTCTAACGCACACGGTGATACCTCACGTGTGGTTTGAACAGTGTTTGCTTGTGCATTAGCGTCTGTGTGCAGGCTACCAGGAACAGGGGCGATTTTAATTTTTTTTTTTTCCATTGCTTATTTTACTTTATTTTTTATTTTTACACTTTCTTTTTTAATTTTTTTTTTTGGATCACTTTTACTCCTATTACAAGGAATGTAAACAATTCCTTGTAATAGGAATGGTGTGTGACAGGTCCGCCTTTATGGAGGGTCAATAAGACCCCACATCTCTCCTTCAGGCTGGAAACCATGAGATAAAAAAAAAAAAATTCCTGATCCCATGCTTACCAGCCGCAACCGCGGCTTTGTTTACAAGCCCGGACGTGACGTCATCACGTCGCGCCCGGGCCTCCGATGGTCTTAGAGATGACTGGTGACCATCTGGTCACCGGAAATCTCTATGATCATCATCCGGCTGTGGCCAATCCTTTTCCCTGGGTACCCGATGGCACGGGACAGCCATTCCCCTCCCTTCGCCTGTAAGAATGATCTAGCGGCTGAATTGCCGCTATGATCGTTCTTATGGTTCACGGAATCGCCAGCTGAAAAAGAGGATATCTGATCTAATGATGCTTGTAGCTGCAGGCATCATTCAGATATTCCCACTGAAAGTCAAGGATGTCATATGGGCGGGAAGTTAAAGTAACTTCAAAAGAAATTTGTAAGATTTTAAATCTATTACTAAAATAATACTTGGTAATTGTGCCATGAAGATCCTTATTCAGCCACTTCCTCTTATTGGATAATTGTGCTCTCTCCTGTGTTGCCACATACTCTTTCAGTGGAAACTATAACCAACTGCGCATCCAGCTTCAGCTGCCTGATGTTGTAATGGGATAAATTGGTCACAAAGGTTTTCACTTCTCAGTTCCAAGGCTCCTTTCACGCTTGTGCGACTTTTCCTGCAACTTTGAAAATCAGAGTCGCATGACAAGTCGCACCCCATGATTCCCAATGATAACCATTCATCTGTGCAACTTCAAGTCATGCGTACTTTAATGTAATCCCTGTACTACTTTGGTCCGACTTTGATGCGAGTTGAGGTCCATAGACCTCAAGTTTACACAGGAATTCCCTGAAAGTGCAGCCGCAAAACCGCGTGACTTTTAAGTCACAACAGTGTGAAAGGGGCCTAAGGCTGCTTTCACACCAGTATTCCTGCATATGGGTTATATAAACTGAGGAGAAATTATGAGAAGTATAAACAAAATTTATGCTTCTCAGATTAAGATATTCTGCATTTAGATGTATCCAGCGTTGTGTGTGCCATGGTGGTTAATGTTGATCTACGTTTCCTTGTTGACAAGGTATGTTGGGGTGGCCATCAAAATGAATGCAACTTCAATACAATCAGTATGTTTATGGTCACATTTGTTACTGCAACACATGGGTATAAAACCAGCCTTTGATGTATAATGAATTATGGAAAGAGGCAATGATGTATTTTGCTTTACTTAAACAGCTTCAAGGCATTTATCAAAATAAGACTGGATAACCTATGTTTTAAGAGTACAGTCATGGTAATGATTGTATTGGTATAGAGCCATTTTATACTATTAAATAGTCTAAGCGATTAGCAAATTTTGACTTTTTTTTTCTTATTTGTAATGTTGATTTCAATATCTGCTACTTTTATCTCTTTTTACACGAGAAGAGTACAGTCATGGCAAAAAAGCATAGACCAATAGCCTTTTCCACCAGATCTCTCTTAAACTGTCCATGCAACTTAGTCTGGTTGTACAATCTCCTTTTGCTCTACCATCAGCTATGTAGTACAAGAGCCTTTCTGATTACATGCATAGGACATGGAAGCAAGGCTAAGCCCAACTATGCATGAAAACATAGGAACTGGGGTGCAGATAAATAGCAGCAGGTGCTCTGGGCTGGTGAGTCAAAATTTGAAATATTTGGCTGTAGCAGGAGGCAGCTTGCTCACTGAAGACTTGGAGAGTGGTACAATATTGAGTGTCTGCAGGCAACAGTGAAGCATGGTGGAGGTTCCTTACAGGTTTGGGGCTGCATTTCTGCAAATGAAGTTGGAGATTAGGTCAGGATCACTGCATGTGAATTACACAGGAACATGCAGCACGATCCTGTGCTATTCACATGCAGATTCCAGTGTGAATGGGCCCTTAGGTTTTCAAAAAAGAATTGCTCAGTTGAACAAAAGGGGCAGGAGCTTTCACTATTTTTCCTGCGCTTTCATACTCCATTGAACCTTCTAGGCACTGGTCATAGATCTTTAACAATGCTTACACTGACTATTTGGTTGAATAACTAAAGGCAAAACTTTTTGTGGGGAAAGGGGTTATAACATCTGTTGCGTTTTTATTGTTGTCTATGTCCCCACTAGAGAGATTCACACTCTTTATTTGCCCTGTTTATTGCTATCCCTGAGAATTAAAGTAAAGATAAATTCCAAATTTTGGGTTATCACCCGAACAGGATTAGATGGGGACACTAGTTCTGGTGACTCTGATGACAACCGGGCATTCCCTCACTTTTGATGGATTTCCACTCACTTCTTGTTGTGGCTATGGGAAAAGAAGTGTAGGAAAATCTCCCCAATGGGACACAGACGGCACAAAAAAAATAAAAACTTGACAAGGGTTATAAGCCTTCCTTACTCCGATTTATTAAAAAAAAAAGTTTTTTGCCTTTTAGTTTCACTTTTTAAATATTTTTTTCACATGGCATTTTTTTTTGTCTACCCGAATACCAGACAACTATTTATTTTTCTGATGGGTAGTACATCGTTTGCATTGCATTCATTTTGTGATACCAGAATGTCTTTCATTATAATCCTTTGAATGCATTCAGAGGGAAGAATGAAACCAAAATGTGTTATTCTGAGAATGCTAAACACCTTTTCATTGTTCTTTTTAGGGTTCAGGAAACAACATTTGGCCTTGAAGGAGATGTTCTTAGTGGCTCATCACTGCAGTCCAATAAGGTATAAATATTTTTGTTTTGTGTCATTTTGTTTTCTACCAAGCAGAACTAAGAGCCCATTCACACAGGGGCAACTTTGGATCCGACTTCAAGTCGCCTCAAGTCGTGCTACATGAAAAAATCAATGTAATTGAATGGATCCGTCTTAATGTACACTACTGCAGTCGCTCCGACTTCAGAAAAGGTTCCTGTACTACTTCAATCCGACTTCTAGGCGACTTGTACCCATTGATTTCAATGGAAGTCGCCTCCAAGTCGGATGCCTGTTCATAGTGAGGCAACTTTACAGGAAAATGAAAAGAATTTACCCAGGAAGAGCGACCGCGATATGCCAGAAAAAAAAAAGTGTTTTTTCCTTTCCCAATGAGCGACAAGCAATACTGACATGTGTTTGGTATGAATCATGAAGGGAAACTCCACGCCAAATTTTAAATAAAAACCGACATGGGTTCCCCTCCAAGAGCATACCAGGCCCTTAGGTCTGGTATGGATTTTAAGGGGAACCCCCTATGCCGAATAAACGGCGTGGGGATCCCCCCAAAATCCATACCAGACCCTTATACGAGCATGCCCTCAACATGGGGGGTAGGTGCTTTGAGGAAGGGGGGCGCCCTTTTTTTACACTTTTTTTTTTTTAAATTGTCACTTTTATTCCCATTACAAGGAATGTAAACATCCCTTGTATTAGAAAAAAGCATGACAGGACCTCTTAAATATTAAATCTGGGGTCAAAATGACCTTAGATCTCCTATTTACACTAAAATACAATAAAATAATAAAATAATTCTGTCAAAAAAAAAAAGAAAAAAAAACCCTTTAAGAGCTATGGGCGGAAGTGACGTTGCTTCTGCCCTGCAATGATATAGAGATGGGTGGGAGCCATCTTCCCTTCACTCGTCTCCATATCAGGCCATAGGAAGGATCTGATTGCCTCCGCCGCTGCCGACGGCTCCGGTAAGCAGCGGAGGGCAGCGGATCGCGGCGGGAGGGGGTCCCCTCTCCTGCCGCCGATAGAAGTGGTCTCGCAGCGAAACCGCCACAGAGACCACATTTATCTTAAACCGGACCGCTCACTGAAGGAGGATACCAGAGTTATGGCAGCCAACTGCTGCCAAAAGAATGATATTCACATTCAAACAGCTGACGTATAACGACGGTGGGCGGTCCGGAAGTGGTTAATGTGAATGTGATATATATATCACACACACTACATTTACTCCTATATGCTGACTTGGCTTCCCAAGTGACATCTCTGCACTTAGCTGATTCTCAATCCCTCTCCATGCATGTCTGCAAGCAAGCATTCCCACCATTCTTCTACACCTGTGCCTGTTTGCAGAGCACATCTTTATGATCTCCCTTCCTGCACAGCTGTGAAAAGTTGGTTTTGTGTGCATCACTCTCACACTGTCTTCTCAGTGGGCTTTTTTCCTAACCAGAGGAGGACTACGTTTTTAAGGATCCTGGGCGCCACGCTTGAAGACTTTGGGAAGAAGATACAGACACATTGGTTATTTTATATCGGTACTTTCCTTTTGCGGATCAACAGACATTCATCATCTTGCACCAATAGAATAGAACACTTATTTTTAGAATATATAGTAAGATTAAAATACCGTAACAAAAACTTATTTCAATGTATTAAACATATTTAGCTTAAAGTGGTTGTAAACCCTATTAATGAAATTTGACCTAGGCACATATATCTGTAGTGTTTACTTGGCTCTCTCCAAAGCTCTAAGTGCCCTGTCTTTCTGCTGCTTTGTTCCTCTGTCACTTCTGACAAGTTCTCCGACACATGAAATAACAGCTGAAGTGTTTTTTTTTTTTTTGGGGAGGGAGCTTAAAGGGAGGTGAGCACTAAGCTTGTCTATTCAGATTGCAGCTCTGTGTGTTCTTCCTTCATCTGCCTAGGTGGAGTAGGGGTGTGTGCCTTTACTCCAATCAGGTCTCGCACAGTGTAAGCTCAGACACCACACCCACTGCTGGAAGAGGAAACAAGATTTCTAACACAATCTGCACTTTCCAAAGCGTGTAGATTGGGGAAAAACTGCAGATATGCAAGTAAAACTTATGTAGGAGGATTTGTTTTATCTCTGTGTATCCTCTGAGGCTATTCCGTTCACTGGGTATAGGAGAGGGTTTACATCCACTTTAAGTTAATAATTGTTTTGACTTTTTTTCCCTAGGGCTCTAGTAAGTTGGACAGTGATAAAATGGGAAGCTCTACAGAACGTGGCATGGTAAAGCCAATGATACGCATGGATAAGCAACAAGAACACCGTAGTCTGGATGGCAGGTAAGAAAATTGAACTTCTTTGAAAAGTTGTGTTTTTGCTTTGGTGTTCCAAAAATAAATTTCTCTTTTGTTCATCGACGGACACAGTGCCTCCTTAATCCTGACCATTGGGTTATATCGCCTCTGCAGGAGTAGTACTAGGCAGAACAAAAAACACCTGACTACGCCCATGGGCTGGCCTCAGTCAGTATATAACCCCCTCCCTGCTCTAGGTATTCGGTTTATTTTTGTCTAGTCAGGAGCAAGGACCTAGCTCCCTGCTGGGATCTTTTGGTCCTAGCAAATTTTACTTTTTCTCTTTCTTCCATGCATTTTCTCCTGAAAGATCTGCAATCAACTGCGGGGCTGGGCAACGGGCTGGATAATCTAGATCCAGTGGTCTCCCCAGTCCAGCCAGCGAGCGTGTGCAGACTGCAGCTATGCGCTAGGTTGACCGCGACATAGCCTCAACGGACGGAGGCTGGCCCATGAGTTATACGTCTTACAGGGTCGCATACGAATGGGCACTGGTCGCAGCGGTCCCTTGGCCGACAGCCCCCCACGTTGGTGGCAATGAGTTCTGTCTGGAAGGTCACTTGTACCATGGATCGGTAAGTACAGTCCCCCCTTTCTCACTTTGTACAGTTTGGGGTGGGCGCATGTACCCTCCAGGGATGGTCGAACCTGCCTGCAGGATCTCTCCTCCCATCCTAAAGTCCCTTGGTTAAACTGGGCTTCCCCCTCCCCCCACGGATCGGTGGGAGTCCCAGGGCAGGCAGCAGAGATCCCTGGGGGTCTCCCCCGCCATTCCCCTTCTGGGTGGTGTGTGACCTGCCCTGGCGCTATGGGGGGGTCCAGTGCAGGAGACCTCCAGGTGCATGCCCTGCTGTGTGTGCAGTGTGAGGTAGTGTGCAGTTTGTGTGTCCCAGTGCAGACAGTACAGCGGTGTCCCATTAAATGTTCACCCTCCCCTACCTTTTTGTAAGGGGGTCCCCTTGCAGAGGGTGAAGAGATGTTGAAGGCACAGAGGATCCTGGCAGCATGTTTCAGCATGTCAAATGGCTGGCGGCCATGTTTGGATGGTCCGATTACATCACGACGGCCATTTTTCCCTTGGTCTGGCTGGTTTCCGGCCGGCTGCCATGTTTGTGTAACCGATGATGTCACAGTGGCCATTTTTCGTTAGGCTAGTGAGATGCTAGAGACGGCCGGAACCTCGTGGAGATGCCAGAGCTCCTCTTCCTCCCCTATGCTTCTCTTCCTGTCCCGGGATATATGAAATGGACGCCAACATTGGTGTTGCTGGGTCCGATTGCGGCGCTCCTCCGTTTGGTAGGGTGAGTCTTTGGGGGTCCTTATGTATCTTCCTCTCTGCTGATAGGTACCCTGGCCATTGGGGAGTGCCTTAGTGGTGCCAAAGTTCCTTTGTACTACAGGGTCGTCTTCTCTATTGAGCCTCAGGGTCACATCTCACCAACTGATCCCCTCATGGAGGTCGCAGGTCCCTTGGAACCCCAGCTTCCCATGGTTGCGCTGATGGCGGGTCCTTGAGTCATTGGTATCCCGGGTGGAAGTAGCGTGTGGGCAAAAGACTCAGGAGGAAGTGTCCCCCGCCTTCCCCTGCTCAGACTGTCTCATCTGATGCTGAGCCTGATGCCGCCAGGGATGTGGCCCGTCCAGGGGGGTTTAATATCTCGCCCCCTGACCCATCCGATAGTGAGGATGAGTCCTCTGCGGTCTCAGCAGCGAGTGAAAAAGCGCTGGTGGATGCGCTAGTTACTGTGGTGCGGGAGGCTCTAAAGATGGGAGATGTGGCTGTGTCCTTTGGTACACATAGGTCACCTCGCACACCAAGGGTGTTTCCTTAGCTGCCTTATTTTAATAGGTTTACCTATAAGGAATGGGAACAGCCAAAGTCACCCTTTGTGGTCCCCAAATGTTTGTCAGTACACTACCCCTTTGAAGAATCAAAAGTGGACTACCCCACCAGTGGTGGACCCTCCTGTTTCCAGGTTGAATAAAGCAACCATGATCCCAGTAGAGGAATCCCTGTCCTTTAAGGACCCGGCTGACAGGAAAGCAGAGGCTGTGGCACGCAGCATGTTTACTATGGCTGGGTCGGCATTGCATCCAGTCTTGGCCTTGGCCCTGGTGTCGCAGACCTTAACTGAATGGGCCAAGCTTTTGCGCCAGGGTCTGGGTAGTGAGTAGGTTCCCGCTGCTTATGTTGTTTTAGCGGACCAGTTGGTCCATGGGCTGCAGTATATTTGTGATGCAGCCTTGGATACCTGTTTCAGCGGTGGTGATTAGACGTGTGCTGTGGCTCAAGAATTGGTCAGCAGACCAAGCCTCTAAAAAATCTCTCATTGATCAGTCCTTTCAAGGCAACTGCCTGTTTGGGGCTACCCTGGATGACATCATTTAGGCTTAATGTACACGGGATGTTTTTACAACCTCTCCTGAACGATTTAACTTGACTGATAGTAACCCACGTTTAAACTGCCCGTTTTGCTGCGCTTGCGTTTAGAAAAAAAATAATTTTTTTTCTTTTTTCAAAATGGCCAAAAATGAAAAATGCCTGTAAACGAACAGTGTTTAGAAGCGTTTGGCGCTTGAAATGCCTCTAAACTCATCTGAACTCATTTTTTTTGCTTTCCAAAAAAGGCCTCTAAACTCAACTGCCTAGAAACTACTATAAACGACCCTGAGTACATGTACTGATAAGATAACATAGAGGACAGTTCAGGAGCAGTTGAAAAAAATACCCAACTGCTCCTAACGTCCGTTTAGCAGCAGCAGTGTACATGAGGCCTAAGGGTGTCACAGGGGGAAAGAGTACCTTCTTGCCTCAGTCTAGGAAAGGGAAGGAGCCTCGTCGCAGACAGGGGCCTTCCTTCTTGGCCCATAAGAAATTCTTCCGGAAACAGTCTCGAGTCTTCCCCGGGAAGTTCCAAGCAATCATGTTCTGGTAAGCCTAAAGCAGGCTTCCCCAGATCCACTGACTCCTTCAGCATCAAGGTCTGCCCTCACCCATTGCTGGGGTGGGGGGACCTCTTTGCTGGTTTCCAGATCCATGGACCTCCTTTGTGAGCGTCAAGGGGGTCCACAAATTGAACCTTTTGGGGGTACCAAAGAAGTGGGACAGAATTTTTCCATTTCTGGGGGCCCTGTGTCTCCTTGTGTGGGTATAATTCCTGTAAAGGTTCGGGTAACGTCCCAACTACCCGAGCTCCCCTCTAGCCCTGTCCAGGAAATTGGACTACCTGGGTCAGACACTGAAGTGAATGCTGACCAGGTTAGTAGTTTTTTCTTCTCAAACATCGGCCCCTTCAGCAGGTTCAGCTCAATGGGAAGTAACTGAGGCTCGTGGCAATCTCACGAGTTCCTCTGGTAGACGCCGCGGTCGTCCTAGTGCCACTGCGGGGCCAACGCCTTCCTCTTCTGCGGTGCCTGCGAAGAACTAGGGGCGAAAGTCTTCTGGTGGCTGTAAACGTCCCTTGGAAGCTACCTCTAAAAGAGGACCAGTTGTACCGAGGGCTGAGCTTCCATCCTGCTTTACAGTAACTGGTTTTAATGGCCTAGCCATTAAAAGCCAAGGTACTAAGAGATGGAGGTCTGTCGGGATCAGTGATCTCTACTATGGTGAAGGCGAGGTAGTCGACTTCTAATAAGATATACTATCGTGCTTGGAAAGCTTACATTTCTTGGTGTGAGTCGATTGGTGTTCATCCTCGATCCTTTTCTGTGGCTCGGATCTTACCTTTTCTTCAACAGGGTGTTGAGCAGAAGTTGGCTTTGAACACCTTCAAGGGCCAGGTGTCTGCCTCAGCAGTCTTCTTTCAGTGACCCCTAGCCACTCACTCTTTAGTTCGTACCTTCATTCAAGGAGTCCCACATGTAGCTCCACCTGTACGGTCTCTTTTGCCGCCATGGGATTTAAACTTGGTGCTATCGGTTCTCCAGAAACCTCCATTCAAGAATATTCAGAAGATTCCCTTACCTACGCAGTCCCAGAAGGTGGCATTCCCGGTGGCTATTACCTTGGCCCGCGGGGTTTCGGAGTTGGCGGCATTATCCGGTCGCAGTCCCTATTTAGTACTCCATAGGGATAAAATGGTTCTTCGTCCCTGTCTGTCATTTCTGCTCAAGATTGTCTCTGACTTCCATTTGAATGAGGACATTGTGTTGCCGTCCTTGTGTCCCAAGCCAGCTTATCCCAAGGAATTTACTTTACATACCTTGGATATGGTTTGTGCGATTCAACGTCGCTTTCTACTCAGGCGCTTAGTACTTCTTGGGCCTTCCGTCATCAAGCGTCAATATCACAGGTTTGCTTGGCGGCCACTTGATCGTCAGTGCATACCTTCACTAAATTCTATAAAGTAGATATTTTGGCATCTGTGGATGCTTCTTTTGGCCGCAAGGTTTTGCAGGCTGCTGTTTATGAGGGGGGTTCCCTCTTGAGGGGTGTTTTTTCTTTAACCACTTGCCGACCGCCTAACGCAGATATACTGCGGCAGAATGGCACGGGCAGGCAGAATCACGTTCCCATACGTGACCTGCTTCCCGCGGGTGGGGGGTCCGATCGGACCCCCCCCCCGGTGCCAGCGGCGGTCGGCTTTGCACTGGGAGCGTTGGGAGGCGAGGGGGAGACCATCCGATCGTGGCCCCCCCTCGCGATCGCTCCCAGCCAATGGGAATCCTCCTCTGCCTGTGTGTAGTTTCACACAGGCAGAGGATGTGATGTCATCTCTCCTCGGTCTGGCAGTTTCCGTCCCAGCGCCGAGGAGAGAAGACAAGTAAGTGCACACAACACAAACACACACAGTAGAACATGCCAGGCATACTTTACACCCCCGATCCCCCCCCGATCGCCCCCCGATCCCCCCCCCAATCACCCCCCCCCCTGTCACAAACTGACACCAGCAGTATTTTTTTTTTTCTGATTACTGCATAGTGTCAGTTTGTGACAGTTACAGTGTTAGGGCAGTGAGTATTACCCCCCTTTAGGTCTAGGGTACCCCCCTAACCCCCCCTAATAAAGTTTTAACCCCTTGATCACCCCCTGTCACCAGTGTCACTAAGCGATCATTTTTCTGATCGCTGTATTAGTGTCGATGGTGACGCTAGTTAGGGAGGTAAATATTTAGGTTCGCCGTCAGCGTTTTTATAGCGTCAGGGACCCCCATATACTACCTAATAAATGTTTTAACCTCTTGCTTGCCCCCTAGTTAACCCTTTCACCACTGATCACCGTATAACCGTTACGGGTGAGGCTGGTTAGTTTGTTTATTTTTTATAGTGTCAGGGCACCCGCCGTTTATTACCGAATAAAGGTTTAGCCCCCTGATTGCCCGGCGGTGATATGCGTCGCCCCAGGCAGCGTCAGATTAGCGCCAGTACCGCTAACACCCACGCACGCAGCATACGCCTCCCTTAGTGGTATAGTATCTGTACGGATCAATATCTGATCCGATCAGATCTATACTAGCGTCCCCAGCAGTTTAGGGTTCCCGAAAACGCAGTGTTAGCGGGATCAGCCCAGATACCCGCTAGCACCTGCGTTTTTCCCCTCCGCCCGGCCCAGCCCAGCCCACCCAAGTGCAGTATCAATCGATCACTGTCACTTACAAAAGACTAAAACGCATAACTGCAGCGTTCGCAGAGTCAGGCCTGATCCCTGCGATCGCTAACAGTTTTTTTGGTAGCGTTTTGGTGAACTGGCAAGCACCAGCCCCCGGCAGCGTCAGATTAGCGCCAGTACCGCTAACACCCACGCACGCAGCGTACACCTCCCTTAGTGGTATAGTATCTGATCGGATCAATATCTGATCCGATCTATACTAGCGTCCCCAGCAGTTTAGGGTTCCCACAAACGCAGTGTTAGCGGGATCAGCCCAGATACCTACTAGCACCTGCGTTTTGCCCCTCCGCCCGGCCCAGCCCAGCCCACCCAAGTGCAGTATCGATCGATCACTGACACTTACAAAACACTAAACGCATAACTGCAGCGTTCACAGAGTCAGGCCTGATCCCTGCGATCGCTAACAGTTTTTTTGGTAGCGTTTTGGTGAACTGGCAAGCGCCAGCGGCCTAGTACACCCCGGTCGTAGTCAAACCAGCACTGCAGTAACACTTGGTGACGTGGCGAATCCCATAAGTGCAGTTCAAGCTGGTGAGGTGGCAAGCTCAAGTAGTGTCCCGCTGCCACCAAAAAGACAAACACAGGCCCGTCGTGCCCATAGTGCCCTTCCTGCTGCATTCGCCAATCCTAATTGGGAACCCACCGCTTCTGCAGCGCCCGTACTTCCCCCATTCACATCCCCAACCAAATGCAGTCGGCTGCATGAGAGGCATTTTCTTTATGTCCTCCCGAGACCCCTACCCAGCGAACCCCCCCCCAAAAAAGATGTTGTGTCTGCAGCAAGCGCGGATATAGGCGTGACACCCGCTATTATTGTCCCTCCTGTCCTGACAATCCTGGTCTTTGCATTGGTGAATGTTTTGAACGCTACCATTCACTAGTTGAGTATTAGCATAGGGTACAGCATTGCACAGACTAGGCACACTTTCACAGGGTCTCCCAAGATGCCATCGCATTTTGAGAGACCCGAACCTGGAACCGGTTACAGTTATAAAAGTTAGTTACCAAAAAAAGTGTAAAAAAAAAAAAACACATACAAAAATATAAAAAAAAAAAAAATAGTTGTCGTTTTATTGTTCTCTCTCTCTCTATTCTCTCTCTCTATTGTTCTGCTCTTTTTTACTGTATTCTATTCTGCAATGTTTTATTGTTATTATGTTTTATCATGTTTGCTTTTCAGGTATGCAATTTTTTATACCTTACGGTTTACTGTGCTTTATTGTTAACCATTTTTTTGTCTTCAGGTACGCCATTCACGACTTTGAGTGGTTATACCAGAATGATGCCTGCAGGTTTAGGTATCATCTTGGTATCATTCTTTTCAGCCAGCGGTCGGCTTTCATGTAAAAGCAATCCTAGCGGCTAATTAGCCTCTAGACTGCTTTTACAAGCAGTGGGAGGGAATGCCCCCCCCCCAACGTCTTCCGTGTTTTTCTCTGGCTCTCCTGTCTCAACAGGGAACCTGAAAATGCAGCCGGTGATTCAGCCAGCTGACCATAGAGCTGATCAGAGACCAGAGTGGCTCCAAACATCTCTATGGCCTAAGAAACCGGAAGCTACGAGCATTTTATGACTTAGATTTCGCCGGATGTAAACAGCGCCATTGGGAAATTGGGAAAGCATTTTATCACACCGATCTTGGTGTGGTCAGATGGTTTGAGGGCAGAGGAGAAATCTAGGGTCTAATAGACCCCAATTTTTGCAAAAAAGAGTACCTGTCACTACCTATTGCTATGATAGGGGATATTTACATTCCCTGAGATAACAATAAAAATGATTTAAAAAAAAAAAATGAAAGGAACAGTTTAAAAATAAGATAAAAAAATAATAATAATAAAGAAAAAAAAAAAAAAAAAGCACCCCTGTCCCCCCTGCTCTCGCGCTAAGGCGAACGCAAGCGTCGGTCTGGCGTCAAATGTAAACAGCATTGCACCATGCATGTGAGGTATCACCGCGAACGTCAGATTGAGGGCAGTAATTTTAGCAGTAGACCTCCTCTGTAAATCTAAAGTGGTAACCTGTAAAGGCTTTTAAAGGCTTTTAAAAATGTATTTAGTTTGTCGCCACTGCACGTTTGTGCGCAATTTTAAAGCATGTCATGTTTGGTATCCATGTACTCGGCCTAAGATCATCTTTTTTATTTCATCAAACATTTGGGCAATATAGTGTGTTTTAGTGCATTAAAATGTAAAAAAGTGTGTTTTTTCCCCAAAAAATGTGTTTGAAAAATCGCTGCGTAAATACTGTGTGAAAAAAAAATGAAACACCCACCATTTTAATCTGTAGGCCATTTGCTTTAAAAAAATATATAATGTTTGGGGGTTCAAAGTAATTTTCTTGCAAAAAAAAATTATTTTTTTATGTAAACAATAAGTGTCAGAAAGGGCTTTGTCTTCGAGTGGTTAGAAGAGTGGGTGATGTGTGACATAAGCTTCTAGATGTTGTGCATAAAATGCCAGGACAGTTCAAAACCCCCCAAATGACCCCATTTTGTAAAGTAGACACCCCAAGCTATTTGCTGAGAGTCATGTTGAGTCCATGGAATATTTTATATTGTGACACAAGTTGCGGGAAAGAGACAATTTTTTATTTTTTTTTTTTTTTTTTTGCGCAAAGTTGTCACTAAATGATATATTGCTCAAACATGCCATGGGAATATGTGAAATTACACCCCAAAATACATTCTGTTGCTTCTCCTGAGTACGGGGATACCACATGTGTGAGACTTTTTGGGAGCATAGCCGCGTACGGGACCCCGAAAACCAAGCACCGCCTTCAGGCTTTCTAAGGCCGTAAATTTTTGATTTCACTCTTCACTGCCTATCACAGTTTCGGAGGCCATGGAATGCCCAGGTGGCAAAAAAAAACCCCAAATGACCCCATTTTGGAAAGTAAACACCCCAAGCTATTTGATGAGAGGTATAGTGAGTATTTTGCAGACCTCACTTTTTGTCACAAAGTTTTGAAAATTGAAAAAAGAAAAAAAAAAATTTTTTTCTCGTCTTTCTTTATTTTCAAAAACAAATGAGAGCTGCAAAATACTCACCATGCCTCTCAGCAAATAGCTTGGGGTGTCTACTTTCCAAAATGGGGTCATTTGGGGGGGGTTTGTGCCACCTGGGCATTCCATGGCCTCCGAAACTGTGATAGGCAGTGAGGAGTAAAATCAAAAATGTACGCCCTTAGAAATCCTGAAGGCAGTGATTGGTTTTCGGGGCCCCGTACACGGCTAGGCTCCCAAAAAGTCCCACACATGTGGTATCCCCATACTCAGGAGAAGCAGCTAAATGTATTTTGGGGTGCAATTCCACATATGCCCATGGCCTGTGTGAGCAATATATCATTTAGTGACAACTTTGTGCAAAAAATAAAAAATAAATAAAAAATTTGTCACTTTCCCGCAACTTGTGTCAAAATATAAAACATTCCATGGACTCAATATGCCTCTCAGCAAATAGCTTGGGGTGTCTACTTTCCAAAATGGGGTCATTTGGGGGGGGTTTATGCCATCTGGGCATTTTATGGCCTTCAAAACTGATAGGTAGTGAGGAGTAAAATCAAAAATGTACGCCTGTAGAAATCCTGAAGGCAGTGATTGGTTTTCGGGGCCCCGTACGCGGCTAGGCTCCCAAAAAGTCCCACACATGTGGTATCCCCATACTCAGGAGAAGCAGCTAAATGTATTTTGGGGTGGAATTCCACATATGCCCATGGCCTGTGTGAGCAATATATCATTTAGTGACAACTTTTTGTAATTTTTTTTTTTTGTCATTATTCAATCACTTGGGACAAAAAAAATGAATATTCAATGGGCTCAACATGCCTCTCAGCAAATTCCTTGGGGTGTCTACTTTCCAAAATGGGGTCATTTGTGGGGGTTTTGTACTGCCCTGCCATTTTAGCACCTCAAGAAACGACATAGGCAGTCATAAATTAAAGGCAGAAAATGTACCCTAGTTTGTAGGCGCTATAACTTTTGCGCAAACCAATAAATATACACTTATTGACATTTTTTTTACCAAAGACATGTGGCCGAATACATTTTGGCCTAAATGTATGACTAAAATTGAGTTTATTGGATTTTTTTTAGAACAAAAAGTAGAAAATATCATTTTTTTTCAAAATTTTCAGTCTTTTTCTGTGTATAGCGCAAAAAATAAAAACAGCAGAGGTGATCAAATACCATCAAAAGAAAGCTCTATTTGTGGGAAGAAAAGGACGCAAATTTCGTTTGGGTACAGCATTGCATGACCGCGCAATTAGCAGTTAAAGCGACGCAGTGCCGAATTGTAAAAAGTGCTCTGGTCAGGAAGGGGGTAAAACCTTCCGGGGCTGAAGTGGTTAAACATTTTTTATTTCAGATGGGGCTTCAGTGTCCTGGTTAGGGCTCTTGTGGTTAGCCTTGGGTTATTTTGCCCACCCCTCATTTTTCTTTGGCACTGCTTTTGGATGTCCCAATGTTCCCAACGAAAGAGAAAATGGGATTTTTGTACTCACCGTAAAATCCATTTCTCTGAGTTCATTGACTGACACAGCACCCATCCCTCTATAGAGTTTTTGATACTTCTATTACTGCTTGCTACTAAACTGAATACCTAGAGCAGGGAGGGGGTTATATATTGACTGAGGACAGCCCATGGGCGTAGCCAGGTGTTTTTTGTTCTGCCTAGTCCTACTCCTGCAGAGGCGATATAACCCAATGGTCAAGATCGAGGCGCTGTGTCTGTCGAACTCAGAGAAATGGATTTTACGGTGAGTACAAAAATCCCATTATCTGTCCCTTAAATTAAGAGACATTAACAGGATATAGAACTTCAGCTGTCTAACTTTTGTAATTCCAGACCGTTATCACTATCACTAAATATCACTATAAATGGATTCGTTTGATTTCTAATATTGTTCATTTAAATCTAAACAATCGGCAATAATTTTGAGTGGAGGTCTCCAAGCTTTCTTGTTATACATATAGAAGTTTGAAATGCACTTGTTAAGGGTCTGTTGGTGCTATATAAATTCTGTATAATAATAATATACACATACTGACCACTTTATTCAGGTACACCTATTCAATTGCTTGGCAACACAAATTGCTAATCAGCCAACCACATGGCAGCAACTCATTTCATTTAGGCATCTAGACGTGTTGCAGAATACTTAATGAGGTTCAAACTGAGCATCAGAATGGGAAAGGGAGGGGATTTAAGTGACTTTGAACGGGGCATGGTTGTTGGTGCCAGACAGGGCTGGTCTGAGTATTTCAAAAACTGCTGATCTACTAGGATTTTTATGCACAACCATCTCTAGGGTTTACAGAGACTGGTCCGAAAAAGAAAAAATATCCAGTGAGTGTCCGTTGTGTGGACGAAAATGCCTTGTTGATGTCAGAGGTGAATGTGCAGACTGGTTCAAGATGTTAGAAAGGCAACCGTAACTAAAACAACCACTTGTTACAACCAAGGTATGCAGAATACCGTCTCTGAACGCACAACACATCGAACCTTGAAACAGATGGGCTACAGCAGCAGAAGACCACAACAGGTGCCAATCCTGTCAGCTAAGAACAGGAAACTGAGGCTACAATTCGCACAGGCTCACCAAAATTGGACAATAGAAGATTGGAAAAATGTTGCCTGGTCTATTGAGTCAGTTTTAGCTGCGACATTTAGATGATAGGTCAGAATTTGGTGTAAACAACATGAAAGCATGGATCCATCCTTTCATCCTGCAGCAACAGTTCAGGTTGGTGGTGTAATGGTGTGGGGGATATTCTCTTGGCACACTTTGGGCTCCTTAATACCAATTGAGCATCGTTTGAAGGCCACGGCCTACCTGAGTATTGTTGCTGACCACGTCCATCCCTTTATGACTACAGTGTACCAATCTTCTGATGGTTACTTCCAGCAGGATAATGCACCATGTCGCAAAGCTCAAATCATCTCAAACTGGTTTCTTGAACATGACCAT
Organism: Lithobates septentrionalis; assembly: GCA_037952835.1. Taxonomy (NCBI): domain Eukaryota; kingdom Metazoa; phylum Chordata; class Amphibia; order Anura; family Ranidae; genus Lithobates; species Lithobates septentrionalis. The sequence goes on along the minus strand of JBBDGP010000264.1, from coordinate 9,638,459 downwards.
GAGTTCACTGTACGCCAATGGCCTCTATGGTCACCAGATCTCAAACCAATAGAGCATATTTGGAATGTAGTAGAATAGGAGATTTGCATAATGGATGTGCCACCAACAAATCTGCAGCACGTGCGTGATGCTATCGTGTTATGGATCAGAATCTCTGAGGAATGTTTCCAACACCTTGTTTAAGCTATGCCACAAAGAAATGAGGTAGTTCTGAAGGCAAAAGGGGGTCCAACCAGGAACTAGCAAGGTGTACATAATAAAGTGACCGGTGAGTTTATATCCCAATATATAGAGCACTTGTTAAAGTCTAAGTTTTCATTAAAAAATTTGAAAAAATTCAGCATAAGGGAAATTCCATGTCTTCAATGTTATGTGTCCCTCAAGTTGCTGTCTTCTGACTTCCTCATTGGTCATCTTGGTCACTTGACAGCCCTGACCAATGACTACAAGCACACATAGGCGTATAACATGCGCATTCATTTTAAGAGGGAAGTTTCACGAAAAAAAATTAAATTTTAAATAAGGAGCTTTGAAGCAAAATTTGGGTCTTTGCCATCAATGCAGCCAGATTAATGCCTATCTGCAGCCTCACAAGTGCCATCAGTGCAGCCTCATCAGTCCACATCAATGCAGCCTTACTATTGCCAACAGTGCAGCAGCCTCGCCAGTGCCATCAATGCAGCAGCCTCGCCAGTGCCATCAATGCAGCAGCCTCGCCAGTGCCATCAATGCAGCCCAATTACATAGTTACATAGTAGGTGAGGTTGAAAAAAGACACAAGTCCATCAAGTCCAACCTATGTGTGTGATTATGTGTCAGTATTACATTATATATCCCTGTATGTTGCGGTCATTCAGGTGATTATCTAATAGTTTCTTTTAGCTATCAATGCTCCCCGCTGAGACCACCGCCTGTGAAAGGGAATTCCACATCCTTGCCGCTCTTACAGTAAAGAACCCTCTACGTAGTTTAAGGTTAAACCTCTCTTCTTCTAATTTGTAATGAGTGGCCACAAGTCTTATTAACCACTAGCCCACCGCCCACCGTCATATGACGTCCTGGGCTTTGGGCGGGTATATCTGAATGATGCCTGTAGTTACAGACATCATTCAGATATTGCCGGTTTCAGCCGGCGAATCTCTACACCATTAGAATGATCATAGCGGCCGTTCCGCCGCTTGATCGTTCCAATGGGAGGCGAGAAGGGACGTCCCCCCCCTCCCGCCGCCCTCCGGTGCTTGCTCCGACTCACCGTTACGATCGGTGAGGTGGAGAGTGGATCCGCCGGCACCGGATGTAGATCATAGAGATTTCCGGCGGACCAGATGGTCCCCGGAGTCTCTATGATCGTCGGAGGCCGGGCGCGATGTTATGACGTCACGCCCGGCCTCTCCATTCAAAAAAACGGCGCCTCTTCGGCTTGGAAGCGGCGATCGTTTTATTTATTTATTTTATTTCAGGCTTCCCAGCCTAGTGGTGAGATATGGGGTCTTATTGACCCCATATCTCACTATTAAGAGCACCTGACATGTCATATTGCTATTACAAGGGATGTTTACATTCCTTGTAATAGGAATAAAAGTGATCAATTTTTTATTTATTTTTTTCAAAAAAGTGTCAAAATAAAAAAAATTAAATATCATTAACAATAAAAAAAATTAAAAATTTTTAAAGCGCCGCTGTCCCCGTGTGCTCGCATGCAGAAGCGAACGCATACGTAAGTCCCGCCCACATATGAAAACGGTGTTCAAACCATACATGTGAGGTATCGCTGCGAACGTTGGAGCAAGAGCAATAATTTTGGCCCTAGACCTCCTCTGTAACTCAAAACATGTAACCAGTAAAAAAATTTAAAGCGTCGCCTATGGGGATTTTTAAGTACCGAACATTGGCGCCATTCCACGAGCGTGTGCAATTTTGAAGCGTGACATGTTAGGTATCTATTTACTCGGCGTAACTTCATCTTTCACAAAATGCAAAAACATTGGGCTAACTTTACTGTTTTGTTTTTTTTTTAAACACAAAACAGTTTTTTCCCCCAAAAAAAGCGTTCGAAAAATTCCTGCGCAAATACTGTGTGAGATAAAAAGTTGCAACAACCGCCATTGTATTCTCTAGGGTCTTTGCTAGAAAAACATATATAATGTTTGGGGGTTCTATGTAATTTTCTAGCAAAAAAATGATGATTTTTACATGTAGGAGCAAAGTGTCAGAATTCGGTATTGAGGTGGTTAAACTCTCTTCTGCGAAAAAGTTTTATCCCTATTGTGGGGTCACCAGTACAGTATTTGTAAATTGAAATCATATCCCCTCTCAAGCCTCTCTTCTCCAGAGAGAATAAGTTCAGTGCTTGCAACCTTTCCTCATAACTAAGATCCTCCACACCCTTTATTAGCTTTGTTGCCCTTCTTTGTACTCGCTCCATTTCCAGTACATCCTTCCTGAGGACTGGTGCCCAGAACTGGATGGCATACTCCAGAGCCTTGTAGAGTGGGAGAATTATCGTTTTATCTCTTGCGTTGATCCCCCTTTTAATGCATGCCAATATTCTGTTTGCTTTATTAGCAGCAGCTTGGCATTGCATGCCATTGCTGAGCCTATCATCTACTAGGACCCCCAGGTCCTTTTCCATACTAGATTCCCCCAGAGGTTCTCCCCCCAGTGTATAGATTGCATTCATATTTTTGCCACCCAAATGCATTATTTTACATTTTTCTACGTTGAACCTCATTTGCCATGTAGTCGCCCACCCCATTAATTTGTTCAGGTCTTTTTGCAAGGTTTCCACATCCTGCGGAGAAGTTATTGCCCTGCTTAGCTTAGTATCGTCTGCAAATACAGAGATTGAACTGTTTATCCCATCCTCCAGGTCATTTATAAACAAATTAAATAGGATTGGTCCCAGCACAGAACCCTGGGGAACCCCACTACCCACCCCTGACCATTCTGAGTACTCCCCATTTATCACCACCCTCTGAACTTTCCCTTGTAGCCAGTTTTCAATCCATGTACTCACCCTATGGTCCATGCCAACGGACCTTATTTTGTACAGTAAACGTTTATGGGGAACTGTGTCAAATGCTTTTGCAAAATCCAGATACACCATGTCTACGGGCTTCCTTTATCTAGATGGCAACTCACCTCCTCATAGAAGGTTAATAGATTGGTTTGGCAAGAACGATTCTTCATGAATCCATGCTGATTACTGCTAATGATATCGTTCTTATTACTAAAATCTTGTATATAGTCCCTTATCATCCCCTCCAAGAGTTTACATACTATTGATGTTAGGCTAACTGGTCTGTAATTCCCAGGGATGTATTTTGGGCCCTTTTTAAATATTGGTGCTACATTGGCTTTTCTCCAATCAGCTGGTACCATTCCAGTCAATAGACTGTCTGTAAAAATTAGGAACAACGGTCTGGCAATCACTTGACTGAGTTCCCTAAGTACCCTCGGATGCAAGCCATCTGGTCCCGGTGATTTATTAATGTTAAGTTTCTCAAGTCTAATTTTAATTCTGTCCTCTGTTAACCATGGAGGTGCATCCTGTGTTGTCATGAGGATAAACACTGCAGTTTTGGTTACTGAAGCCCCCCGATTCACTCGTGAAGACTGAGGAGAAGAATAAATTCAATACCTTTGCCATCTCCCCATCCTTTGTAACCAGATGTCCTTCCTCATTCTTTATGGGGCCAATATGGTCTGTCCTCCCTTTTTTACTGTTTACATACTTAAAAAATTTCTTGGGATTTTTTTTGCTCTCCTCCGCTATGTGTCTTTCATGTTCTATCTTAGCCGTCCTAATTGCACCCTTACATTTCTTGTTGCATTCTTTATAAAGTCTGAATGCTGCGGATGATCCCTCAACCTTTTTTTTGAAGGCCTTCTCCTTTGCTTTTATATGCATTTTTACATTGGAGTTAAGCCATCCAGGAATTTTGTTCGCTCTTTTAAATTTATTACCCAATGGGATACATTGGCTAATGCCCTTATTTAATATGCTCTTAAAGCAAACCCATCTCTCCTCCGTATTCTTTGTTCCTAATATTTTATCCCAATTTATGCCTTTTAGCAAGGTTTGTAGTTTAGGGAAGTTGGCTCTTTTGAAATTCAGTGTCTTTGTGTTCCCTTCATGTTTCCTATTTGTGTGATTTATACTGAAACGAATTGACCTGTGATCGCTGTTACCTAAATTGCCCCGTATTTCCACATCCGTGATCATGTCTGTATTGTTGGTAATCAGTAGATCCAGTAATGTTTTATTTCTAGTTGGTGCGTCTACCATCTGACCCATAAAATTGTCCTGCAAGACGTTAAGGAACTGGCGAGCCTTAAATGAATGCGCGGTTCCCTCCGCCCAGTCTATGTCTGGATAATTAATATCCCCCATTATGATAACACTTCCCATCCTTGCTGCTAATCCAATTTGTGATAGGAGATCCGTCTCCACTTCCTCCCTCAGGTTAGGGGGCCTATAGCATACTCCCAGTATTATTTTACCCTTGGCTTCATCCCTTTGGAGCTCTACCCATAAGGATTCCACCTCCTCTCTAGCTCCCTCAGTGATGTCATCTCTCACATTCGCTTGTACATTATTCTTGATATATAGGCATACCCCTCCCCCTTTTTTACCCTCTCTATCCTTGCGGTATAGGGTATATCCCTGAATGTTTGCCATCCAATCATGAGAGCTGTTGAACCAGGTCTCTGAAATTCCCACAAAATCCAAATCCTCCTTGTACAACAGTATCTCTAGTTCACCCATCTTGTCCGCCATGCTCCTGGCATTGGTGAACATGCCACATAGTTTAGACCGGTCGCATATTGTCCTCGTATTGGGTGTTTCGAGAATGCAACTAGGACTTGCTACTATACTCACCTTGTGTTTTTGTGCTTTGGTTAACCTACCAATAATGCCCCCAATACTACCCTCTGGAATATCTTCCGCGCTGGCTATCTGTCTCTGGCCCCTCCCCCCATCGCCTAGTTTAAAAACCCCTCTAACTTTTTGGCCATCTTCATTCCCAGCAGATCTGCACCCTCCTCATTTAGATGCAGTCCGTCCCTTCTATAGTACCGGTTACCGACTGAGAAGTCGGCCCAGTCCTCCAGGAACCCAAACCCCTCCTTACTACGCCAGCTCTTCAGCCACTTGTTTACTTCCCTAATCTCCCTCTGCCTTTCTGGTGTGGCTCGATGTACCGGTAGTATTCCTGAGAATACTACCTTGGAGGTCCTTTTCCTCAATTTAGCTCCTAAGTCCCTAAAATCGTTCTTTAGGACACTCCATCTGCCTCTGACTTTGTCATTGGTTCCAACGTGCACCATGACAGCCGGGTCTTCCCCAGCCCCTCCCAGTAATCTGTCCACAAGATCCGTGATGTGCCGAACCCTAGCGCCCGGTAGACAACATACTGTTGATGCCCATCTTTTTATACCATGTCATTTTTTCAATAAAGAAGATTTTACCTTTATTATTCCAATCCGGAGTGCGGCAGTCCAGATTTTTCATTGCACCTATACCATTGGAATAACAATCGCCAGCACCTGGAGCTCTCACAATTCACCCAGCGGAGGACGGGAAATTCAAACCCAGTTACCTGGAGCGGTGGTCACCAACCTGTATACTGTTGATGCCCATCTGCAGCCTAGAGGGAACATGGAGGGGGGGCCGGACGAGCACCGACAGATTACATACAGTGAGAATCTCCTATGATAGACAGAACAGTGATCCAATGGCGGGCCAGGAGACGGGACTTCCTATTACAGAGGCCGCCAAGTAAACAGGAGATTCTCACTGTATGTAATCTGACCGCGCTCGTCCCTTCCCCCTCCCTGTCACCTTCAAGGCAGCTAAAATCGACGTATTAGCGTATAACACTCACACGCTTTTTGCACCCGATTTTCATGGTGAAAAAGTGAGTGTTCTACGCCAATAAATACAGTATTCTTCCTACTTGTGCATTGTACACTGCTCTAGTTTCTAAATAATGTATATACAGCCATCAAGGCAGATCCAAATCTCCTATTTCATTGTTACAGAATACCTCAGACCTGTATATCCTTGATAAGCATCTTAGAGCCTGTATATTAAACTCCAGCCAAAATGTTTATTTAATTTTGGATTTAGTGGGGAAGAGTTAGTCTGTCAGTTTTTATTGCTACCAGTGTCCTTGTTTTAAATTTTTTCTTCACTTCCTATGGGCTCACTACAGTATAGTGGGGAAGGGTTTAAATCTGAGATCATGAAAATCAAAATAGTGTAAAAACATCTGCGTGTGGTACTAGAAGAAGCAAGGGGAAAATACCCTTCAGGCCTCATTGACATCCCTGTTCACAGGCCCCAATCATGTTTGACAGCCGCTGTGTTCAGGGCTGCTCACCTGCACCCATACAGATGTCAAATTGGGAAAAGTGGCTATGTCAGTGCAGCCACTGCATCACAATTTACATTAACCACTTAAGCCCCAGACCTTTTGGCTGCCTAAAGACCAGAGGGCTTTTTACAATTTGACACTGCGCTGCTTTAACCACTTGCTTACTGGGCACTTAAACCCCCCTCCTGCCCAGACCAATTTTGAGCTTCCAGCGCTGTCGCACTTTGAATGACAATTGCGCGGTCATACAACACGGTACCCAAATGAAATTTTTATCATTTTTTTCCCACAAATAGAGCTTTCTTTTGGTGGTATTTAATCACAGCTGGGGTTTTTATTTTTTGCTAAACAAACAAAAAAGGATGGAAAATTTTGAAAAAAAAAAAAATCATGTTTAATAGTTTGTTATAAAATTTTGCAAACAGGTAATTTTTCTCCTTCATTGATATGCGCTGATGAGGCGGCACTGGTGGGCACTGATAGGCTGCACTGATGGGCACAGATAGGCACAGATAAGGCGGCACAGATAGGCACAGATAAGGCGGCACTGATAGGCACAGATAAGGCGGCACTGATAGGCACAGTTAAGGCGGCACTGATGGGGACAGATAAGGCGGTACTGATGGGCACAGATAAGGCGGCACTGATGGCCACGGATGGGCGGCACGGATGGGCGGCACGGATGGGCGGCACGGATGGGCGGCACGGATAGGCGGCACGGATAGGTGGCACGGATAGGTGGCACTGATGGGGGGCACTGATGGGGGGCACTGATGGGGGGGCACTGATGGGGGGGGCACTGATGGGTGGCACTGATGGGCAGTGATGGGCGGCACTGATGGGCATTTATGGGCACTGGTAGGTGACACTGATGGGCACTGATAGGTTGCACTGATGTGGGTGCTGATGGGTGGCACTGATGTGGGTGCTGATGGGTGGCACTGATGGGTGGCACTGTGGGCACTGATGGGTGGCACTGTGGGCACTGATGGGTGGCACTGTGGGCACTGATGGGTGGCGCTGTGGGCACTGATGGGTGGCGCTGATTGATGGCACTGTGGGCACTGATGGGTTAATCTGGTGGGCACTGGTAGGCAGCACTGCTGCCTATTGCTTTGTGACAGATGATTGCCGTGATCGGGTTTTTTTTTCCTCCTCACGCTGTCAGCGCGAGGAGGAAAAATAGCCGATTACCGGCTCTGTTTACATCACATGATCAGCTGTCATTGGCTGACAGCTGATCATGTGGTAAGGGGTTGGGACCAACCCCTTACTCTGATCTGTGATCAGGCGAGTCTCATAGACTCGCTGATCACCGAGCGCGCCGCGCGCGCCCTGCAGGGGGCGCGCAGGCCGCTCGTGCACGGGACGACGTCAATGGACGTAGTCCCGGCAATTTAGATCCGCGCTGTTGCCGTCATTTGGCAATGGCCCGGATCTGAAGCAGTTAACTGGTAATTGGGCAGTCATGCAATGTTGTACCCAAACGAAATTTGCGTCCTTTTTTCCCACAAATAGAGCTTTCTTTTGATGGTATTTGATTGCCTCTGCGATTTTTATTTTTTGCAATATAAACGGAAAAAGACCGAAAATTTTGAAAAAAAAAATTGTATTTTCTACTTTTTGTTATAAGAAAAATCCAATAAACTCAATTTTAGTCAAACATTTAGGCCAAAATGTATTCAGCCACATGTCTTTGGTAAAAAAAAAATGTCAATAAGCATATACTTATTGGTTTGCGCAAAAGTTATAGCGTCTACAAACTAGGGTACATTTTCTGGAATTTACACAGCTTTTAGTTTATGACTGCCTATCTCATTTCTTGAGGTGCTAAAATGGCAGGGCAGTACAAAGCCCCCCCCCAATGACCCCATTTTGCAAAGTAGACACCCCAAGGAAATTGCTGAGAGGCATGTTGAGCCCATTGAATATTTTTTTGTCCCAAGTGATTGAATAATGACAAAAAAAAAAAATTTTTTACAAAAAGTTGTCACTAAATGATATATTACTCACACATGCCATGATTATATGTGGAATTGCACCCCAAAATACATTTAGCTACTTCCCTGAGTACGGGGATACCACATGTGTGGGACTTTTTGGGAGCCTAGCCGCGTACAGGGCCCCGAAAACCAAGCGCCACCTTCAGGATTTCTAAGGGCTTACATTTTTGATTTCACTCCTCACTGCCTATCACAGTTTTGAAGGCCATAAGATGCCAAGATGGCACAACACCCCCCCCCTAAATGACCGCATTTTGGAAAGTAGACACCCCAAGCTATTTGCTGAGAGGCATGTTGAGTCCATGGAATATTTTAGATTTTGCCACAAGTTGCGGGAAAATTACAAACTTTTTTTTTTTTTGCACAAAGTTGTCACTAAATGATATATTGCTCAAACATGCCATGGGAATATGTGGAATTACACCCCAAAATACATTCTGCTGCTTCTCTTGACTACGAGGATACCACATGTGTGGGACTTTTTGGGAGCTTAGCTGCGTACGGGGCCCCAAAAACCAATCACCGCCTTCAGGATTTCTAAGGGCGTAAATTTTTGATTTCACTCCTCACTACCTATCACCGTTTCGAAGGCCATAAAATGCCAAGATAGCACAACCCCCCTGTAAATGATCCCATTTTGGAAAGTAGATATCCCAATCTATTTGCTGCAAGGCTTGGTGAGTATTTTGCAGCTCTCATTTGTTTTTGAAAATGAAGAAAGAAAAGAAAAATGTATTTTTTTTTTTTTTTTAATTTTCAAAACTTTGTGACAAAGAGCGAGATCTGCAAAATACTCACCAAATAGCTTGGGGTGTATACTTTCAAAAATGGGGTCATTTGGGGGGGGGGTTTGTGCCATCTGCGCATTCCTTGGCCTCCAAAACTGTGATAGGCAGTGAGGAGTAAAATCAAACATTTACACCCTTAGAAAGCCTGAAGGCGGTGCTTGGTTTTCGGGGTCCCGTACGTGGCTAGGCTCCCAAAAAGTCTCACACATGTGGTATCCCTGTACTCAGGAGAAGCAACAGAATGTATTTTGGGGTGTAATTCCACATATGCCCATGGCATGTTTGAGCAATATATCATTAATTAATTAATGATATATTAATTTAATTAATTTTTATTTTTTTTTGTCCCCGCAACTTGTGTCAATACATAAAATATTCCATGGACTCGACATGCCTCTCAGTAAATAGCTCAGGGTGTCTACTTTCCAAAATGGGGTCATGGGGGGGGGGGGGTTGAACTGTCCTGGCATTTTATGCACAACATTTAGAAGCTTATGTCACACATCACCCACTCTTCTCACCACTGGAAGACGAAGCCCTTTCTGATACTTTTTGTTTACATGAAATATTAATTTTTTTTTTTTTGCAAAATTACTTTGAACCCCCAAACATTGTATATTTTTTTAAAGCAAAGGTCTTACAGATTAAAATGGTGGGTGTTTCATTTTTTTTCACACAGTATTTGCGCGGCGATTTTTCAAACATTTTTTGGTGAAAAAACACACTTTTCTTAATTTTAATGCACTAAAACACCCTATATTGCCCAAATGTTTGAAATAAAAAAGATGATTTTATGCCGAGTACATGGATACCAAACACGACATGCTTTAAAATTGCGCACAAATGTGCAGTGGTGACAAACTACATACATTTTTAAAAGCCTTTACAGGTTACTACTTTAAGGTGTTTGAGCATGAGCAGGGGGGGACAGGGGTGCTTTTTTTTTTTTTTTATTGTTATCTCAGGGAATGTAAATATCCCCTATGGTAGCAATAGATAGTGACAGGTACTCCTTCTTCTTTTTTTTTTTTTTTTTTTTTTAAATTGTGGTCTATTAGACCCTAGATCTCTTCTCTGCCCTCAAAGCATCTGACCACACCAAGATCGGTGTGATAAAATGCTTTTCCAACTTCCCAATGGCGGGGTTTACATCCGGTGAAATCTAAGTCATGAAATGCTCGTAGCTTACGGTTTCTTAGGCCATAGAGATGATTGGAGCCGTTCTGATCTCTGATCAGCTCTATGGTCAACTGGCGGAACCACTGGCTACATTCTCAGGTTCCCTGTTGGGACAGGAGAGCCAGAGAAAACCATGGAAGACGGTGGGAGGGGGAAATTCCCTCCCACTGCTTGTAAAAGCAGTCTAGAGGCTAATTAGCTGCTAGGATTGCTTTTACGTGAAAGCCGACCACTGGCTGAAAAGAATGATACCAGGATGATACCTAAACCCGCAGGCATCATTCTGGTATAACCACTCAAAGTCCAGAAACATGCTAGTACGTTGCTGGTCCTTGTGCATATATTGTAATCTTTTTTCATGCAGCCTGTGGGCTGAACGAAAAGAGATTGATCGGTGGGTATGCCCACCATTAGAATACCTCCCTTAATCCACCCACTTCTAATGATGGGCATACATGCACCATTTTGTTTTTAACTGTGGTGGTGAAATCACCTCTGACAGCGCTGGAGTCACGGCTTTATGTATTGTGGGAGCAAACGCTGTTGCTGTCAAGATAAATAAATCCGTGCTGCAACTGGATGGCGTACCTGCTAAGCAAATGATGGGTAACAATAAAACAAAGTAACATTACAGTATAACAGTAAGACTTACCATACCTGCCAAGCAAATACAAAAAAAAAAATAGTAAAAATTAAATTTTTTTTTTTAACACAATCTGTGCCTGAAATATATATATGCCGAAGCATGGGGGCATCCTCCCTCAAAAGTTAGGAGCAAATTGCTCCTCCCCCCCAGCTGCCCCCATTTTTTGGCATATATGCTCTTTTTTTCAACTGTGGTGGTGAAATCACCTCTGACAACGCTGGAGTCAAGGCTTTATGTATCATGGGAGCAAACGCTGTAGCTGCAGCTGAATGGCGTACCCGAAAACCAAAAAAATGGTTAACAATAAAACACAGTAAAGCGTAAAGCATAAAAAAAATTACATACCTGAAAAGCAAACATGATGATAAAACCATAACAATAAAACATTTTTTTACGCTTTTTTTTTTTTGTAATGGTTGTAACTGTAACGGTTCCACGTCTCTCAAAATGCGATGGCATCTTGAGAGACCCTGTGAAAGTGTGTCCTAGTCTGTGCAGTGCTGTACCCTACGCTAATACTCAACTAGTGTATGGTAGCGTTCAAAACATTCACCAATGCAAAGATCAGGATTGTCAGGACAGGAGGGACAAAAATAGCGGGTATCACGCCTATATCCGCGCTTGCTGCAGACACGACATCATCTTTGGGGGCTAGTTGGGTAGGGTACTCGGGAGGACATACGGAAAATGCCTCTCATGCAGCCGGCTTACTGCATTTGGTTGGGGAAGGTGAGGTGGAGCACCGTCTGGAAACAGAAGGGCTCTGACGATCTCTTCCTGGAATTTAAGGAAGGATCCAGTCCGTCCTGAAGCTCTGTATAGCACATGAGCGTTCAGCAAAGCCAATTGAAATAAGTATACAGGCACTTTTTTATACCAGCGTCTGGCCTTACGGGCAACTAGGTACGGCGCCAACAACTGGTCATTGAGGTCCACCCCTCCTATATTTTGGTTATATTCGTGGACACAGAGGGGTTTCTCCACAACACCAGTCACCGTAGAAATTTGGACCGTCGTGTCTGCATGAAAGGAGGAAAGACCAAAAACATTCTTATTATCCCTCTACTTCACAGCGAGCAAGTTATTCCACTTCAAGCAGGCTCTCTCCCCCAGCCTAAGACGGGAATCTACAAGCCTTTGGGGTAAGCCCTGGCGATTATATAGCACAGTGTCACATGCGCCAATCTGAAGATCAAACAAGTGACTAAAAAGTGGCACACTCGTGTAATAATTGTCCACATACAAATGGTACCCCTTTCCGAATAAGGGTGACACCAAGTCCCACACAATCTTGCCAGCGCTCCCTATGTAATCTGGGCAGTTCGGCGGCTCTACGTGACTATCTCTTCCCTCGTAAACCATAAAACTACATGTATAGCCTGTGACCCTGTCACAGAGATTATACATCTTGACCCCGTATCTGACACGCTTGCTGGGAAGATACTGTTTGAATGACAAGCGGCCAGAAAACGTAATCAGGGACTCCTCAACGCAGACAACTTGATGGGGAGTAGACAAGTCTGCAAAACGGTTGAAGTGGTTTACGAGGGGCCGAATTTTGTAGAGCTGTTCGTATTCAGGGTCTCCACGAGGACGACAGTTCATTGCTGTTGAAATGCATGACCTGCAAGATCTGCTCGTATCGTGCTCTGGCCATGGAGGCAGAATGAATGAATGAATGAATGAATGATTTATAAAGCGCTACAAATGCGAACTGAATCGCCTCAAGGCGCTGGATGCATTCTCTGATGTTAGCTTCTCAGAAAAGGAAGGTCTTTAGTTTTTAGGCAGAGAACACGGGCATATGGTAAATTGGGTCAGTGGACCAATATGACCGCAACGTACTCATTTTAGCTATGCCCATGTCGAGGGATAGGCCCAGAAAGATCTTAAATTCGGAAACCGTAATTGGTTTCCAATCTCTGGCAAGGGAGGACTGGGGATTAGCGGCAATGTATTGACCAGCATACAAATTGTTTTGGTCCAAAATAGATCTATAGGGATCGAAGGTGAAAAACAGCGACTAAAAATCAAGCGACTTAAAATCAACTGTTTCAACCTGAATTCCGGGTTGTCCAGTAAATGGGGGAAGTACGGTTGCTGCAGAAGTGGTGGGTTCCCAATTAGGATTGGCAAATGCAGCAGGAAGGGCACTATGGGCTGGACGGGCCTGTATTTGTCTTCTTGGTGGCAGCGGGACACTACTTGTGCTTGCCACCTCACTAGCTTGAACTGCACTTATGGGACTCGCTGTGTTACTGCAGTGCTGGATGTACGACCAGGTTGTACTAGGCCGCTGGTGCTTGTCAGTTCACCAGAAGAAATAGCGGCGCTAGTACTTCTCTGCTCCATACGAGAGCCCTGCGGTTCTTGCACCTCAACAGCAGAAGAAGATTGGGGTCTGGTACGCTTGACCTTGGCAGGGACCACAACTCTGTCGTCAGAGCTATTTGTCATGGAGCCGCTGCTGTCTACAGGTTCGTATTCTGAGCCTGAATCTGACAGATGAGTGACTTCCTCTTCACTATCTGTCATGCTCAGAAATGTGTCGGCTTCTTCACTATTGTACCTTAGATTTTGCCATTTTGGGCTCTAAATTTACTGGTACAGTAGTAAGACTCACAGGTAAAAAAGCTCCTAGGCTGTCAGCAACTGTAACAAACGCTACCAAAAAAACTGTTAGCGATCGCAGGGATCAGGCCTGACTCTGCGAACGCTGCAGTTATGTGTGTTTTGTAAGTGACAGTGATCGATCGATACTGCACTTGGGTGGGCTGGGCTGGACGGAGGGGCAAAACGCAGGTGCTAGCAGGTATCTGGGCTGATCCCGCTAACACTGTGTTTTTGGGAACCCTAAACTGCTGGGTATGCTAGTATAGATTTGATCAGATCAAATATTGATCCGTTCAGATACTATACCACTAAGGGAGGTGTATGCTGCGTGTGTGTTAGCGTTACTGGCACTAACCTGATGCTGCCTGGGGCGACGCAGACCCTAAAACCTAACTGATATCACCAGCCGGGCGATCAGTGGGTTAAACCTGTATTGGGTAATGAACGGCGGGTATAAAAAACAAACTAACCAGCATCACCCGTAACACTTATACGGTGATCACTGGTGAAAGTGTTAACTAGGGGGCAATCAGGGGGTTAAAACCTTTATTAGGTAGTATATGGGGGTACCTGACGCTATAAAAAGCTGACGATGAACCTAAATACGTCACCTGTGACACTAATACGGCGATCAGAAAAAAGATTGCTTAGTGACTCTGGTGACAAGTGAAGAAGGCGTTAACTGGAGGGGTTAAACCTTTATTAGGGGGTGTTAGGGGGGCACCCTAGACCTAAAGGGGCCTACCACTAACTGCTCTACTACTTATAACAGTCGCAAATGACACCAATGCAGTAATCAGTAAAAAAAAACTGCTATTGGTGTCACTGTGACAGGGGTTGCAGGGGCGGTGATTGGGGGGTGATTTGTGTGCCTACGTGTTCTACTGTTAGTGTAGTGTAGGTGCAGACTTACTTGATGTCTTCTCTCCTCGGGCGCCGGAACGAAAAGACCGACACGAGGCGAGATGACATCACTTCCTCTGCTTCTGTTTACATTACAGAAGCAGAGAAAGCTTTTCATTCATCAGGAGCGATCGCGAGGGGGTGGCCATGAATATGTAGCCTCCCCCTCAGCAGGGATCGCTCCTGCAATGATGCCAACTGCCTCGGGCACCGAGGGAGAGGAGTAACTTACCCATACGTTACTCTGCTTGCCCGTGCCATTCTGCCGCAGTGTATCTGCGTGTGGTGGTTAGCAAGTGGTTAATGTGACTGCTTGCACAGGGATGCGCGGAACAACTGTGTATCCCATGCGGGCAAACACGGGTTTACATAATACACCCAACTGAACGAGGCCTTAGTTGGGGAAATCCCCGGTGGTCACCAGAATTATCAGAGCTAGTGTCCCCATATGTAAGATTTCCTCTTGATATTCTTTTATATACAAAATAATATTTAGGATCTTAATGTTTGCAGTATTTCTGACTGTTGACTACACCTACCTTTCACACTGCACAGCAGTAGAAGTTGTACATGGTCTTATTGGTTTTAGACTCCTAAATGACCGAAAAAATTAAACCACCCTTTAATGTGGTAGTAAACCCTGGAATGTTATTTTTACCTACAGGTAAGCTTATAATAAAGCTTACCTGTAGGTAAAATGAAAATCTCCGAAACGTGCACTGTTTAGGAGATATTCTTGCAAGCAGCAGCAGGCGATGTCATCCGCGCATGTGCTCTGAAGGAACGGCATACCTGTGCCGTTCTTTCATTGGTGTGCTGTGGCCGAGACGTCATCGCGCCTCAGCAAGTCAGACGCCCGGTGTCCCCAAACCCGGTAGGAAGACCACGTGAAGATGTAAGCCTCTGCAGTGGTGACAGGGCACCGCTGGAGGGCTACGTTTCAAGGGAAGTGTTCCATAATGTGCCAGTATGCGGTGCCTGGCATTCAATGCCGGGCGACATCGGGAGGTTCAATAAAAACCGTCCAACATTTTGGCCTGTGTATAAGGCAGCCTGCTGTTTGGCTGGCTTCTGTCGGATGAGCATGCTGGAAAACCAGCAGCTGACCGGCTCCCAATCAGTGCTCTCAGCCAATGGCAGAGAGTGCTGATCAGAGTGTTAGGGCGGGGGTACTGTCGGCTTGTCAGAACACAGCTCAGTGGGGAGATCGATGTACTAACATCGGAACGTTAGTACAGTGGCTCCGACCAGAGTTGACAGTGTTTTTTCATTCAAACCACTGGGATGAATGGAAATAACTTGGTATATACCAGGCTTAACTCGATGCTTAATTTAAATTGGCTTTTTGATTTGTCTCAAAATGTTTTAAATGTTTAAAACGCCCCACAAGCCTCCTTTTGAAAATTGCATATGTACAGTATTTTATTATCTACCCTTGTCATTCACTATCTAGTAACCAACACCCATCACCTCCAGCTACTGCTTTACCTATCGTATCTATTGTTTCCCCACCACTTAGATTTCAAACTGAGACACGATTCTTATTTTTTTCCGTGGATTATGTGACTCTTTGTGGTGTATTTTTACAAACCTTTGCAGAGCTATTTACCTTGTGAAATTGCATGTACATTTGTTCTGTGTTGAATGTATGACTTAGGAAAATATGACCACTAGATGAAGCTGATGATCTTGGTAAAGTAATATTTTTTTTTCTTATGATCATCAGTTAGATCTAGTGCCCATAATGCAATATATGTTCCTGATTTCACACATTCAACCTGGAGAGAAAATAGCCAAATAAAATTTGATTTTGCTCCCATTTGCACTTTTTTATTTGTTATAAATGCACCCCTTTATGTTTGAATTATTTTGTGCCTCTTTTATTTCATGCGTACAACCTATTGGTATGTTGGCGCTATAAAAAAGGATAATACTGATTATAAACTTATATTCATAGTTGTTGTTACACCCAAGATTTTAGGTGTCAGCCTTTCTTCTCCAATATATTTCACATATATTTTTAAATAGTTTTTAAATATAATATTGTATTATATTTACTGCAGATATGTTAAAAAATAATGAGCAGCTCTGTTTAAAAACAGATTTTCTGTTGGGTCAGACAAATTCCGTTGTGTGTGATTTGTTGGGGCTGCATGCTTCACTAGTCGCAAACTTTTCCAAACACTAGAGGGCATCAGCTCCCTCCCTATATTGCTCACAGTAGACTGATCAGGATCAGTGTTGGTCTCTTAACCCTTTTGTTGAAGGACCAATTCTTCACACAAATGCTAAAAAATGCTTTACTGACTAAAATCACTGAACTATTCTATACTTTCTAAAAGCAGAGGGCCTAAAGAATAAAATGATTGTAGTTCCAATTTACGTTGCTTGATATTTGCACATCGGTTTATCAAATGCATATTTTCAGTAAAAAATGGACTTATAATTAATTGTAGCGCCAAGTAACACAATGTAATCTTTTCATTTTCCATTAAAAATAAGAAGAGACTACATTGAGTAAATAGATGCCCAATATGTCAGGCCTCAAAATTGTGTTTGCCGTTAAACCGTGACAAACTGTAATACCCATAAATACCAATAGTCAACACTTTAAAACCTTTACAGCTCATCAGATTAACCCCAAATGGTGGCCATAAAAATTTTCCTATTACTCCGGCGAGCATGTTGATACCTAATATTATGGGTATTCAGAATTTATGTACATGGGTGCACCAGTACTCAAGCTTTTCTTTTCCCTTTTTTTCTTTTCTTTTCTTTTTTTTTTTTTTTTAATCTTCTTGTAGTTTAGTTTTGTAAACACTGTTTTTGTACTGAAGTTTATTGCTATCACAGGGGGACTGAAAAGCTATGCTTTTCTAGGTTCTCTCACTCGCTATGCCAAAGCTGTCTTTTGGGGTCTTGAGCAAGCCAGGGGAGCCTGGGAACCATTGTGGAGGCTCTTAAAGGGGGAGAAAACATGCCACACTGTAGCAGTGGTCTAACGGCTTAAATGGCTGTCCAGATCATTTCTACTCTAAACAGCACAGCGTGCATTTTAATTTTAACCACTTTCCATTCTGGCATTTCGCTCCTACATGTAAAACTCCTAATTTTTTTTTTTTGCAAGAAAATTATTTAGAACCCCCGACCATTATATATGTTTTTTTTACCAGAGACCCTAGGGAATAAAATGGCGGTTGTTTTTACACTTTCCCTTTTTTTTTATATCTCTTTTATTCCTATTACAAGGAATGTAAACATCCCTTGTAATAGGAATAGTGCCTTACTGGTCCTCTTTATGGAGAGATCTGGAATCAATAAGACCCTACATCTCTCCTCCAGCCTGGAAAGCCTGAGATAAAAAAAAAAGCAAAAAATTAAAAACAGGACAATCTCGCCTTTCCAGCCGAGTACACGGCAGTATTTACAACTGCCAGGCTGGGCGTGACGTCATATTGTCGCGCCCGGGCCTCAGAGTCATAGAGATGGCTGGGGACCATCTGTTCCTCTGAATTTTCTATGGGCAACTTCTGGTGCCATTGGATTCCTTCTCCTGCTCGCCGATCGCACAGGCGAGCCAGTAGAAGCACCTCCCCTCCCGCCGCCTGTAAGAACAATCAAGCGGCTGAACTGCCACTATGATTGTTCTTACGGAGCAGGGAATCCCTGGCTGAAAAGATCGATACCGGGTTGATGCCTGTGGGTGCAGGCATCATCCCGGTTAACCACTGAAATGGGAGAACCTCCATGTACGCCCTCCAGGCTGGAAGTGGTAAAACAATTGTAGTAGCAGGCATGAGCATGTTCGCATCCTGTTAATGCCCTGCTATTATACTTACAGCTATGCTAAATTCTATTAAAAACTTTTTTCTTTTCATTTTGGAAAGAGTTAAAATAGCAGTTAGTTTTTTTTGTTTTTTGTTTTTTTGTTTTTTTGCTTTAATGTCAGAACCCTAATATAAAACTAATTATTACAAATGTTCAAAACATTCAGTCTAACAATTCAGTTTTCTGTTAAAATGGTTTATTTTTGGAGTCTTTCAATATATTTTCAAAAATAGGGAGTTTTGCTGTTATGTCAAGTGTGAGGGAAAAAAAAGTCATAAATTCTAATATATTCACCTTTTGTTTCTACACCATATATTTGACCTGTAACGTGGAACAGCTAAATCTCATATTCTTTGAGTCCAGACAAACTAAAAAACAAAAAAAACACTGTGCCTCCTCTTTTACATTTTTATGTGGTTGAAATCAGCAAAAATAAAGTATATTATTTAAAGTATGGTATCAAAAGAAAGTATAGTCTATCTTCAAAAAACAATAGTAAGATTTCCTCGGTTGATTGCAAAGTAACCCTCACATGCCTAAAACCTGAAAAAAGCCCAGGAACTCAAGGGGATTTATGTAGGTTAAAGGTGCTGGGACTTGAAAGAGAAGTTTTGGATTTTTTTTTTTAAATACTCATACTTGCCTAGGTTAATGCAGCATCAATCCCCCGCCCGTTCCAAGGCTGAAAACCGAGCGCTCAAGCACAGCTGATCGCTTGGTTCTCAGAGCTCTGTGAACAGAGAGCTGGTGACTGTCGGTCACCACTGTCTGCTCTGCCCCCCCCCAGCGCTCACTAGAGGGGCTTGGGAGCTGCTGGCCCATGCTCTCTCGGCAGCTAGCTGAGAGGCTGAGCCAGAAGTCTGTCCAGGTCCATATGATCATGATCTTTCCCCATCCTGGACCAGCTTTGTGACAGCTATCTGCTGAAAACGGGTCACAGGAGTGCAGAATGAATGATCCACAGGAGAAGCACAGGCAAATAAGCTTTGGCTGTACTTCTCCTTTAAAAGTGGTTGTAAATCTCTTTAGTGTCATTTCTCTCTGCTGCCTGTTTCCTCTGTTATCAGCATGACTCAGTTCTGGCAGCCTTTTCTGACACCGAGATTAAACGGTGGTGAGGGAGCTGCAGCGCTCAGCCTGTGACTGTTATTCACAGCTGTGCTTGTTCTACTGTGTGAAGGGAGGCATGTCTCTTTCCTCCATTCAGGGCTCAGAGCTACATAGTTAAACACTTATGCCCCGTACCCACGGTCGGATTTTCCGGTGGACAATGTCCGATCGGAGCGTGTTGTCGGAAATTCCGACCGTGTGTGGGCTCCATCACACATTTTCCATCGGATTTTCCGACACACAAAGTTGGAGAGCAGGAGATAAAATTTTCCGACAACAAAATCCGTTGTCGGAAATTCCGATCGTGTGTACACAAATCCGACGGACAAAGTGCCACGCATGCTCAGAATAAATAAAGAGATGAAAGCTATTGGCCACTGCCCCGTTTATAGTCCCGACATACATGTTTTACGTCACCGCGTTTAGAACGATCGGATTTTCCGACAACTTTGTGTGACCGTGTGTATGCAAGACAAGTTTGAGCCAACATCCGTCGGAAAAAATCCTAGGATTTTGTTGTCGGAATGTCCGAACAAAGTCCGACCGTGTGTACGCCCTATTAGTCTGGTTGAAAAAAGACACCAGTCCATCTAGTTCAACCAATAAAAGGAAAAGAAAAAACATATATAAAATCCTTTATCTACAGTTGATCCAGAGGAAGGCAAAAAACACAGCAAAGCATGAGCCAATTTGCTTTAGCAGGGAAAAAAATTCCTTCCTCATTCCCTAAGAGGCAATCTGCTATTCCCTGCATCAACTTTACCTGTAAATGTTAGTATCCAGTTATATTATGTACATTTAAGAAATAATCCTGGCCTTTTTAAAAACACTATAAACCAGAACCAGCTCTTGAGGTAGTCTGTTCCACGTTTTCACAGCTCTTACTGTGAAGAAACCTTTCTGGATTTGGAGATTTAATCTCTTTTCCAGAACTGTTGGCTGCATGAAGACTTTAGAGCCCTCCCCCCTGATGCTGATCTTAGAAGTAATCCTTTGAAATCCTTTCCTGTTGTTTTCAGAGCGATCTAAGGAAGAAATGGCTGCAGATACACAGCTACAACTTATATAGGAGGATTTGTGTGTGTATAACTCAATACTAGTCACTTCACTGGGTACATGTAAGGGTTTACAACCACTTTAAGTTGTTAAAATAAACTTCAACTGTATCTCAAAATTGTACAGGAGATTTTGGTATTCTTACTGTCCTGTTGCTAATAAAGGACTTTCCACCAATTTCTAAATAAAACACTTTACATAGTTCTCCACCAGTTCCGTAGATTTTTAGTTATTTACGAGTTTATGCAAAAATCCATAAATTAATAACCTTTTTTCTTACAATTATTTATCTTAGAAACTTGGTTCATGATAAAAATAAAAAATAAAATAAGTGCCCCTTCATTAGAAGACTAAAAGGATTTATAGGATAATAAATCTAGACATTTATTATTCAAGTTATTTCCCTTGCATGTTACATATATTGACTTCTGCTGCCACTTAACTTTAATTTGTCCAGATGTTTTAAAATGTGAATTTGAGTACATTATTTTTAGTTTTCTTTGAGTTGCTCAAAATTCTTAGGCAGCCCATAGATGAGTTTGTTTTTTCTTTGTTCAACCAGCAGTTTGAACAAATCCTCCCTGCTTAGCTATTGTATTATGACAGTGGGGAGAATGGATACGCCATTAGAATACACTGATCAGCATTGCAGGCTATAGCTTGCAGCACTGATCGAGCAGAGAAAATCCTAAAGGGTGGTTGTACAGAAGTCAGTCGGTAGACCGACTTCTGGGCAACCTCCCTGTCAATACATGGATCATATTTCAGCTGGCTCCTGCTGAAACAGCTGAATTTTGATCCATGTATGGCTGGTTTTAGTTGTTCTATGGCTTTATTCACAAAAAAGCCTATGCAGTGTTTATATTTCTTTTCGAACGTTTTGAGTGTTCTGTATATTACAACAAAGTGTTTCTTCTTCAATGTCTGAGCTTTACCATGTGTTTTTTTTTCATTGTTACTTGAGCTCCTGAGATGGCAGCTGCAGTGTATTGTATGTGTGTTGTATTAATAATATATGCAGGTAACTCCCGTACACGTTGCACAAGTATGAAACCTCAAGTAACTCAGATGCGATCTGTTCATAAATTCTTAAAAATTTACTTTTCTGTGGTTCACGTGCATTTCAAATGTTTTTCCCTTAAAAGATCTGTCAGTGCACTGCAGATTTGGACTTCTTCATTACGTGCTTTTATTTTTAATTTTTAATCACATGTTCTTGTTTCTTAGACCTCAGGATGCTCATGGACCTGAGCATGTGTTACCTGCAAGCATCGAGTTTCGAGAAAACTGTGAGTAGATTATTCAGTTTATTCCTAGAGAGTTGTCATGGGCAGATGGCATGGGTTGGTTTTGTCATAACTGAGTTTTTTGCAATGCATACATTTAATTTTTCATAAATGTATTAAGCAAAAGGCTGTTGTAGACATTGGATGATCATGATATTGATGTATGTATTTGATCAATAGTATAACTGCGCAGGTAGCCCAGGGTCACTTCTTATGATAAAACCATATGTTGGTTAGGGGAGTAATCATTGCAATACAACAATTCTTACATAGCTACATAGTCTGGTTGAAAAAAATGCAAGTCCATCTAATTCAACCAATAGTTCTGTAGGTCCTTTTTTGTGGGGGTGGGGGTAGCCTATTTGTGTTCTGGCATTCATTTAAAAAAAGTTAAATATTCTCCTTAGTCCTGTAAGATAGTTATGATTGTTTGCTTTATTTTCTTTATTTTGCTATGGTGCGGAAGTCTTGTAAATTTAGTTTCCTATGTGTGCTTTTGGTTCTGCAGATGGGTGGCATTTTACTGTCCCAAACAAACCAGGTCCCACTAACCATTTTACTTATGGGCTAGCCAACAATGAAAGTAGCACACAAGCAATAAATGACTCATAATTTATTTTTATTAAGGAAATTACTGGCAATGTCTATGGATATTTTCAAGCACATTCTGTGGTAGAGCCTCAATGGCCATGCAGACATATATACTTTAGATACAATGAAGTATGCTTCAAAATGTCTGTCACAAAGCAAAACAAGTAACATGCACATCTGATGAAAAATGAATATAGAAAGCCTCCTTTTAGTGAAAGACCACATGTTCAAATGATTGGTAAATGCAGAGAGTAGGCAGCTGTCTATATTTCAGCTTTTTCTGTAAAGTTTGAGTTTGGCTTGTGTTTGCACAAAGGGTGATGGGTATCTTCTCTGACCACAAGTAAGACTTGTTAGGCGTCGGGAGAATGCCCAGCTTTCACAGGAAATGCTGAGGTTTTCCTACCTATATTTTTTGATCCACTGTTTGGCTGGTGGTTTGTAACAGGATTTATGCATGTGCATTTTTTTAAATTATTTTTGACGATTTGATATGTTAAAAGATCCTGTTTAAAAAAAAAACTAAATAAAAAATGCTAGACAGTGCAAACGAAATTGACTATTTTTTTGCAATGCTTATCACATCTAATTTGTAAAAGCTCTGTGATAAAAAAAAATTAATAAAGTAAAATGTGAACTGGAAAGCAGAGGAAATTGCATCAATTATAAACAAGTACTGGCCATAATACATGGTAATTATGGAAATTTCCATTGGCTTTCGTCCGCAGCAATTTGGCACCCACTGTGTATTTTTTACCCCCAGTTTAGAGTGAGGAAAAGTTTGAAATAGATCAGTACAACAGCAGTGCCAGTCAAAAGACTGTTTACATTTAATTGTTTGATCATTCAAATTAGAAAAACTTTCGTAATTTTTTTACAGTACTTTCTGTACTGGGGGGGGGGGGGGGGGGGTGCGAAAAAGGCAGAAAGTGTTTGATCATTGATTAAGGTTAGAAATTAGAGTACAAAGGAGATGTATGTAGATAGGGGGGGAATAGAGAGAGGGTCCAGCACTATCTGATAGTAGACTGGGCACAGAGGAGATTAGGCAAGATCAAATTATGGTATATTGGGAGTGGTTCTGAGTGGTGGAGAGAAATAAGATTGTGGCTACAGTGAGGTAAAGTTAAATGAATAAGCACAGGAAAAGAAGTTTGAGAAATGGTTCTATGCAGAGTTGCACTAGATTTTGCACACTCCAGTTTAAGTAAATCAACCCCACCATATCTCTTGATGTGTAGAGGTGGTGGTGCTGTTTGTACAAGTCATTTGATAATGGCTGAAATCTAGCCATAAGTATTGGGCTTAGTGGGAAGAAGTAAGGCTTGGTACATGCATGACCCGTATTTATGAAATGCCATGTAGCATTTTATAGTCAGTTTCCATTGTGGCAGCCAGGAAACAACTGTTGGAACAGTGTTAGGAGAAAAGATACCAAAGAAAGAAATGCATAAGAGGTGACAGGCAAAAGACCATACAAAGCACAGGGGACCGGAGAAAATGGAGGGATGAATGTTGCAGATGGTAACAGAAGACAAAACTAGTGCGCAAAAACCACATTGCCTAATCGAGGAGCCGCCAACATAAAACAGTGTACTCGCATAAAAATAAAAATATATATGTGGCGCTACCTCACCCTAAGTGCAACAACTGATAAACCAATAATATACGATAAAAAATATTACAATAATAAAATAAGATAAAATGCACTAATGGATGGTCAATAAATGACATGTGCAATGATCAATGAGTATAAAACACTAACCGTGATAAAGTGCAATAGAACAATAAAATAAACTCAATCATAAAAGTGCAATGTGCACAAAAATAAATGTGCAAGGAATTAATATATATAAATGTGTGTATATATATAAATGTGCCAGAAATGTGAACTAGTAACACATAATGCCAAGTGATGAATGTCCAAACAGGATAATAATGGGTAAAAAAATAAAAATAAAAAGTGCAGTTCAAAGAAGCATACAGCGCGACTCCCAATATCAGCACGATACAATCTTCTACGGGTGATAAAAAAGTGCAAGTGCAGTGAGCAAACACTGTAGCAGCAAGTGTCTAATGTTCAGTGTGTTCATCCAATCCTGTTCCGGAGTGTGGCAACTGTTTCTCTCACCTGTAGTAGCGGCCCCCAATGGGCCGAGTTGGGCATGAACCAACAAGTGGTAGGACTGTATGCAAGAGATCAGCTTCCGGTAGTTGTCACAGCCCCCGGGGGACACACGTAGACAAGCCCAAGTTAACACTCTCCTGCACTCAACAGATGTCCTGCACGATGTCCATTCCATACATCCGTCTGTCCCCCATGTTTTGAAACTCAGGTGCTGTCCATTTCTTCTGATCATCCTTGAGATGGTTCCTCACCTTCATTTGAGTCCAGCTGTGTTTGATTATACTGTTCGGACTTGATTAGGAAAGCCACACACCTGTCTATATAAGACCTTACAGCTCAAAGTGCATATCAGAGCAAATGAGAATCATGAGGTCAAAGGAACTGCCTGAAGAGCTCAGAGACAGAATTGTGACAAGGCACAGATCTGGCCAAGGTTACAAAAAAATGTCTGCTGCACTCAAGGTTCCTAAGAGCACAGTGGCCTCCATAATCCTTAAATGGAAGACATTTGGGATGACCAGAACCCTTCCTAGAGCTGGCCGTCCGGCTAAACTGAGCTATCGGGGGAGAAGAGCCTTGGTGAGAGAGGTAAAGAAGAACCCAAAGATCACTGTGGCTGAGCTCCAGAGATGCAGTCGGGAGATGGGAGACAGCTGTAGAAAGTCAACCATCACTGCAGCCCTCCTCCAGTTGGGGTCTTATAACAGAGTGGCCCGACGGAAGCCTCTCCTCAGTGCAAGACACATGCAAGCCTGCATGGAGTTTGCTAAGAAACACCTGAAGGACTCCAAGATGGTGAGAAATAAGATTCTTTGGTCTGATGAGACCAAGAAAGAAAGAACTTTTTGGCCTTAATTCTAAGCAGTATGTGTGGAGAAAACCAGGCACTGCTCATTGCCTGTCCAATACAGTCCCAACAGTGAAGCATGGTGGTGGCAGCATCATGCTGTGGGAGTGTTTTTCAGCTGCAGGGACAGGACGACTGTTTGCAATCGAGGGAAAGATGAATGGGGCCAAGTACAGGGATATCCTGGACGAAAACCTTCTCCAGAGTGCTCAGGACCTCAGACTGGGCCGAAGGTTTACCTTCCAACAAGACAATGACTCTTTATGACTTATGTGGAGGGTGTCAATGACTGTCTCCTGGACAACTGTCAAGACAGCAGTATTCCCCATGATTGTGTAACCTACTGAAACAGACAGAGACCATTTAAAGACTCAGAAAACCTTTACAGGACCTCAGACTGGGCCGAAGGTTTACCTTCCAACGAGACAATGACCCTAAGCACACAGCTAAAATAACGAAGTAATGGCTTCACAACAACTCCGTGACTGTTCTTGAATGGCCCAGCCAGAGCCCTGACTTAAACCCAATTGAGCATCTCTGGAGAGACCTAAAAATGGCTGTCCACCAACGTTTACCATCCAACCTGACAGAACTGGAGAGGATCTGCAAGGAGGAATGGCAGAGGATCCCCAAATCCAGGTGTGAAAAACTTGTTGCATCTTTCCCAAAAAGACTCATGGCTGTATTAGATCAAAAGGGTGCTTCTACTCAATACTGAGCAAAGGGTCTGAATACTTAGTACCATGTGATATTTCAGTTTTTCTTTTTTAATAAATCTGCAAAAATGTCAACAATTCTGTGTTTTTCTGTCAATATGGGGTGCTGTGTGTACATTAATGAGGAAAAAAAATGAACTTAAATGATTTTAGCAAATGGCTGCAATATAACAGAGTGAAAAATGTAAGGGGGTCTGAATACTTTCCATCCCCACTGTACATAGGCCAAGCTGTTAGCAGTAATCACTGTATTCTGCCGGCCGGGAAGGCTTCCTCCCCCCCACTGACAGACTAAACAGCCCTGCTAGAGGCATTGGGCATTTATCTTTCCTTCCGTCCGTGTTGTAGGGAAAGAAAATTGAGTAATCTATGAGATGCTTAAGAGCTCTTTCACACTTGTATGTCTGTTTTCATGGACTCTGTTTGATCAGCGGGGATCGCTCCGTTGATCCCCGCTGAACCGGCGGATGACAGGTCCGTCTCTGCTCACTGTGCAGAGACAGACCTGTCAGAGCTCCGCTCTCCTATATGGGGGATCAGATGAAAATGGATCCGCCTGTCCTTTTTCATCCAATCTGCCAGACGGATGGTAAATAGGGTTTCCATCCGTCTGTATTTAGTGGATCGGAGCGGATTGGATGTCAGCGGACATGTCACTGCTGACATCCGTCGCTCCATAGAGGTGAATGGAGCGTCCGTTCAGGTCCACCAAACTAACAGGTGGACCTGAACGGTCCGTATGTGTGAATGGGGCCTAAGAGCTAAGAAGAATGTGCGGAAATGAGTGGGTAAAGTACAAAATACACGTAACATCTGATTACTTGTTTGGATTTTAATAAACCCTGTGTTGTATATTGAAATGTTAATTACCCAGTGGAATAAGTAATAGAATTTGTGTTTTCTTCCTGTGTCATTACAGCGGAAGACTCCTTCCTGTCTGCTGTCATCAATTATACAAATAGTTCCACTGTGCACTTCAAACTGTCTCCTACCTATGTGTTGTATATGACCTGCCGGTATGTATTGTCCAGTCAGTACAGAGACATCAGTCCTACTGAGCGAACTCACAAAGTAATTGCCATTGTGAACAAGATGGTGGGCATGATGGAAGGTGTAATACAGGTGAGCTACTAGTATATTTTAAAGTAAAGAGTAAGAAGAAACTATTCATAAAGTCTTTCTGGGACTCCTCGTACGGATTGCAACACAGTGGAATTGGAGGCTTTATTATTTAAAATTAAAATGAACATTTAGTACAGGGTTATCCTCATGAGACTGGGTACCCCCGCAACTTCTCATTTTAAAAATTGAATATATACAGAACTATACAAAGCCAAAAAGGTAGGGGTGGACAAGACACTCCTGTAATCATTAAAGTGGTATTAAACTCAAAAGCAAACCTTTAATACACTGCAGCTTACCAATTCTTACATATGATGGTTGCATTAGTTTTTTCTTTTTTAGGCTTTCTTTCCTTTTATTTTCACCTTGTGATCCAGCCACTAAGTCTGTTGTTTTTCAAGAAAACAAGCTATTCTGCAGATGTAGCAGTTAGAAGGTTGAGACAAACCATTGATCAATGACAGGGATACTTGCATTTATTAATGTAAAACCTTTATCCCCCAAGGAACAAAGGGCTTGCTGCTTAAAAATTGTGAGCTGGAGTTTGGCTTCAACTTTAGTGCATCTAAATCTGCTAGTACATCTAACACTCCCCTCCCTCTAGACTGACAATGCTGCAGCCCTAAAGATGTCTATGTTGCTCCTCCCTCCAGAGATTAGACTCTATAAAGGAGGTGTGTTACTGGCTTGATCACAGGTGAAAACGGGGGGGGGGGGGGGGAAGCTTAAGATTATAATAATAATATTATTATTATTATTATTATTAATAAAAAATAAATAAAAATAGTGTTGAAATACAGCCACCACTTCTAATGATTGGTAAGCTGCAATATATTACATTTTTGGGTTTAATACCACTTCAAAGCGGAAGTAAATCCATCGATTTAAGAGTTTAAAAAAAAAACTTTACATTTCCGGCACTTAACAGGAATGTAACTGTCACATTGGTTGTGCTCTCAACCAAATTGTCAAATCATCCAATGACTGGAGTTATAACTGATCACATGTGCAGCATCATGGCAGTTGAAGATTAAACAGAGGCCAAGATGTAAGCTTCCTTGGCTGAAAATGATAGGAGGGTTTACTTCCACTTTAATTCTTGTTTTACCTTACTGTGTGGGGGACGAATGTACTTGAGGAAGAGAGACATCTGTGTTCCTGATTAGCAGGAATCACAGATGTTTCTCTTCCTGTCTGACAGAAGGACGATCTGCCTTGTTTACATAGGCAGACCGTTCTTCTATCTCTCCAGGGAGCGATCGTGGGTGGCCATCGCAACCGCCGGACCGGCTGATTGGCTCCCGCTGTGTCCAATCATAGCGGGAGCGCGGCTTCGGCGGCGCGCGCCCCAGAGCCGTGAACGAGAATCACGTACAGGTATGCGATTTTGTGCTTAAGGGCCGCCCTGCCGCAGTAAATGTACGTGGGCAGTCCTTACTTGGTAAAAGAGTCTCTGCATCCAGGGGGCAGGAAGGACCATCCTATCTTGTGACTACTGTGATTGGCTGTCCCAGTGACCTTGTGATCGGGTGTTGGTTCCACCAGCTCCCAATCATAAAAAAAACAATTCCGCGCTGCTCCAAAAACAGCAGCTAACACACCACATATGAAAATAATGGTATTTAGAAACAAATTTAACAAAAGTGTAGTGCTAAAAGATAACGTGCCTAGTGCAATGTGCATAAGTGAATTTAGACAGCACTAAAAATGAGAATTATAAATACAATAAATAAATAGTGAATACACTGATATAGAAAGTCATTCAGAGATATCTATAAATGGTGATAAATATAAATGGATATATTCTCAGTCTGAATGCAGCTTACAAACCGTATGCAGGGATTGTGATGCAACAGACAAACTGGAACTCAAAAAAAGGGATAACAAAAGTGTCCATAAACAATATTAGGTGTAGATAAATTCCCCGTCTGAATGAGGATTAAGGTAAATCTTGCAAACAGTGAATACATCAGATTGTGAAAAGAACCACCACCGGATAAAGGGGAGGCTTACCGGAATGTTTGAACACGTCAGAGCATACGCTCTGCGTGTCAAACAGGCTTATATATAGTGGAATGGACTCTGGACCGATGTCCTCTGGCAGGTGTCCCCCAAAGATGGCCAAGTTGGAATCACAAGCTGCAAAAGTGGACCCGGTTTTTCAATGGACACAGGACTCACGGTATCTTTGGAAAAGCTGATATGCAATCTGGCAGCTCAAGGATAAATCCCAGAGCATAAAAGAAGAGGATAGCCTCGTAGTGCAATATGTTTTAACAAAAGGGTTTATTAAAACAGCACACTAAAAACTTACATCAAGGCAATAAAACATCAGCAAAAAAAAATGCACATATAAAACCGCTCTGTTTTTATATGTGCATTTTTTTTTTTTTGCTGATGTTTTATTGCCTTGGTGTAAGTTTTTAGTGTGCTGTTTTTAATAAACCCTTTTGTTAAAACATATTGCACTACGAGGCTATCCTCTTCTATGCTCTGGGATTTATCCTTGAGCTGCCAGATTGCATATCCGCTTTTCCAAAGATACCGTGAGTCCTGCGTCCATTGAAAAACCGGGTCCACTTTTTGCAGCTTAAGTTTTGGAGCCTGATGGGATCATTATCCAGTGTCTGGTACCGCTGTTATCTGGAATTTAGTTGGTTTTTACAGCCCAGTCTGTTGGAACATGGTGGGATTATTATCCAATGCTTGAAACTACAGCTATCTGACATCTGAGCTCCGGTTTGCTTGTTGCACTACATCCCCTGTGATTCCAACTTGGCTGTCTTTGGGGGACACCTGCCAGAGGACATAGGTCCAGAGTCCATTCCACTATATATAAGCCTGTTTTAGACGCAGAGCGTATGCCCTGACGTGTTCAAACTTTACGGTAAGCCTCCCCTTTATCCGGTGGTGGTTCTTTTCACAATCTGATGTGTATTGTACTGTTTGCAAGACTTACCTTCATCCTCATTCAGACGGGGAATTTATCTACACCTAATATTGTTTATGGACACTTTTGTTATCCCTTTTTTTGAGTTCCAGTTTGTCTGTTGCACCACAATCCCTGCATACGGTTTGCAAGCTGCATTCAGACTGAGAATATATCTATTTATATTTTTCACCATTTATAGATATCTCTGAATGACTTTCTATATCGGTGTATTCACTATTTATTTATTGTATTTATAATTCTCATTTTTAGTGCTGTCTAAATTCACTTATGCACATTGCATTAGGCACGTTATCTTTTAGCGCTACACTTTTGTTAAATTAGTAGAGCCTGAGAGCTGTCTTTGACAGCTTCGTCACTATGCTGGGAGCACCCAGTGCTCGCTCTCTTGGCACACAAAGCTCTGCTGCCCATAGATGCATGCATGTGACATGTGGGCATTAAAGCCCACCCTTTTTGCTGTCACACATATGCATTACATGGGTGACAAGAGGTTAAGAGAAGAGCATATTTACTTGAGTACTACTGGTGTAATAGATTGCCCAAGTTCCCATTATGAGTGAATGGTATGGTAAAGTGTGAAGATAAAAGAAATACACAGAGACCATTAACTGATATGTAGAGAAAATAAAAGTTAAACCTGTTTTAAAACTATTTTTTTCCCCTATAATATAAATGTATTATATTTAATTGCTCTGTGCAATTGTTTTGCACAGAGTGACCCCCGAACCTCCTCTTCTGTGGCCCCTGCTGGTGCTCCCCAGTCCTCCTCTTCTCTGTGTACCCCCCATTGCAAAAGCTACAGCAGTGCTAGGGGGCACTGAAGCAACACAAGTACAAATGGCTGCACTCCTTAGATCCATTAAAAAGCCATCTTTATTTCATAATTTCATCCATATAATCAGTATAATCACAACGGGGTACAGAGATACCCTGTTTCCCTGAAAATAAGACCTAGATTGATTGTCAGCGATGGCTGCAATATAAGCCCTACCCCCCAAATAAGCCCTAGTTAAAGTCCTTGTATGTCTTATTTTCAGGGTAGGGCTTATTTTCGGGGAAACAGGGTATAGCTTATTTGGGGGGTAGGGCTTATATTGCAGCCATCACCGACAATCACGCTAGGTCTTATTTTCGAGGAAACGGGGTATATAGTTGACTTGTTATTCGCTGTATTTAGTGCTCCCGAGGCGGGCTCTGTGCATCCATAAACACACAGTGCTGCTCAGCCCTGCCCCCAGCTCCCTCCTCACAGGATTTGATTGACAGCAGCAGGAGCCAATGGCTCCCACTGCTATCGGCAAAGCCTGTGAGATCAGGCGGAAGGGAGAGGAGCTGCTGCAGACGAGATGGTGCTGGACTGAGAGACAACTCGGGTAAGTCGGGGTGCTGGGGGGAGCTGCTATTAAAAGGTTTGTACCTTAATGCAGAGAATAGAGTAAGGTAAAAAAAAAACTTTCATCTTAAGAGCCAAATTTTAGTATTCAGTGGGTAAGCACACTTGTCAACAGTCACGGAAATCAGACCTGTCATGTCCTGGTCTGAGCCTGTCCCGGGCAGAATCCTGAAAACTCTCCTGTCACGGAAAGCCTTGCTAGTGACTGAAGTCGGAGCTCAGGCGTGTGGGGTGCCAATAAATAGAGAATCAGAAGCATTGATTGATGGTCTATCCCTCCCCCTACTTCCTCCCCCAGCAGCTTAGATCAGACACTCGCATTACAACACCAAGAAGGTGGAGCATGCGAGGCTTGCAGTGTCTGATTGGCTGGGACATGGAGGGGGTGTGGCCAAAGATCGTGCCCAGCCCACCTTTTGAAGGGAAGCAGATTGAGGGAGCTTCCCTGCAGGACCACCCCCTTTCTGCTTTTCTGCTTGGTTTATCTCGGTGGTGAACAGACTGAGAAGTACCCGTGACTTCTGCCAGAAAAGGGCAGAAACTTTTGTGTGGCTCCCCCACCCCCCACAGTTCTGTCCCAGTGTCTTTTCTTCTCCCAGCAGCCCGGAAGAGCCCAGCTCTGCTCATACCCCCCCCCCCAATCACCAAACCTGCTCACCCCCTCTTCTCCATATTCATCCCAACTCTGCTCACCCCCTCTTCTCCATCTACACCCCAACCCTCTGCCCTACCTACATTCTTTATATATTAACACATTTTCCACTAGGTAAGTCATCTCAGACTCTAACCACACACCCTTTAAGCCACACCCACCACTGGGCATAATTTAAACCATGCCCATTTTTTGCTGCTTGTGACATTTTTAAATTCTGCTATGCCACGCCTACAAATGAATGCCACATCCCTAAATAAAAGAATACTCTGCCTACAGAGAAAAAGGTGTCCCTAAACATTTTTTGCAGAATATTGGCAACTATGGGTAAGGTGCTGACTGCATCTTATGATATTAAATGGTTCTATGTTTATTTCCCAAAAAGGTACCATTGAGGTAGAACTAGAGCACTGTGGAGATATTTCTATATTTGGAATGGAAGAAATGGCTTGCAGAAGCTATGAAATGTTGAAAGAAAAAAAAAAGTAGTCCAGTTGAAAGTGATTAACTACTACTAGCTATATGTTGCTTCAGTGTCTTGGGAACTACTCTTCTTTTAGGCATTTTATATTTCAATAAATATGGACTGAATTTACTGTACATACTACTAGTTTACTTTTTAGCAGTTTAATGTGCATAGACTAGGCACAAGTTTACTTTAAAATGTCAAAACTATTATGAGCTTGGCCTTTTATTTTATTTTCTATTAAATCTGTTATCTGAAATAGTTCAGGATGGAGGTTTCCAGATTATAAGCCTTTCCCAAATATGCCTAAAATTAGCTAAGAAACATGCTTTTTCCACACTGCCTGTACCTTTTCTGTCCTTGTTTGTAACACCAGATCATTCTTGATGATCGTGTCTGTATTTGTTTTTGTGTTTTCATAGAACAGTGATGTGTTGTACTATGTGTTTGTGTTTTGTTGTCAATCAACTTTATATTTATTTTATGCTTCCTAAATAGGTGGATTTTCCTTTAAGTGTTAACTTTTCTCTAGAGAACCTTGCCAAATTGCTTTGCTGTATATGATCAAATTGCAGTGTCCAAAATGAAATTGTATCTCTGCACAGTCCAAATGCTAAAGTTTTAATTATTCTCCGTTTAAAATGTGTAATTTAGTTTTAGTGGACTTCTGTTAATTAAACCAGTTGCTGTTTTGTAATTTAACAAATGAGGTCTGCGTGTAATCACTTGCAATGAAACAAGTAAAACTGAAATATAAGTGGTGTGTGGATTTGGCTTTAAAGTGTTACTAAACCCAGGACCCTGCATTCACTATATCTGGTCTCCCACAGAATAAAGAAATGCAATTATTTTAGTAAATCTAAACTGCTAAATACCTTTTCTCATCAGCAATCTATAGCAGTCTTGTGACTTCTATCAGTGTCGGGTTAAAACTTGTAGGAGTTTTCATTCTCCCCTGATTGTCCTATAAAGATGCAGGACCCCTGACCCTTTGTCTGGACAGTGCTAATTGTGCCTGTGCTGATCACATGTACTCTCCCAAGGAAAAAAAAAAACTCGCTAGCAATACACCCCAAACTGAGCATGTGCAGCCTGTCCCCTAGCCTGTGTACAATCAGGAGATGGATTGGGGACAGTGGAAGAAGGGGAGGATCAGACGGATCAATTTGCCGTATTACACAATGTGGAGAGTTAACCCCTTATGTTCCACAGTGAGTATAACAAGCATGCTTTACTACATATACAGACTGATTTTACTGTTGTGGGTTTAGTAACATTTTAACTTCATATTCACTTATGCAGTTTACGTATATTTATAGGTGGTGGCAGCAGCTTGCTTATGTTCTTAGGTTGAGAACTTTGTATGTTTTTGTGTGCTATTACATTTTTTTTCTTGTAAGTTTTTAATAGCTGTTTTAAATCTGGTCTGTCATATTTGTTTACAAGTTTCTTTCTCTGTTCTGTTTGATTTCCTCATCTGTTATTCTCCAGGAAATAGACCAGGGTGACCAGGTAGGACAATGAGACACAATCCCAGCTACTCCAGCTTAGCTCAGTCTCACGCTGCTTTCATATAAGAGTAAAACTCTTCTTTAAATGGCTGGGCTGCACAATTCATAACACTCATTCAAAACTGGACTTGTGCTGTACTAAAATTCTTTCTGACTGTGCAGCTTTTTGGCATCCCATAATCCTCTGCTTAATGCACCTCAGTGTGGAAAAAAAAGCAAGCAAAGTTTATTTTTTCCCATTTTTTACCCCTCATATTTTCTCTATGGTTCCTATTCTTTGGATCTCATCTAACCTGGCGTAGCATTCTTTTGGTTGACGTTTCTGACAGACCAGTATCAGATATTTGTGTCCTGGCAACTAACAGCAATAGGAGGTGATACTTGGGATTATATTTCTTGGATACACATATGCATCAGTTACCAGACTAGGCTTCTTTTACTTGGTTTATCTAATAGCTGTGGACATACTCTCATAATATTACTCAGAATATATTAAGAGTAACAAACAGAATAAAAAAAAAACTACTGCATTGCTCTTATCTGTTAACTGGTGTATATTACATATCATGTTACTGGTCTGTCTATGCTTATATATTATCAAAAAACAATATAAAGCACATTATAATTTATTTTTTCTCATTTGTGCAGAAGCAAAAAAACATCGCTGGAGCACTTGCATTCTGGATGGCAAATGCATCAGAGCTGCTCAATTTTATTAAACAGGACCGGGATCTCAGCCGTATCACTTTAGATGCTCAGGATGTTTTGGCACATTTAGTCCAAATGGCTTTCAAGTAAGACCTCTTGTATTTCCTTTGATGGTGATGGCTTTGGGTGTGTACATTTTATCTATATTCAAGCATAAAATGTAATGTATTGCAGCTTATAATTCCTCAGATGTGGCAGCTGCATACGTTTTGCTTTTTCAGATCTTTCCGTAAAACATTTTCGGTCCTACTTTGAAAACACTTACTCGCTGTATTGTATCTGTGGAGAAGCAGCCTTTTCACACCAGTTATTGCACCTGATGTGGACTACAGGACACCTCACCACCTCCTTCTATATACATATATGGGAGATGTTCTGTTGTTTTGTATGGGTGAGCTGGACTGGTCTGATAACATTGCTCGATAGTTGAGTGCAGCTCAAACTAGAGTGCCAATGAAATTAAGTGTTTACTGGATTTCTGGAAGGGTTAGCAGTTTTTTTGCACCTAAAGAACAGATATAACAATAGGCTTTCAAAGTTACATTTAACATACCAAAATGGGAGCATTGTTTAGGTAAGACAAGGGGAAGATTCAGTTCAAGCTGATTAAGACTATTTTCAGATCATTTGCCAATACGATCTTAGTTGCTTTAACAGTATTTCCTACTGATGTGTCTAGAAATTTTCAGTTAAAAAATAAAAATGAACATATCTAGTTGACTTAGAAGGAGGTGGATCACAAACAACCAAGAAAACTTACCTCTAAAGTTTGTCTTCAAACAGAAAGTATAGTAATATTATCACATTTACCGAAAAGGTTAGCTTATTCACTTTACTGGGTGTAGCCATGCAAACATAGTACTGTGCATCTAGAATTAGTCATTTGGATGCAGTTACAAGGAATTTGTGATACTTGGGTCTTTGACACTTCATATAAGCTAGCCCAGATCAGAAAATCTGAGAAAGGGATAAGCTGGACCTTACAAATCCCTATTGCAATACACAGCTTCAGAAGTTGATGGTAGCAATACATATAAAGTAAAGAGAAAATATAGGTTCATATCTTTTTATTTGGATAGCCTTTTTAGGCCTCCTTCACACAGGTATTCAGCTGCATGCACTGTATTCCAGTGGCAAGATTCAGCAGATTCTTGAGACTGGAATGACAGATATATGCAAATGGCAATGGCTGCTAAGCCTATACAGCTGTAGCTGTTCACATGTAGCCATGCTTAGTGACGGGTGTCTTCAGTCTTCATACATCTGACTGTGTGAAGGAGACCTTTTGGAATAGGTTGTATTTCTCCATAAAGTTGCAGGACACATACCTTTTTAGAATGCAAAGTAAAATAAGAGTGTCCCTAATAAAATCAATAAAGTCAGCCTTTCCCATGTTGTGCTTCAGGCTTTTTAAGATGTCAGGAACAATGTGCCAAACCATCAGTCAACCAGTGGAAGAAGAAATGGTATCTTTCTGCTTTCTGGAGCATCCAATTAGTTTTAATGCACTGGACTAAACATGGGAAATGTACCTCTTACTGCTAAATGGAATATACATTCCTCTAATATTGTCTTTTCATACCTAGGTATTTAGTGCACTGCCTCCAGTCAGAACTAAGCAATTACATGCCAGCGTTCTTATACGATCCAGAGGAGAACAACCTACAAAGGCCAAAAATAGGTCAGAAATAAAGTACACGGCACAACATGCAATGATTTTGAAATATTTTATGTTAAAGTGTTCACTTTCTTTGCTTGTGTGTTTTTGTTGCTGTGTTTGGTATGAAAGTTGTAATAAAAAAAGTATAAATATATTGGTTAGTATGTATTTGAAATGTTTTCTGGGAGTAAAAATCAAGAATTTAATTTATGCACGCTGCACATATATATAGTGCCTTGCAAAAGTATTCACCCCCTTGGCTTTTTACCTATTTTGCTACATTACAGCCTTTAGTTCAATATCTTTTTAATCTGAATTATATGTGATGGATCAGAACACAATAGTCTAAGTTGGTGAAGTAAAATTAGAAAAATACATAAAACTATTTTTTAGAAATAAAAAACTGATAATTGGCATGTTCGTATGTATTCGCCGCCTTTTTGTTATGAAGCCCATAAAAAGCTCTGGTGCAACCAATTACCTTCAGAGGTCACATAATTAGTGAAATTTTGTCCACCTGTGTGCAATCTAAGTGTCACATGATCTGTCATTGCATATACACACCTTTTTGAAAGGCCCCAGAGGCTGCAAAACCTAAGCAAGAGGCACCACTAACCAAACACTGCCATGAAGACCAAGGAACTCTCCAAACAAGTAAGGGACAATGTTGTTGAGAAGTACAAGTTGGGGTTAGGTTATAAAAAAAAAATATCCAAATCTTTGATCCTCCCTAGGAGCACCATCAAATCTATCATAACAAAATAGAAAGAATATGGCACAACAGCAAACCTGCCAAGAGAGGGCTGCACACCTAAACTCATGGATCGGGCAACGAGGGCATTAATCAGAGAGGCAGCACAGAGATGCAAGGTAACCCTGGAGGAGCTGCAGCATTCCACAGCAGAGACTGGAGTATCTGTATATAGGACGACAATAAGAGATACGCTTTGGGCTTTATGGTAGAGTGGCCAGAAGAAAGCCATTACTTTCAGCAAAAAACAAAAGGGCACGATTTGAGTTTGCGAAAAGGCATGTGGGAGACTCCCAAAACGTATGGAAGAAAGTGCTCTGGTCTGATGAGACTGATGGCCAAAAAGTTTAATTCAATATTAATATTTAATTTTTAAATAAAAAAGAAAACACTATGTCTAGCGCAAACCCAACACATCACATCACCCAAAGAACACCATCCCCACAGTGAAACATGGTGGTGGCAGCATCATGCTGTGGGGATGTTTTTTCAGCAGTCAGGACAGGGAAACTGGTCAGAGTTGAGTGAAAGATGGATGGTGCTAAATACAGGGATATTCTTGAACAAAACCTGTACCACTCTGTGTGTGATTTGAGGCTAGGACGGAGGTTCACCTTCCAGCAGGACAATGACCCCAAACACATTGCTAAAGCAACACTTGAGTGGTTTAAGGGGAAACATGTAAATGTGTTGGAATGGCCTAGTCAAAGCCCAGACTTCAGTCCAATAGAAAATCTGTGGTCAGACTTAAAGATTGCTGTTCACAAGCGCAAACCATCCAACTTGAAGGAGCTGGAGCAATTTTGCAAGAAGGATTGCGCAAAAATCCCAGTGGTAAGATGTGGCAAGCTCATAGAGACTTATCCAAAGTGACTTGGAGCTGTGATAGCCGCAAAAGGTGGCTCTACAAAGTATTGACTTTAGGGGGGTGAATAGTTATGCACATTGACTTTTTCTGTTATTTTGTCCTATTTGTTGTTTGCTTCACAATAAAAAAAAAAATCTTTAAAGTTGTGGACATGTTCTGTAAATTTAATGATGCAAATCCTCAAACAATTCATGTTAATTCCAGGTTGTGAGGCAACAAAACACGTAAAATGCCAAGGGGGGTGAATACTTTTGCAAGTCACTGTATTTCTTGCAAAGTTCCTGGGTGTGAATGCTATAATGATTGTATTTATGGTCACAAATGCAATGTTTGAAAATGTAGCACAATATGGTGTGGGTTTTTATGGTATTCTTAAAAGTAATATATATATATATATTTTTTTATATTTCTGTATTTACAGATGAAGTCCTAAACACCCTGACTGGAGCTATGTCTCTTCTGAGGCGCTGTCGAGTAAACGCAGCCCTGACTATTCAGCTTTTCTCTCAGCTATTCCACTTCATCAATATGTGGCTCTTCAACCGACTGGTCACTGATCCAGACTCTGGTTTATGTTCTCACTACTGGGGTGCCATTATACGCCAGCAGCTAGCGAACATAGAGGCTTGGGCTGAAAAACAGGGCCTTGAACTTGCTGCTGATTGCCACCTTAGCAGGATAGTGCAGGTAAGCTTGAAAGGCAAAGAGGGCACCAGAACACTGTTATGTAAGTGTAGTAATTGGGTGGAGACAGTTAGCTTATCAGTAGCCTTTACGACATGGGGAGTCATAAGAGCAAGGAGAAGTATCCCTTGCTAATACCGGTAGATCATACATCCATGCAGATTAAGCTGTAATGAGAGCTGAGCCTAGGAAACCAATGCTGCAGGTACAAAATGCTGACATCTAAGCCACCATACTGTGCACATGTTTCTCCTACTGAATTTATTTTTTTTATTTTGTACCTCACAGGCAACAACTCTACTTACCATGGACAAGTACTCTCCCCAAGATATCCCTAACATTAACAATACCTGCTTTAAACTAAACTCCTTGCAACTGCATGCTTTATTGACGAATTACCACTGTGCACCAGATGAACCTTACATTCCTACGGTAATCAGTTTGATTATGGTGCTAGATCTGTATGTCTGCATGATCATTAATTTGTCTAAATTTCTAACAATCCCAATAAGCTGCACAATTTGATATATTTTTTTTAAATTTACAGGAACTGATTGAGAATGTAGTATCTGTTGCTGAAAACACTGCTGATGAATTGGCACGAAGTGATGGACGAGACGTTCAGTTAGAGGAGGATCCTGATTTGCAGTTGCCTTTTCTTTTGCCTGAGGATGGCTACTCGTGCGATGTGGTTCGAAACATTCCGAATGGTTTACAGGAGTTCTTGGACCCATTATGCCAAAGAGGTTTGTAAGATCTAAAGTTGCAAAGTATTTGCAGCTTTAATTTTTGGAGAAATGTATCTTGAAGGTGAATATACACAGTACTGTGTTTCAGGTGTGAAAAAATGCTTGCATTAAGAATGCTTCCTGAAATAGACCTTTGACCTATTTAAAGTGAAAGTAAACCTGGGGTTCGTCTTTGAATATATGTTTTTGTGCTCAGAGTTAACTTTAAAAGAGTACTTGAGTTCACTGTATATTCAACACTGGACTGAATAGGCATATATCTGTTATTTATATAAAAACTGTCTTAATCAAAAAGCATAGCATCTTGAAAAGAGAAATGGTGAAGATTTTCTTAGAAAAAAATCAAATTTTCATGTATTTAGTGTGTCTGTGTTGAATGAAAAATAGGTTCATATTATTTTTCTTGTGTTTCTCCAAAGGCTTTTGCAGGCTTATCCCTCATACCCGTTCACCTGGGACATGGACCATTTTTTTCGAAGGTGCCGATTATGAGAATCATATGCTTAGTGAAAGTCCAGATATGGTAGGTTTTTTTGTTTTTTTTTAAACTGCAACCTCTGTTCATTAAAATGCTATAGTAAAGTATAGGGTACAGAAAAGTAAACAAAGAGATGGGACTACCTTTGCAAATAAACATGAGTAATCAATAATCTGTGATAGATAAGCGCCACATAAAAATGTTAGTACAGTAAATAATTATTTGATTCCCTGCAGATTTAGTATGTTTTCGCACTTACAAAGAAATTAAGGGTCTATAATTTTTATCATAGGTATATTTTAAATGATTGAGACAGAATTTCAACCAAAAATTCAGAAAAAACAAATGATGCAAATGTTATAAATTGAGTTGCAGTTCAGTGCGTAAAAGAAGTATTTGATCCTCAAGTAAAACGTGACTTAGTACTTGGTGGAGAAACCCTTGTTGGCAAGCACAGAGGTAAGATGTTTCTTGTAGTTGGTTACCAGGTTTTCACATATCTCAGGAGGGATTTTGATCCACTCTTCTTTACAGATTTTCTCTTAATCCTTAAGGATTAATGGCTGTCCCTTGGCAGCTCAAAGTTTTATTTCCCTCCATAGATTTTCTATATGATTAAGGTCTGGAGACTGGTTAGGCTACTCCATGACCTTAATGTGCTTTTTCTTGAGGCCCCTCCTTCCTTGCTTTGGTGATATGTTTTGGGTCATTGTCATTCTGGAAGACCCATCAACGACCCATCTTTAGTGTTCTGGCTAAGGGAAGAAGGTTCTCATCCAAGATTTTACAATACATGGTCCCGGCTATTGGTCCCTCAATGTGCCAAAGTCAGCCTATAACTTTAGCAGAAAAACAGCCCCAAAGCATAATGTTTCCACCTCCGTGCTTGACTGTAGGGATAGTGTTCTTAGAGTCATAGTTAGCATTTTTCTTCCTCCAAACAAGGCGAGTCGAGTTAATGCCAAGAGCTCAATTTTAGTCTCATCTGACCACAGCACTTCTCCCAATCCATCTTTGAAACATTTAGATGTTCATTGGCAAACTTCAGATGAGCCTGTACATGTGCCTTCTTGAGGAGGGCGAACTGGCGGGCACTGCAGGATTTCAATCCACGGTGGCGTATTGTTGCCAATGGTTTGGTGACTGTGGTCCCAACTGTCAGTTCACGGGTCCCGGCGGCAGCTACCGTGGCTCCGCAGAAATAGTGCTGCCTGTGTCCTGACTCTGTGCATTGCTGCCGTGCAGTGCACAGGCTTCACAGTTCGTCCGGCCAGTGCTGTCTGCGAATTGGATTGGAGGTGATGCAGCAGTCCGACAGAACCTGCCAATCCCTATTGTGATTACAATTAGGCTGCTTCCTGGCTGGCTGTGTACCACATGAGCACATACTGTAGCCAGTCTGTGGAGCCAGAATTATTGTTGGTTGGTAGCGGATCCAATACTTCTTTTACTCACTGTACTGCAACTCAATTTCTAACATTTGTATCATGTGTTTTTTTTGTCTCCATTTAAATGACACCTATGATAACAATTATAGACCCTTCATTTCTGTAACTGGGCATACTTACAAAATCTGCAGGGGATCAATAATTTTCCCCACTACATGTCAGTTACTAACATGTCAGACCCATGCAC
The DNA here is from genome assembly GCA_037952835.1 of Lithobates septentrionalis. Taxonomy (NCBI): domain Eukaryota; kingdom Metazoa; phylum Chordata; class Amphibia; order Anura; family Ranidae; genus Lithobates; species Lithobates septentrionalis. Next base: position 9,596,755 of record JBBDGP010000264.1, on the reverse strand, counting down.
CTTGCATCCTAGCTCACCACCGTTGGAGAAATGTCACCTATATAATTCTGATGAAGCTAAAAGTAACGCAAGAGGTAAGGAGATGTAAAGTGTTACAGTTGTTAATGAGACCTAGGAACTCAGAATTGTGGAGATGTGAGGGTCCTCAAGTGCCTGCTAAATATTGTTAAAGTGGTTATAAAGGCTCAAGGTTTTATACCCTTATGCAGTCTATACATGAAGGTAAAAAGATTTCTGTGTGCAGCAGCTCCTCTAATACTTACCTGAAACCCATTGTGATCCAGTGATGTGCACGAGAGCCTCAGCTCTCTGGGGACGCTCACACCTCATTGGCTCAATCCTAGCCAGTGAGAGAGAGGGGAGGTAGGGCAGAGCCGTGACTCTGTGTGTGTAAATGAACACGCAGAGCAGCGGCTCAGAAACTAGCCTGCTTGGGTGCCCACACATCACGCTGCTTGCTCCGGGTGGCACTCGGCAGGAGGGTGGGGTCAGGAACGCTAACCGGGTACCTAAGATGCACAGAGCAGGTGAGCATGACATGTTTTTTTATAAAAAACAAAACAAAAAACCCTTTAAGATGGACTTATGGAGTAAAGAAGAGAAAATATGGTAGAGTGGTGTAAGGAAACATACCAGAAAGCATAAGTAAAATGAGGGATAGTATTAGGTGAGGAGTGGGGAAGAGAACCTGAGATCCAAATACTGTCTTATCAGGTAGAAGTGCATGCTTGTATTTTGATTTATAGGCTCATGCAAGGGCCTAGAAGTCATTAGTGGTCATGTAGAGGTTTCATGAGGGTCCATTTGGCTTAAGAAGAATCATATCTGTCCTGACTTTGGGCATTTAATTCCTCCATTCCTATCTCTTAGCATACTTTTACAACCTGTTCCCTCACAGTCGGGGCTTAAGATGACTGCCAGTATCTAGGAATAAGCACTCCAACTGTGCAGATAAAATATTTTAAGCAGTGATTTTTTTTTTTTGGCTGCTGAGAGCAATCAATACAGTGCTGAAAGCAATGCAATTTCTGGGGTTAAGTTTGAGACTGTCTGAAATGACTTTAGCATGTATCTGAGCCAGCGTGTCCCATAAGGACCTAATTAAGGGGCAAGTCCCCCAGATGTGCAAGAGTGCAAACCTCCTTCAGACAGCACCAGCAGAGGTTTGAGTTTGTAGAAGAAACCCGATGTAGTCTGTGACGGGGGATCTATACCAAAAACTGGCCATACATGTGGGCAGGGTGAAGCAATTTGTGGGTAAGAATGAAGCACAAAAATGTAGTTTCTTCCGTGAGAGATCTTTCTCCCATCCCCCTAAGAAATGTAAGGCTCATCCAGAATTGCAATTTTGAGCATAGATTATCAAGCAGCTAAGGTCAAAGAGGTCAAGGTCAGATAACTTCAAGGAGATGCAGACCCAGGTAGGTTATATAGTCGGTTTTTCAATTGGATAGGAACATATTTTGCACATGGAATTGTTTCGCTGAGGGACTTTTTTTTTAATTTTTGTAAGCTTACTTTGTAGTTTGTACTTGTGAGCTCACTATGTTTTAAATTCCTGCGGGAGTGAGGGGAGCCCGATTCTTGGATTAGACAAATCTAGAAGTAGAAGCATCAACTAATATTAAACAGATGTGTATTGAACATGATTAGACATAATGCGTTAAGAAGATAGACTTTTAAGTATTGTCTTTAGCATCTCATTGTGGGATGAACCACACCTGTTTGATGTATATAAGAGCCTGTATCAAAGGAGTAAGGCAGGTAGCCAAGATCTTCGCATATATTGTAAAAGCTACATTAATAAGTAAAATTGGGTGGTAGTTATTGTAATGTGTGACATCTTTTCCTGGTTTAGGAAGAACCACTATATGCCCCTTTAGTGACTGTTTAGGGAACATGCAATCTTTGGTGACAGTGTTAAACATCTTCTGTAGGAGTAGACTCGATATGCCCCGAACATGCCTATGACCATTGGTGCCAGGGCAGGGGGGGAGGTGTTTTATGACATGAAGGATTCAGTAAGTGCCTCAGATGGTAAATGAGGTAATTATCTATGTAGATGGCTTGGTTAGTCAAAGTATGAGGTGGGTGTTGTATAATAGAGAAACAATGGAATTCGGTTCTAATTTGTCTTGTTTAGTGTCCATTATGGAAGAGTTACAGTGGGGATGGAAATTATTCAGACCCCCTTAAATTTTCCACTCTTTGTTATATTGCAGCCATTTGCTGAAATCATTTAAGTTAATTTTTTTCCTCATTAATGTACACACAGCACCCCATATTGACAGAAAAACACAGAATTGTTGACATTTCTGCAGATTTATTAAAAAAGAAAAAACTGAAATATCACATGGTCCTAAGTATTCAGACCCTTTGCTCAGTATTTAGTAGAAGCACCCTTTTGATCTAATACAGCCATGAATCTTTTTGGGAAAGATGCAACAAGTTTTTCACACCTGGATTTGGGGATCACACATATATTTAACTCAGGTGCTGTCCATTTCTTCTGATCATCTTTGAGATGGTTCTACACCTTCATTTGAGTCCAGCTATGTTTGATTATACTGATTGGACTTGATTAGGAAAGCCACACACCTGTCTATATAAGACCTTACAGCTCACAGTGCATGTCAGAGCAAATGAGAATCATGAGGTCAAAGGAACTGCCTGAAGAGCTCAGAGACAGAATTGTGGCAAGGCACAGATCTGGCCATGGTTATAAAAAAAATTCTGCTGCACTTAAGGTTCCTAAGAGCACAGTGGCCTCCATAATCCTTAAATGGAAGACGTTTGGGAGGACCAGAACCCTTCCTAGAGCTGGCCGTCCGGCCAAACTGAGCTATTGGTGGAGAAGAGCCTTGGTGAGAGAGGTAAAGAAGAACCCAAAGATCACTGTGGCTGAGCTCTAGAGATGCAGTCGGGAGATGGGAGGATGTTGTAGAAAGTCAACCATCATTGCAGCCCTCCACCAGTAGGGGCTTTATGGCAGAGTGGCCCGACGGAAGCCTCTCCTCAGTGCAAGACACATGAAAGCCTGCATGGAGTTTGTTAAAAAACACCTGAACTTTTGGCCTTAATTCTAAGCGGTATGTGTGGAGAAAACCAGGCACTGCTCATCACCTGTCCAATACAGTCCCAACAGTGAAGCATGGTGGTGGCAGCATGATGCTGTGGGGGTGTTTTTCAGCTGCAGGGACAGGACGACTGGTTGCAATAGAGGGAAAGATGAATGCGGCCAAGTACAGGGATATCCTGGACAAAAACCTTCTCCAGAGTGCTCAGGACCTCAGACTGGGCCGAAGGTTTACCTTCCAACAAGACAATGACCCTAAGCACACAGCTAAAATAAGGAAGAAGTGGCTTCACAACAACTCCGTGACTGTTCTTGAATGGCCAGAGCCCTGACTTAAACCCAATTGAGCATCTCTGGAGAGACCTAAAAATGGCTGTCCACCAATGTTTACCATCCAACCTGACAGAACTGGAGAGGATCTGCAAGGAGGAATGGCAGAGGATCCCCAAATCCAGGTGTGAAAAACTTGTTGCATCTTTCCCAAAAAGACTCATGGCTGTATTAGATCAAAAGGGTGCTTCTACTAAATACTGAGAAAAGGGTCTGAATACTTAGGACCATGTGATATTTCAGTTTTTTCTTTTTTAATAAATCTGCCAAAATGTCAACAATTCTGTGTTTTTCTGTCAATATGGGGTGCTGTGTGTACATTAATGAGGAAAAAAATGAACTTAAATGATTTTAGCAAATGGCTGCAATATACCAAAGAGTGAAAAATTTAAAGGGGTCTGAATACTTTCCGTCCTCACTGTATGTTGCGGAATATAGGTTGAAACTCTGTTACTGTGTGGAGCAAGCCAATATTTTGCCATATTTGTTACCATGTTTATAGAAAACACTATTAACACAATCTCTGAATGACAAGCGGTTTCATACTGAGTAATTTTTTTTTTATCTTAACCCGAAGCTTAGTCAATTCCTGGTGTGTAGTCAATAAGGGTTCTGTTTGAGAAGATTCCGTCTCTGTGAATATCAAGAGTTAAGCAAGATCTCTACTCCTTTAATTTTTTAGGCAAGTACCATGTTTAGCGACAATTCCTTGCAAATAGCTTTAAAGGGGTTGTAAAGTCTAAACATTTTTTACCTTAATGCATTCCTTGCATTAAGGTAAACAATGTTTAGGTGTCAGCATCGCCCCCTCAGCCTAACTTTACTTATCTGAGACCCCGCTAGATCCAGTGCCGTGCACGTCCACAGATCGTTTCTCCCCTCACTTCCGGGTCTCGCTAGCTTTGCTGGTGCACGGGGAGCCATTGGCTACCAGTGCTGTCAATCAAAGCCAGTGAGGATGGAGTTGGGCGCAGGGCCGAGTCCCTTGGTCTGTGTCAATAGGCGCAGCAGAGGGACTCTGGTGCAACCACGTATGAGTCCCCCCATAGGGAGCAGCTTCCCATGGGGGCACTGGACAGGGAAGAGGGGCCAGGAGCACCGGCGGGAGACTTGAAAAGAGGAGGTTTCCTCCCACTCATTATGATTGCATTGCACAGAGTAGGTAAGTATAGACATGCTTGTTTAAAAAAACAAAAAAAAAACCTTAGACTTACCGGTAACTTTATTTCTACGAGTCTTTCAGGACAACACCTGGAGAGAGCACAGCTTCACCCACTTTCCCAGGAAACACTGCAGTCAGTTTCTTTAACCACTTGCTTACTGGGCACTAAAACCCCCCTCCTGCCCAGACCAATTTTGAGCTTTCAGCACTGTCACACTTTGAATGACAATTGCGCGGTCATACAACACTGTACCCAAATGAAATTTTTATCATTTTTTTCCAACAAATAGAGCTTTCTTTTGGTGGTATTTAATCACAGCTGGGGTTTTTATTTTTTGCTAAACAAACAAAAAAAGATTGACATTTTTGAAAAAAAAAAAAAATCATGTTTAATAGTTTGTTATAAAATTTTGCAAACAGGTAATTTTTCTCCTTCATTGATATGCGCTGATGAGGCGGCACTGGTGGGCACTGATAGGCTGCACTGATGGGCACAGATAGGCACATATAAGGCGGCACTGATAGGCACAGTTAAGGCGGCACTGATAGGCACAGTTAAGGCGGCACTGATGGGGACAGATAAGGCGGTACGGATGGGCACAGATAAGGCGGCACTGATGGGTGGCACGGATGGTTGGCACGGATGGGTGGCACGGATGGTTGGCACGGATGGTTGGCACGGATGGTTGGCACTGATGGGTACCACTGATGGGTGGCACTGATGGGCAGTGATGGGCGGCACTGATGGGCACTGGTAGTTGACACTGATGGGCACAGGTTGCACTGATGTGGGTGCTGATGGGTGGCACTGATGTGGGTGCTGATGGGTGGCACTGATGTGGGTGCTGATGGGTGGCACTGATGTGGGTGCTGATGGGTGGCACTGTGGGCGCTGATGGGTGGCACTGTGGGCGCTGATGGGTGGCACTGTGGGCACTGATGGGTGGCACTGTGGGCACTGATGGGTGGCGCTGATTGATGGCACTGTGGGCACTGATGGGTGACGCTGGTGGGCACTGATGGGTGACGCTGGTGGGCACTGATGGGTGACGCTGGTGGGCACTGGTAGGCAGCACTGCTGCCTATTGCCTTGTGTTAGATGATCGCCGTGATCGGGACTGATGTCCCGATCACGGCCGCCGGTGATCGGGTTTTTTTTTTTCAGCGCGAGGAGGAAAAATAGCCGATTACCGGCTCGGTTTACATCACATGATCAGCTGTCATTGGCTGACAGCTGATCATGTGGTAAGGGGTCGGGACCAACCCCTTACTCTGATCTGTGATCAGGCGAGTCTCATAGACTCGCTGATCACCGAGCGCGCCGCGCAGGCCGCTCGTGCACGGGACAACGTCAATGGACGTAGTCCGGGCAATTTAGATCCGCGCTGTTGCCGTCATTTGACAATGGCCCGGATCTAAAGCGGTTAAAGACCGGTCACTTCCACCATGGCCTCAGTTGTTCATGGAGTACCTGCATTAATGCTGAAATTAGATAAGCAGAACATAGCAATAACACCACACTTTAAACACACAATTAGGGAGGGTCATCAGTGCTGTCCTGAAAGACTCTTAGAAATACGAGTTTTCTTTAACCCCTTTTTACTTTTTAGTTGAAATTGTAAAAGAACATGTTACCCCAATGTTTAATATTCCTGATATGTGTCTGTTGTACCATGTACTTGTGTTAAATAAGTATCCTGTGCTTTTTGTATTTATTTATTTTTGTGAAATACCTGGTGATCGTGATCACTATAATGCCCACATAACATGGATACCATCAGTAGTAAAAAAATTGTGCATCAATCATATGCTAATATACTAACTGTCCATCATTGCATACTGTATATACCAGTAAAATATACAGACACATGAAAATCAATAAAGCAAAACCTGTAATAAAACAATATATCTTGTATTAATTGTCCAGTCACTGTATATGTGATATGTTATAGGGTTTCTGTATTCCTCTGGATGGAGCAGCAATATTACATATATATCCTTTATACTATTATATATTTGCGCTGGAGTATTTTACAGTTTATTGTAGTTTACTCTAGTTTATTCACCTGGTGATCGTGCTATACCCCCTGCTTTCCTATTTCTAATTGACCACACTAGGCATAACAGCACATCCTTCCTAGTGTGGCCAGTTTTCTGGCTGTGCTAAGAGCACAACTTGCCTATCCACCAATGGGCAGACCTGGGCTGACATGCTTCCCCGCACAGCCATTCACTGGGAAGATCAGTGTACTGCTAGTTCTCCATCCTCACCTCTAAGCCCCTTATGCAGCTGAGAACAGAGATTGTGTTTAAAAAAATATATATATTTTTCATATTTGTACAAAAATGTGTTGCCTTTCATTGCTATTTTAAGCTAAATGGTTTGTTTTACAAGGTAAGGGTACACATATACCACATTCACAGTTTTGTTACTGTTTTGCTATTGTTTTAGCCTTTAAGAAAAGACCCTGAAATAATCACTGTGACGCTGAAGAAGCAGAATGGCATGGGTCTAAGTATTGTTGCTGCAAAGGTGAGTAATTGATGATGGTTTCTATTTTTTGCCAATATTTATTTCTTTTGTAAAGATGAGAATCACATGTTTATAAGGTTGTTTATCACAGATAATGCAGTGTTTCTTGGAATAAGAATTTGTTAAAACCTGAATTAAACTAAAATGTATTTTTCTAGGTTTTAGATAAATAGGGACTAGATTAATTACCTCTGTTGTTTTTTTGTTTTTTTTTAAAGTCTGTTTTCTGTGCAATATTGGGGAGATTTTCCTCACTTTCTGTCCTGAAAACTAGAGTCTGAATGTAGTTTTGCAACTTTTGCAGGTGTTAGTAAAATTGTAGAAATAACAAGATATTAATCCAGGGCACTTAAAATGACCTTTTAATATGATTGGTTAGTAAATATTTCCCTTGTGTATTTTTCTTAAAGAATATGTAAACCAAACATTTCATATGTCTGATATGTGACTGCTATACCATGTACTTGTATGAAAAAGTGTCCTGTTGTCTTTGTATTGCTTTCTTTGTGTGAAATACCTGGTGTTCCTGCCAGTCCCTCTACTTGGTATTAAAAACTGACCAGAGAGCACAGCATGGTCAGTTATCTAGCTGTGCTAGGAACTAAGCCTTCTCTTCTGCAGTGATCAGACTGGTGCTGAGCCCCCCCTCCCTACCGGCACAACCATTTACTGAGACCAGTGTATTGCTGCTTCTCCTTCCCTAGCTCTCTGAAGTCCTTATGCAGCTCCGAACAAAATAAAAAAATAAATAAATAAATGTCTAATGATAGATCTTCTAAAGATAATATCTCTAAATTTTTAGACTGTTGTTTACTTGGTTGATGTTTTCCTGCTTTGTCTGACCTGATTTTCTTTCCCTGAAGTCAGATTCAATATATTAGGTGTAGGCCTTCACACCTATCCTTTTGGTTGACCAACTTAACTGATCTAATTTGCTTTCATATTTGGTTAGTATAGTTCCACAAGTATTCTCTCACAGTGGTTGATTAACTCAACTCGACTTTGATAGAGCCTTTCCTCCTTGTACCAAATTCTTCCTAGGATTTCTAAGTCCTGATCTGAAATATGAAGTCAATCGCACATGCCTTTCCTTGACATTTTGTCTTTCCCCATAATGATTTAATGACTGCTTTAGAGCGTCCAAATTGTCATAGATATGTGTACTTGCTGTAAAGTCTTTCTTGGAGTCCATTTAGGAACACAGGTCTGTTTTATTGGCCTTAAGTACTGTTTTCTCACAAACCATGAGGATGCAGGGTTACTTTATCTTATTTGGGTCAATCAGCCAGAAATTTAATTTTGTTCATTTAAAATTTTTACTGACGCACAAGAATCTGGGTAGCAGATATAGGTCTTCGTCTTCAGATTTAAAACTTTACCTACATATGCTGAGCAAAAGGCTTTTTTTTTTTTTGTCCCCCCCCCCCCCCACCCCCCCCCCCCCCCCCCCCCCCGTTACCCTCTTCTGTCAATGTTCATTTTATTTTGCAGCTAATATTTTTATATTTTAGTAGTCTAGACTGGGTTTATTTTGTTTCATGACTTTTTATTCCCTGTTTGCTTACTGTATCAATCTAAGGCTGAAAAAGCAGTGGTGTGTTCATAGCTGCCTCACACAGATCCACAGTGCGGTTTCATTTTATGAAATCCAGATGAGCTAGAAATAGCTTGTGCAAAATCTGTCCATTTTTCAGTCTGTTTAGCATGCTGGTAACTACTATTCTCTACTGCGAGCCAAAATACTGCTTCCTGTTTAATTCTGGGTGTTTTTCTTTTAAAAAAAAGAAGAACCTTTGCGTGGTTTTTACTTTTTTTTTTTTTTTGACCTTTTTTTTTTTTTTTTTAAGTCTTGGAAAGCTAGAAGTTAACTGAAAGGCAAATCTGCCTTGCAGATGTTACGTAAGAGACTGAATGTTGTGTTCTTAGCCAGTGCTGATACATGCCTAAGTCTGTGTCAGAGCATGTAGCTGCATTAGCCCAATATGTGCCGTGTGTACCCAGCAGTCAGACTAGAGTGCAGGTGAATTCAGGCTGAAAGCACAATTCTTTTCTTCATACCAAGATTAAATCTCCGAAAGAATGTGGTTTTCAGTTGTTGGAAGAACCGTGGCTACAGTAAGTGTGTTATCCATATTCTTGACTTTTTTTTGTGCACTTAACTTTGTTTCTTTTACTTTGCTTTGTGTAATGCTCATTGCATCAGAAGCTGGAGATACTTTAAGCTTTGCATAGGTTTTATTGAAGCTTTTTAGCTTCCAGGCAGTTATCTCTTTGTATGTGTTAACACGTTGTAGAAAGAATGAGTGTTAAAATATTTAACAATTATATCTAGATTAAACATTACATTAAAAACAAAATGTGTGTTTTGTCATAATGATTAATGTAAAGATTCGGTAAACGTGTGCCTTTTTTGTATAGCTTTATTTTTTTATGTACTTAAGTACTTTATTTTGTTGCATATGTGGACTACACATTGTGGTTCAACATATTCTCAGACCAGTTATAAATGATAGTGTGAATAAAAGCTAAAAATATAGGATGGTTGGCCACATAGTCATGGATCTAGCAATTGGATACTGCATCATTAGGAGGTCCATTTATAGGTCATTGTTTATTCATTGCTAGTGCCAACAATTTGGATTGTGCAGGCCTCAGCTGAGGTAGTCATTAAAAGATCTTGTGGACAAAAACACTTAGACATTGTAGAAGCTCATTTTTCATTTTGATCATTTGATTTGTGGTTGGTACGGACTAGCTATTAATGGAGGGCAGGAGAAACTCATTATTGGCTTTATCTTGCGTAATAATCTTTCCATGTAAGGTGCATGTTAGCATATACACAGATTCCTTTTAGGTTTGAGAACTCTTTGCCATGAAGGAAAACATTTTGCACTTCTGAGGAATATTTCTGTTCTCCTATACTAAAGTTATTAAAGTTAAACACCTGAACACTTAAGTACAATTATACCCCAAAAGCAGAATTGCACATAATAAATGTTTAAACCTTACTATGACTTTCAGATAAAGGCATGGTGTTTTTTATATTCTTCGAGATTGCTGGGGGTGTGTGAATTCCTCTCAGACCAATGACGAGGGCAAAACTAACAGTGCAGTATCAAAAAGCATTTGTAAAGCACAACATAAGTACCCAAAAGTCTTTAAATGAGATGAAACAAATTTCCCTACATAAGTTTTACTTGCATATCTGCGGTCTTCAACTTGCTATATTCTTTAGAAAGTGCTCATAGTGTTAGAAAGCTTCCCCTCCTGTTCAGTAGTGGACGTTAAGTCTTGAGTCTTGGCATACACTGTGTGACAGCTGATTGGTGGAGAGGCACACTCCTCCCTCCTCCTTGCAGAGCTGTCCAGTGAATAGACCAGCTCTCTGCTAATCTATTTATAGCACCCACCCCCGACACAAATTTCAGGCTGGTTTTATCTCAGTTGTCAGAGAACTTGTCAGAAGATCTCATGCTGAAAACCGAAGAATGAACGGAGAAGCAGAAAGATACAAGACTTAGGGCTTTGGAGAGAGATAAAAAAACACTAGGTGCCTAGGTCAAATTTCATGAATCAGGTTTACATCCACTTTAAATTTATAGAAAATCATTCTCATGTAGTCCACTTCTGGTATACCATCTTATTTTTATTTTATTTATTTCAGGTACTTGTATAGCGCCGTCAATTTACGCAGCACTTTACATATACATTGTACTTTCACATCAGTCCCTACCCTCAAGGAGCTTACAATCTAAGGTCCCTAACTCACATTTATACATACTAGGGACAATTTAGACAGGATTCAATTGGCCTACCAGCATGTCTTTGGAGTGTGGGAGGAAACCGGAGTACCCGGAGGAAACCCACGCAGACACAGGGAGAACATGCAAACTCCAGGCAGGTAGTGTCCTGGTTGGGATTCGAACCAGCGACCCTTCTTACTGCAAGGTGCAGTGTGCAGCGTATGGTCTGAGCACTGACAGGCTGACCCCCCACCCCTTCAACCTCTGCAGCAATGCTGGCAGCACTCATACGTCTATTTCACAAAGACAACCTCTTGCATATGACGCTGAGCACGTGCACTCAACTTCTTTGGTCGACCATGGCGAAGCCTGTTCTGAGTGGAACCTGTCTTGGCCACCATGCTGCAGCTCAGTTTCAGGGTCTTGGCAATCTTCTTATAGCCTAGGCCATCTTTATGTAGAGCAACAATTCTTTTTTTCAGATCCTCAGAGAGTTCTTTGTCATGAGGTGCCGTGTTGAACATTTAGTGACACAAGTATGAGAGAGTGAGAGCGATAACGCCAAATTTAACACACCTGCTCCCCATTCACACCTGAGACCTTGTAACACTAATGAGTCACATCGGGGAGGAAAAATGGCTAATTGGGCCCATTTTGGACATTTTCACTTAGGGGTGTACTCACCTTTGTTGCCACCGGTTTAGACATTAATGGCTGTGTGTTGAATTATTTTGAGGGGACAGCAAATTTACACTGTTATACAAGCTGTACATCTGGATAAAGTGATCTAGCGCAAAAGATAAATATCACTATATGAACACTATGATAGGATAACCTGTACGTAAACACTAAAAAAGGAAAAAATATCCATGTGGAGTGAATAAGTGAATAAAAACAATGTGAAAAAATAGCAAAAAATGTCCAAATTGTGCAAGTAATAAGATGTACATGTGCAAAGTAGTAATAAAGTGTCCAAAAAATTCCTAGGATCAAGTGAAATAATAAATGTGAATGAATCACAAAAAATGGTAAATAGTCCTCTTGATAAGTAATTGAAATATATATATATATATATATATATAAACTTCTGTCGTCTTGATGAAGATGAAGTCACGAGACGTGATGTAACGCGTAGGGATTGGCATTGATTTATGCTCACCGGAAGTGACGCAAGAAGGCGCTGAACAACGCCTGTTGTTCCCTGTTTGTTTTTATCGTTTTTTAATGTAAGAGTCCATTTGGGTTTTTTAATAAATTGTTTGGCCCATAACACACTACACTATTGGAGGCTTCTTTGTTTTGCCCAACCCCCCCCCCCCCCCCTCCTCTTTCATTGAGGCACTTTCTCTGAGTTTATTGGGATAACTGAGCGGATCACCATTGGAGAAACACCTGAGAGTCCACCAGCAGTGTGTACACCCTAAAGGAGTACCCATATACTACAGTGGAGATCATTGACCATCTATGGATGCCCTTTATTTCCATTAAGGTGAGAGTTCTGGGAGACTTGAATATTGAGAGGCTATTAAGGAAACATACATGGACATTTCTAAGTGTTGATATTTATCCAACATCACTTATAACAGATCCATTAGGCTGTCAAGTCGACAGAAGTTTATATATATCTTTCAATTACTTATCAAGAGGACTATTTACCATTTTTTGTGATTCATTCACATTTATTATTTCACTTGATCCTAGGATTTTTTTTGGACACTTTATTACTACTTTGCACATGTACATCTTATTACTTGCACAATTTGGACATTTTATGCTATTTTTGCACATTGTTTTTATTTGCACATTGTTTTTATTCACTTATTCACTCCACATGGATACCTTTTTCCTTTTTTAGTGTTTACGTACAGGTTATCCTATCACAATGTTCATATAGTGATATTTATCTTTTGCGCTAGATCACTTTATCCAGATTTATTTGTTTTAGTGTTTTGTGATACACTTCTAGGTTTGGCTGCATCTGATACACTATTTTATCAATTGAGTTATTTTACTAGCGACATTCACTAGTTACTCTCAGTAGCACGAGAGATGCTCACACTTTTTATACAAGCTGTACACTCACTACTTTACATTGTAGCAAAGTGTCATTTTTTTCAGCATTGTCGCATGAAAAGATATAATAAAATATTTACAAAAATATAAGAGGTGTACTCACTTTTGTGAGATACTGTATATCTATATCATGTTTTTTGTTTTTCATTCTACAAAGTGAAACTGAGAGCAACAAAATATTTAAACCTATTCTAAATGCAGGAGTTTTTTTTAACCTTAATGCATTGTGCAATGATGTAAAAAACCTTTGAAGTGCAGCTTAAAGCCCCCCCCCCCCCCCCCTTTTCTATATACCTGAGCCCAATGCTGATCCAACAATGTGCCCTAACGCAGCATTGCTGCTCTTTCTCTACCATCACTGGCTCAGATGCAGCTGGGGGGGGGGGGGGGGGCATGCTATGTGTGTCAGTGGACCATTACAAAAACCTCACTCTGTACTCATGTACCCACATGTGTAGGCAACACACGTATGCATATCACATAAAACAATATTACTGGTGGACTATGCAATTTAGCATGTGAAATGCAAGCAAAACAGGGGCAGTTCATGGCGGAATCTTGTTTTTATTTTAAATTCTAAAAAATAAATATACAGTAAAATTCATATCCGATTAATGCAAAATGCCACTAATCTCAACCATTCAAATGTATATTCCCATATGGCAACACTGGCCTTTACAATGGCAATCTCCATGGTGCTTTGAATACGGTGTTGAATAGCTTCAAAATGAAATGCCATCCTATGCGTTTTGTCATTTTGAATTCATCAGGAGTATAGGCTCTACCTCATCCATCATGCTACCGTATATACTCGAGTATAAGCCGAGTTTTTCAGCAAATTTTTTTGTGTTGAAAGTGCCACCCTTGGCTTATACTCGAGTCAAGCACTTTTCTGCAGCAGAGAATGACATTTTCTGAACCGAATTTGGGGCCCTGTATCTCAGGGCCACTTGGTGCTAGGTCCACTGGGTTTGCACACCAAATTTGGGGTTCCTAGTACCAAGTGGCCCAGAGATACGGGGCCCCAAAGTTGGTTCGGAAAGCAGCAATGTCATTTCGGGACCCTTTGGGTCCAGAGACCCCAAATTTTGGCTGCAGCTAGGAGGCATCTAGGAACCCTTAACTACCAAGTTTGAAATTGGGGGGACCTATGGCTGCAAATGGGTACAGTGAGGTTGCAAATGGGCATTGTTGACCCTCTTTTCCACTTACAGTAGCTGCGCATTTCTCACCCTCGTCTTATACTCGAGTCAAGTTTTCCCAGTTTTTTGTGGTAAAAATAAGGTGCCTCGGCTTATACTCGACTATATACGGTAATTTATTCTATACCTAAAAACTGTTTCATGTCTGACTCCTACATATTACTACTTGGTGGACTAGTCCCTCAAGCTATCATTTTCTGTACAATAGGTTTGTCATCTGATGATCTACTGTTAAATTCATATCTTCAGTGGGATATCTAAACCTGTAAGAGCCTCTAAAATTTCTTGACAACTCTCCACTCACCCATCTTTGTAATCCCTCGCATTCACTGCCATGCGTTTAATAGTGCAACCTATAGGCAATGCACATCGTGCAAGTGGAGAGTTGCTTGCAGAAGATTCTTTGCAGCATACAGGACCGCTTTGGTCAATTTACACAGTAACATGGCTTTTTCTGGCTTGTTTTGTGATATGTCTGAAGTGGAGATGAGTATACAAGTATCTCTCTGTTCTTACACTAGTAATCATGTGCAGGGCAACAGAACACTGCAAACCTGTCTTGGAAGTGTAAATGTGATTGATAAAGCAGGAGGAGTTGCACATCAGAAATTATACTTCCAGTAAACCTGTGGAAAGCTCTATAAAATCTGGCAGCGGTGATCACCGAGAACTCAAGTTAAGGTGAAATGGGTGATGTAAGCTTAGCTGTAGCTTACTACTCATTGGGAGTTGCTTTATGATAAAGCATTAAGCCCAGGTTCACACTGATGCGGGCTTGAAACCGTGCGAGTTCAGCACAGATGTCTACTCAAATTGCCCCTGAAGTCGTTAAAAGTAGTACAGGAACTACCTTTGGGAATCGGTTCAGCGCCACAAAGTCAGCGTCACACTGATTCGGACGGTGCCATTGCCAGCAATAGCCACAATTTGGCAAGTGATTTTACAAATCGTATGCCAAATCGGCCCAATGTGAATGTAGGCTAAATGCTTGAATTTCACCTTGCTCCACCTTATTTTCTACATTAGCTGTTTTTGTACTCGATAGCAAGTACCTGAAACAGTAGTCAAATGTCTATATTTTTTTTTTTTTTTTTAGCTTCCTGCCAATTATCCTAGCAAAATGAATAGCTTTGAAAAAGACCTGTTTTGACATGCTGCATTTGGGACAAAAGCTTTGACAATACCGAATAATTGTATCAACATGTCTATTTGTTTCTCTATGTGTATCAAACCCTCCCCAGAGTTTTAAATATGGTTTTGCAAAGGAAACAAATGTTTATACAAAGAGCTTGCATTGGTGCATTCAGAGAAGTAAATTTAGGTAATATCCACAAGCGATAGAGAAATTAACCAAAGTCTTTTTCTTTCTGATTGCATAGCAAATATCTATTCTGTCCGTTTAGAACAGCTGTGTATTGGTGTTGTGTGAAGTG
The DNA here is from genome assembly GCA_037952835.1 of Lithobates septentrionalis. Lineage (NCBI taxonomy): Eukaryota > Metazoa > Chordata > Amphibia > Anura > Ranidae > Lithobates > Lithobates septentrionalis. Next base: position 9,581,203 of record JBBDGP010000264.1, on the reverse strand, counting down.
AGCAAAAATCATTTTATTAGTTTTCACTTACTAATTTAGGGTGCTGACAGCCACAGTGCTGTAAGAGAATCGAAATCCAAGGACTTTATATGTGTATATATAACTATATATAGATAGATATATAGATAGATATATATATATATATATATATATATATATATATATATATATATATATATATATATTTAGATAGATAGAGAGAGAGATAGATGTATGTGTGTATATATATATATAATCTCAATTTACAGGTACTTGGATATGATAGCTGCATGTGGTTGTTTTTTTTTGTTTTTTACCTAGTGGTCCTGACAGTAACACACTTCACATCCTAGGTTGACAACACGCATTTATTGTATTTTAAATATAGAGGGTCACTGTTGTCGCCCTAGGCTTTCTCCTTTTATTAGACTACAAACATCTTCCCCTCTCCTCATCTGTATAAAATGGGGATATATTCTGTAGTCCACAGACATTAACTGGAAATGCTAATAAGACTGTTTTATATTCCAGTATAGTGCACAGCAAGTTACAAGGGCCCTGGATTTAAGGCAGAATCAACAGGTATTTCCTTTACCTCAAACCTGAAAATGAAACTAATGCAGCTACCCCATTTAGGACTAGTAAGCTGCTATATAATACATTTGGATTTAAACTGGATTTAGATATACTTGAAGCTGGTGTAATCTCAAAATGCATTTGATATTTTAAGGCTGTATTGGGAAAACCCATAGCGCATGTGTTTTTGGGTACCTGTGATTTGATGGTGTTTTTGGGTGTACCAGTTACACATCTTTTAGTAGCTATACCAGTTTACCAGTTACACATCTTTTAGTAGATATACCAGTTTACCAGTTACACATCTTTTAGTAGATTTTTTTTTTTTCATTTTGATATTACAGCTGTCCATACTATAAGTGCAGTGCAGCTACATTTCCATAAACATGCATACTTGAACTGGAAGGCATTGAGAACATGACCAGACACATCCAGTGCCAGCTTTTGTTGGGGGAGATGGTAGCATCTGGGTGAAAACATGAGACGTTGCCCCTACCGCTATATTAATTTGAATATGCAGCAATAATCTCATGTTATTAGATATCTTAATGTAAACCTGTGGCCTGGCTATGGGCAGTCAAATATTTACTTATTCTTATAAGCAGTAAATGAGCTTTTAAAGTGGGCTTCACCAACTTCTCTACCTGCTGCAGACACTGTGGAGAAATTCATCCTTAAAGTTGACAGTAGAAGCATCAAGGTCAATGTGTAATTCAGCTCAACTCACCCTACTTCTCCTACATCCTCATCCTACTTCTCACTATCAGCAGCTGTGACTTGATACGATTTTTCAGTGCAATTTTGTAGTGCAACATCAGTGCATTTTGACACATTTTTCATGCTGCTGCTTTTTTTGTAGGGAAGGAGACTGGTCAATTCACAGATGCTGCTTGTTACATAACTGGCACCTTCTAGCTTCCTAACAACCAGTGACTCATTCCTCCTATCACCTGGGTTTTCACAGCTGACAACCGAATGCAAAGGATCCCATTATAAAATAAAAAAAAGCCCCTTTTAACAATAAGGGGTCTTCAAGTACCTCTGCTCATACACAAAAAAAAGTCAGCGTTAAATAAAATAAAACGTTTTTGACAAGTCCTTCAAAAAAAAAAAATTAAAGTCCCTGATTTACATCCGTTGTCAATCACATTGATTAGCATCCACATCACTCCAGATAAGCGATGGCCACCGAACTGCATGTGTAAAAAAAAAAAAAAAAAACTTGCCAAAACACTACAGATCCCTTGCTTGCCCTGTGCTGTGGATTGGTCGAAAATGTCATGAGGGGTGGGTAGTGTCACGGTTTGTTTACTCAAGCATGACGGAGAACCAGTGATGTCATTTGACACAAGACAAGGGATGGAAACGGTACTGTGTTGGTGGCCGGTGTGTTTTTTTTTTTTTTTTGTTTTTTTACAGGTCAGCAGCCATCATATATTGTGACTAACATGGATTTGCATTGCTGGACGGCGTATTTGACAATGGATGGATGTGGGTTATTTCTTTAAAGGATTTGTCAATAACTGTGTTTTTATTGATCACTGACTTTTTCATGAATAAGTAGGGATACCCCTTGCTAATTCACATGGTGGGGGTTAGGGGAGGGCTGGTATCTGGGGACAGATGCCAGCGTCTTAACTTGCAAAAAAAAGTACCAAAATTTATGTACATGCTTTTTTTACTTGCATTTTTTGTCCATTGAAGTCTGTGGGGCCAAAATTGTGCAGCAACCGCACCAAAGTATGTGCTCTGCTGTGCAGCATTGATTTGAACGTACACCATATAAAATAATGTAATTTCTATTGTCTGGCGATTCTGTGTGACATCTGAAATCGCACGAGTGTGAGCCAGGCCTAAAGCATAGATATTAGATAACAGTCCCTGACTGACATCTGTAGGGAGAAATGTCAATTAGATTAGAAAATCTGTCTCCATTGACACTGGGAATATCAGTTCGTCAGATTAGAAAACTTGTCCCCATTGCCATTCTCTGCACTGAAATAAACTTACAAAGTTGGCAGAGCCAACCTGAACTATGGAAGTCAGACCAGTACAAGAATTGCTTGCAATGAGTTACTTACTTTACCTAAAGTAGAACTTTACTAATTTCATATTTCTATGACATGCTAATTCACCAAATATTTACATGTGTAGCCTTACATGCAAGACTACATATGCTGTCACTTTACCAACATCAGTAGGCAACATCATTGCCACCACTCCTTCCTCTGTGGCCAGCACTGCAAAATATCCAGTGCTTCTGGGTGCAGTGGAGTTCATTAGATCTTGTGACTCTCTTTTCCATTATGCAGTGCTGGGACCTGGTGGCCAACTGCAGAGGGGGTGATGTCACTCCTGAGAAACAGCATGCTTTTTGGGGGGCGGCTGCTATGACAGAGAATGGAGTGGTAGGAGAAGGCTAGCAAGGGAATTATAAAAAGCTGGTGGGGGGCATTATTCACAGACAATGTCACTTTTCCCTGAATGTAAAAAGTGACAGTCTCTTTACAGCTTCATGCAAATGGACTGTAAGAGGCTGAAAATATACTGGGTGTGAAATTCTGGGCACCCAGAGAGCTGCAGGCGCAGCTTACAGCCTTCCATACAAGTGGCTGTCTGCAACTGTACTCTTGTAAACCTACTTCAGTGCATCAGCGTTTACCCACTCGTGATGGTGCAATATATTTCCCGTACACAAAACTTTCATGTAGGCACATTTCCTGAAACTTTAGCACTCGGAAATACATTGAACACATATGCAGCAGTAAATGCCAATGCACTGAAGCATTTCCATTTACAAGAGTACAGCTGTGGACAGCCATTTACTTGTATGTCAGGCAGTACGCAGCACCTGATGCGCCCTGGGCATGGTGTAGTGCTTGGAGCTTTTTGGAGTCTCTGACTCTTTGTGTGCATGGGGACTAAAAGTATTCTACCTTTACAAAACTGAAGAGTTTGTCATCACTTTGTTAATTTCTATAAATTTGTCTTCTGTTAAGGCAAATGCAATTGTTAAAATTACTTGATTTTCTCTTGGTCACCTTTTCCTCTATCATTAAAGGGATTGTAAAATCTCATAGTTTTTCACCTTAATGCTTTTTCTGTATAAAAACCTAATTTGCTGCAGCTGCCCCCTGTGTCAATGGGCGCAGTAGCGGGACTCTGGAGCACGCCCACACGAGTGCCCCCATGAAAAAAGGCTCTCCGTGGGGGCACTTAATGAAATGGAGGAGCCAGGAGCACTGACAGGGCACCCCAGAAGAGGAGGGTTAGGGCTGCTCTGTGCAAAACTCTTGCACAGAGCAGGTAACTAATAACAACATGTTTATTTTTATATTAAAACATTCGAACCTTTACAACCCCTTTAACCGCTATTTGGTGCCTATACCTACTCAAGCCAATTATATCTTCTAATTCGTTCATTGTCAGACACAGCACTTCCTTATTCAGAACCATAGGGTTATATCGCCCCCTACAGGAGTAGGACACTAGGCAGAAAAAAGACTTGGGCTACGCTCATAGGCAGTCCTAGGCGATATACACCCCCCTCTTTGCTATAGGCCTTCAGTTTTCTTCTGCCTAGTCAGGAGTAAGGACCTAGTACCCTGCTGGGATCTCTAATCCTGGCAAATTTTTTTTTTTGTCTTCCTGGATTTTTTCCGGTGAGATCTGCAATCAACTGCCGGAGTGGACGACGGGCTGGACACTTGATCTAGTGGTCTCCCCAGTCTGGTCAGCTAGCGCGTACAGACCGCAGCTACGCACTAGGTCGGCCATGACATGGCCCCACTGGACGGGGGCTGGCCCTGCGAGGTCGCATCTGACCGCGTCTCGGCTCGCATCGCAGCGTCCCTCATGGCCGACAGCCCCCCCCACTTCGGTGGCGAGGGGGTTCTGTCTGGAGCGGTGCCCGCCTGGTCGTGGTATGGTGAGTAAATGACCCCCCTCTCCCCTTGGTGGGTTTGCAGTGGACGTGGGCCCCTCCCCCGGTTGGTCGGTCCAATCCCGGAGGGGTTTCCCTCTGCCCTTGCACCCTCTCTTCCTGCGGTGAATGGTCCCTGGAGGTCCCCTGGTAGCCCCCCTTTCCCCCTCCCCCCTCTATATGGGGTAGTGTGGTGCCATGATGGATCCTGGGGGATGGGGTTGAGTACTGGTGGGCAGGGGGTACGCGCCATCAGGTGCAGTGCTTACTGTGGGGGGGAGGCACTGGGCACTCCGGGGGGTCCGGTGCCCGGATCCTCTATTTCTCTTTCAGGGGCTTTCCTGGGGTCTGTGTCAGCCTCGTGTAGTGCGGCTGGTGGTCCATTTGCCGTAGCCGGCGTCTATTCTTCCTGGTGTCTGCTGACTTCTTATGGCCGGCGGCCATGTTTGTGTAGCTTGGCGGCCATGGTTTGGTGGTTTTTGTGCTCAAGCAGCGCCACCATTACTGTGTAGCCCAGACGGCGTTTTTAGCAGGCGGAAGCTCCTCCTTTTAACCCGGTGCTGACTCCTGTGTTATCCTTTTCCTTGGACGTCGTGTGTGCGGGTCTACCCCTGAGGCTCTCTCTGCTGCAGGCTGTGGGGTGTTCTGATGTTTCGGTACCACTACCGGCGTGGGGGTGTCCCTTTGCAGTGGTCACTCTTGGGGTGGGGGGTCTCTTCTTCCCCTATGGAGTCTCATTAGCATGTTTCCCCACCTGACCCCCCTCTGGGTCCTAGCCATCCGTTGATGCACTGACGGTGGCCCTGGAGTCCTTTTGTGTCCCGGGTGGAGGTGGCTCTTGGGCGGCGGACTAGCAAGAAGCATCCCTTGCCTTCCCCTGCTTCATCTGTCTCGTCAGATCCTGAATCTGATTCGACTGCCGTGGACGGGGCCCACCCTGTGGGGTCTGCGGCTGCGCTCCTAGATTTTTGTAACGGTAAGGATGATTCCTCTGCCCCGGTGGCTGCACACGAGAAGGCGCTGGTAAACCTACTGATTGCATCTGTGCGGGAAACTTTAAAAATGGAGGTGGAGGTGGAGGCTGCAGTGGAGGTGCTGCTTCCTTTTGGCACTCACAAGCCATCTCACACGGCAAAAGTGTTCCCCATATCCCTCCTTTTTGACAAGTTTGTCAATAAGGAATGGGAGCATCCAAAACGTCCCAAAGTGCTTCGATGTGCGTTATCCTTTTGGGGAGGGTCTTCTCAAGAAGTGGGTGACTCCACCTATGGTGGATCCTCCGGTCTCTCGATTGAACAAAGCCACCCTGATTCCGGTTGAAGACTCGCCGGCTTTTAAAGAACCAGCTGACAGGAGCAGAGTCTCTGAGCCGCACTATGTTCACTATTGCGGGTTCGGCGCTTCGGCCAGTCCTGGTCATTGCCCTGGTGTCTCAAATGCTTAGAGTGGGCGAAGCTGTTGCATCGTGACCTGGAGGTCGATCGCTTGTTTGGGACCAATCTGGATGATATCATTTAAGAATGTCACAGGGGGGGCAAGAGTACTTTTCTTCCACAGTCAAAAAAGGGGAAGGAGCCACGTAGCAAGCATTATAGTTCCTTCTTGGCACACAGAATGTTTGTTTTTTTTCATCCCTCAGGGTCCACTGATAAAGGCTCAGTCTTTCAAGCCCCCCCTCGGGAGGTTCCAAGCGACCCTGATCGGGCAAACCGAGAGCGGGTTTCTTCAGACCCCCAGATAAGGCTCCTTTGGCATGAAGGGGCGCCCTCACCCGCAGTGCGGGTGGGGGGGATGTCTTCGCTGGTTTCCAGGCCCGTGGACCTCTTTGATAAATGACATGTGAGTCCACGAAGTGATTCTGTCTGGTTACAAGATCGAGTTCCAGTCTTGTCCCCAAGCAGATTTTTTCCGTCCAATCTGCGTCTGTCTCCGGGCCGTTTGTTAGCCCTCTGGGGCGCAGTGCAAGGCCTGTTGCTTCAAGGGGTGATAGTCCCGGTTCCGGGGCGTTCGAACGTTTTCAGGGTTTTTATTCAAACCTGTTTAGGATCCCCAAAAGAGAGGGTACGGTACGTCCGATTCAGGACCTCAAGGCCCTGAACCGCTTTGTGCGGTGCAGAAGTTCAGAATGGAGTTCATTCTTGGTGGCTTCTCTTCATCATATTATTTCTTCATTTATTTGGTCTTCGCAAATTACCTTTTTTATGGAGTATGTACAATTACCATAGATTTTTTTATATTTTGGATTCAATAAAGGAATGATGTTTGATTGCAGTATGCTGAGAATGTTTCCTCTATAAACGTACATATACCATACCATGTATACATTTTTGTTTAGTATTGGCTCCATGGGGTTTTGTGTAAAACACGTTTCATCAGTCTAAAAATTTTTTTGCTCAGAAAGGCTATTGTTTAAAACCGTAATGGCATCTTTGTTTAGCAATTGCTTCCAACCACAAAGCTACATTTTTTGCTGCAATGCAAACACATTAGACTTGGCAGAGCATGAGGGGTTTGCATGCATGGTTCCTGGGACAGTTCCAGTGAGTTTTAAAGCGCACACAATGGCCTAGAAAGCAAAAGGAAATGGCAGCTGAGATCATAATGGAAAAGCCAAAGCTTTATCAAGCTAGGAATTTCTTCTCTGCATGGTATAGATTACTCAGGATTTTAACTCTTATGACTTCTTACTGTGGTGAACAGTTTTTGAAACTCTGTAGTGTTTGTGGTGTTCAAGAAATGTATTGCTGTCACAATGATCACTTATTTCCTAATCCTAAAATACTATTTAGGTGCTTATTTTACATTTATTCAAAGATGTATTGAAATGACTGTAATAGTTTTAGTTTGAAATTTAAATCAAATTTTAGATGTTCCTAATTAAGTGTTAAACACATTCTTGTAAAATATACTCTTTTTTTTCTTTTTTTTTTTTTTTCTTGTTTTTAGTCTAAAATTACATTTAGTAATGTAGTCATGTAGAATTCATGTTTTAAAATGTTTGCTTCTAAAACAATGTGTGACTTGAGTCAAAGCTGTGTAAAAATGTATAAATAGACCCTTTAAATACTTGTAGTTTTTGCTAGAAATCTAGTGAGCTGATAACTCCTGTACTCTGGGGACAAAGAAGGGGTTATAGAAACTCAGAGAGGTCTGTGCTCCTTATAATTTATCAGAAATTAAGTAGGTTGGGCTTACACCACATGCTTAGGAATTCAGAGCTGTGGTATCATGCCTAAAGAGGAAGATCATCCTAATCATGTGTGCGAAAGATATATATGCAGTGAGCAATCCACGTGATAATTTTTAAAATTGTCCAATCGCCAACAAGTGGCATATAAAGGTGCAGCAAAAATTGCACAAAGATTTTTTACAAAAAGATATATATGCAAAAAAGCACAAAAACCAAAAAACAGCAGTTCCAATATGCGTATTATTTGTTCTTAGCAGATTATTGCAGGTGACCTTAGTGCTCGCAGTTCTTTGCAGGTGACTTGTGTGCTCCCCCTCATAGGTCCCCACTTACCAGCTGCTTTAACCCCTGCAGGGGTAAAACGCATGTAGATCCACAATCTTATCTGATTTTTCCAGGTCTCAGCGTCTGCAGGCTCTTGGGTGTCCCTTGATCTCCAGGCAGTTGCAAATACACACAGGTGTGTTCCTCATAAAAAAGAGATGGTGGCTCCCATGGTGTAGTACCAAAAAAGTTATGTTTATTAAAAGTTTAAGAACAAAATAACATTAAATCCATACAGCATGGATGTTCCTAGCATGAAACCTGATACCTGAGTTGGGGATTCGCAGCGTGCGCTCCAGCTGCGATCCACCCTTCGGCTCTAGTTCCCAGAAATGACGTAGTGTGCATCATTTCTGGGAACTACACACTACGCACATGACCTCATTTCTGTGGCAATGTATTCTTCATGTTGTCTTTTTACTGGGGGTTTTACAGGTAGATCTCAACCTCTGAAGGGTTGCCTATCCCTGGCATAGGAAATTACAGTGTGGTTCTCAATGGATGTAGTGCTGAAATGTATTACAGGCCTTCATTTTAAATATCAATATTGCCTCTTATTTTGCTAAAGAAGCTAAACCGTAAACATTTTGGGAGTGATTGGCTGCCATGTGTATAAATTTTGCTCAATTCATCAGAAATCAGTGAAAGGATCATATTTTTTATTTTTATATTTTATTTGTTCTATATGGTTATGTTAGGTGGTGATGAGGCAATTAGTGTTGACATGTTTTCCTATGTACAGTGTTTTTGGGGGGTATAATGACCGACCTATTAGGTAACCCATTTTAAGCAATGTAATAAAGATAACAATGTTTTTAATGTAACCATTTGTGTGGCATGTATTTTTGGCAAAAAAAAAAAAAAATCCCTCATCTAGTCAAAGGGTGTTTTGTAGTATGTTTGTTTTTCATTTTATTAGTCATGACTTACACTTTAATCACCTCCCGACTGCCGCACACCGATGTACGTCCAAAGTTTGGCGGCAGATATCGTTGTTATGGCAGCAGCTAGCTGCCATAACCCTGATATCCCCGTTTTTGTGCATTGGTCGGCTTTCAGATAAAAGTGGTCTCTGCAGCAGATTCGCCACAAGATCACTTTTATCGGTGGCGGGAGAGGGCCCCCCTCCCCTTCCGCCGCGATCCGGTGCCCTCTGCCGCTTACCGGAGCCGTCGGTAGTGATCGCGTCTGTCTCCTTGCTGTGCCTGGATACGAGTGAGGCTAAGATGGCGCCCACTCGTCTCCATGACACTGCAGGGCGGAAGCGACGTCAAAACGTCACTTCCGCCCATACGTCTTAAAGGCACATTTTTTTCAATGTCATTTTTTTAAATGACTCTTTTTTTTTTTTTTTTTTTTTTTTAATTGCATTTTAGTGTAAATATGAGATCTGAGGTCTTTTTGACCCCAGATCTCATATTTAAGAGGTCCTGTCATGCTTTTTTTCTATTACAAGGGATGTTTACATTTCTTGTAAAAGGAATAAAAGTGACACACATTTTTTTTAAAACAGTGTAAAAATAAATAAAATCATGTAAAATAAATAATAAAAATAAATTTTTATTTTTTTTTTAAAACCCCTGTCCCGATGAGCTCGCGCGCAGAAGCGAACGCATACGTGAGTAGCGCCCGCATATGAAAACGGTGGTCAAACCACACATGTGAGGTATCACCGCAATCGTTACAGCGAGAGCAATAATTCTAGCCCTAGACCTCCTCTGTAACACAAAACATGCAACCTGTAGAATTTTTTAAACGTCGCCTATGGAGATTTTTGAGGGTAAAAGTTTGACGCCATTCCACGAGCGGACGCAATTTTGAAGCGTGACATGTTGGGTATCAATTTACTCGACGTAACATTATCTTTCACAATATAAAAAAAAATTGGGCTAACTTTACTGTTGTCTTATTTTTTTATTCAAAAAAGTGAATTTTTTCCAAAAAAAGCGTGCTTGTAAGACCGCTGCGCAAATACGGTGTGAAAAAAAGTATTGCAATGACCGCCATTTTATTCTCTAGGGTGTTAGAAAAAAAACAATATATAATGTTTGGGGGTTCGAAGTAATTTTCTAGCAAAAAAAACAAACCTGTTTTAAACATGTAAACACCTAGAATCCAAAACGAGGCTGGTCCTTAAAGCGGAGTTCCACACAAAAATGGAACTTCCGCTTTTCGGAACACTCCCCCCCTCCGGTGTCACATTTGGCACCTTTCAGGGAGGAGGGGGGTGCAGATACCTGTCTAAGACAGGTATTTGCACCCACTTCCGGCATAGACTCCCATGGGAGTCTATGCCTCTTCCCGTCCCCACCTCGCTGTCTGCTGGGAACACACAGCTCCCAGGAGAGAAGGGGGGACCACTTGGGACGCGCAGCGCGACTCGCGCATGCGCAGTAGGGAACCGGGAAGTGAAGCCGCAACGCTTCACTTCCTGATTCCCTCACCTAGGATGGCGGCGGCAGCTGCCGAGAACCGAGCGGGTTCTCGGCGTCCCCTGCTGACATCGCTGGACCCCGGGACAGGTAAGTGGCCATGTATTAAAAGTCAGCAGCTGCAGTATTTGTAACTGCTGGCTTTTAATATTTTTTTTGTTTTGGCGGTGTGGGTGAACCCCCCGCTTTTAAGTGGTTAATAATGCAAGTAGCAGCTTTATAGAAGGCCATGTGGCCTTCTTTTTTTCTCCACAATTCTTAGTGGAGATATTTTTAGTTTAAGTAGCAGGTTTAGTGTGATTTTTCTATGTCCATTTGGGGAGATTTTACTAACGTTCACAGAGGCACTACAAACAATTTGAGGAAATTTTCCAAAATGAGGGTGAAACCCATCTTAGGTGGCTGTTACTAGTAATATCCTATATTTTGGTGAAACCTGGCGAGGTCATACATTATGAAATTTTCTTTCCTTCCACAGTGGGTGGAAGGAAATAAAATTGCTAGGTTCCCATATCATCACAGTCGGAGTTGATGGGTGAATCCTTCCAGCAGCGCTATTGTGTTCTGCCAGCAATGAGCCTTCGTGGAGGTACACAATGATTAGTGTTACTGGCTAAACCCTGTGGTGCTATTCGTTTGGGGAAAACCCAACAGGCTGGCCGTACACAAGTCGATCGATGGATCGACTTGTGTACAGCCAGAGTGCCCATACACGGAATAACATTCAGCTGGTTTAGCAGGGACTGCTGGCTTTGCCATCCAAGTTAATTCTCCTTTCTGTTAGTTTTTTGACGCTTTCTGGCATCTAAACAGTGTGCACACATACATACGCAGCCCAGTTCAAGTGCAAAGTATATTGGCTGAGGAATGCTCACATCTTTGTGTCATTTTGGTGCCAGCAATCAAACCCGAAGTAGACCTTCATTTTATAAATTATTATACAGTGCAGTGAGTTGCAATACAATTCGGCACAAGAGGTTTAAGCTGGTCATACATTATACAATTTTCTTGTACAGTTTCTGTAAAATCTCCTTTAGATTTGCATTCAACTATGAAGTGTAAGGGCCTGCTTGATTGGATACAAATTTAAAGTGTTTAGGTTTGACCTCCTCATTATAATGTTTTTGGTAAATCTAAAGGAAAATTTTACAAGAAAATTGTATAATGTATGGCCAGCTTTAGGAGGGCCCTGATTGTGAAGGTTTTTGTATGTTAGTGGTGAATCGGGCTACTAATCTACTGCACCCGGATTTACATAAATGTCATCCCTGGGCCGAAAACTTGGTTCAGGAAGCAGATGCTGACCTTTTTGAACTTTAAAACTCATCTCTTTTACTTTTAAGTAAAGGTGATAAGATCGATGAAATGGGTTTGTCAGTATGATTTTATTATCCTTCAGAGCAATGTGTTTCTCCTGTTTTTTTTTTTCATCTTGTATCATCCTATAAATTGGTGCCTGTGAAAAAAAAATTCATGTAGGTGTGTCCTCTGATCTAGATAATAATAGTAATAGTACTAATAGTCTCCTGCATGTTTTTGCATGCACATGTATTGTCTACTGTTTAAATGATCAAATCAAACATCTGCATTGTATCCACTTTGAACATCAATAGACATTTTGTTCTTTTGTGAGACACTACAGGTTTCGAAACGTTTTAAAGTTTTTCAAGATTTTTGGAGCTGGTTCACATAACTGTAGATTTATACACATGAATTCACTGTTTGCTAGGCATGTTTAACAATATATGGAACTGTCAACACTGAGGTCTGTTGTACACCTTTTATCATGAATTTTTTTGCTTAGGCGTTGTAAACCTACCTAAAATAAGCCTGTCATGAGAAACATTGATGCAGACTTCTCATCTTTGTGCATATGTATGCATAATTAGGTCCACATTTACAATTCCCAATTCCAAAAAAGTTGGGGTATGTGTAAACCCTTCATAAAAAACAGAATGCAATGATTTGCTAATCTCACAAATCAATGTTTAACTCACAATAGAAAACATATCAAATAATTAAACTGAGAAATTGTACCATTTTAAGAAAAAGATAAGGTCATTTGAAACTGGCAACAACAGGTTCAAGAAAAGTTGGGAAATGGCATCAAAAAGCTGGCAAAGTGGCACTAACAAGGAACAGCTGGAAGAACATTTTGCAACTAATTAGGCTAATTGTCAACAGGTCAGTAACCTGATTGGATGTAAAAAGAGCATCTTAGAGAATCAGAGTCTCAGAAGTAAAGATGCGCAGAGGTTCGCCAATCTGTGAGAAGCTGAGCCTAAAAATTGTTGGAACCATTTTAGAATAATGGTCCTCAACATAAAATTGCAGAGACTTTAAATTATATCATCATCTACAGTACATAATATTAAAAGATTCTGAGAAAACGGAGAAATCTCTGTGCGCAAAGGACAATGCCTAAGCGTAATATTTGGATACCTGTGATCTTTCCATCCCTCAGACGACACTGCATTAAAAACAGACATGACTCTGTGATAGACATCATTGCATGGGCTCAGGAATACTTCCAAAAATCACTCTGTGAAAACTGTTCGCTGTACTATCCAAAAATGCAAGTCAAACTTCTAACATGCAAAGAAGAAGCCATATCTGAACATGATCCAAAAACGCCACCACCTTCTCTGGGCCAAAGCTCATTTAAAATGTTTTGTGGAAAATTGTTCTGTGGTCAGACAAATCAAAATTTGACATTCTTTTTGGCAACCATGGGTACTGTGTCCAGAAGAAACAAGGACATTCAGGCCTGTTTATCAGTGCTCAGTTCAAAAGCCTGCATCTCTGATGGTATAGGGGTGCATTAGTGTCAATGGAATGGGCAGCTTGCACATCTGGAAAGGTACCATCAGTGCTGAAAGCGGACCTTCAGTAATTTTTTCAACTTTCTATCTATTTAAATCTGTTTTTTTTCTGCCAGTAAATACCTTATACAGCTCACTTCCTGTTTCCTGTCTGGTAAAAAGCCTAGGCTTATGACATTATGCACAGCTCTCACTCTTTTGAGAGTTTGCTTGAAGGGACGGGGAATGAGTCATAAGAGGGCCAATGAGAGCTGCAGAGCTGGAGGTGTGTGTGCCTCTTGTGAGTCCAGGAAGTGAACAGGCACCAGCTTCAGCTGCCCACAGGTAAAATGGTTGCAGCCAGACTCAGTGGAGGGAGGTTTCTGCAGCATATTTGGCAAGTACAGAATCACAGTGTATATATAAAATAATATGCAAAGTGGTTGGAGGGAAGCTTCAGAATGGCAAAGAGGTTTTTATTACAAATTATGTGAGCAGACTGCAGTTCCTCTTTAACTACTTCACATACCGGCTATTGTCAAATGACGTCCGCAGATGGGACCTCCCATCCTGGGCGGGCGTCATATGACATCCTCAGCTTCCCGCGGGTATAGGGGGCGCGCGTGCTGCCGCGTCACTGTGGAGCCGGTGCGCTGCCTGGCAGCCGCGATCGCTCGTGACAGAGCAGGAACGTGGATCTGTGTGTGTAAACACACAGATCCATGTCCTGTCAGGGCAGAGGAGACCGATCGTGTTCCTAGTATATAGGAACACTGATCGGTCTCCTCCCCCAGTCAGTCCCCTCCCCCCACAGTTAGAACACATGGTCAGGGAACACATTTAACCCCTTGATCGCGCCCTAGTGTTAACCCCTTCCCTGCCAGTGATATTTATAAAGTAATCAGTGGCTATTTATAGCTCTGATCGTTGTATAAATGTCAACTGTTTCAAAAAGGTGTCAAGTGTCCGATCTGTCCGCCGCAATGTTGCAGTCCCGATTATATATTCATATCGGCCTAAACTGAGGAAACGTTGTTTTTTTTATTTTTTTTTATTTGGGATATATATTATAGCAAAAGTAAAACATATAGTGCTTTTCTTCAAAATTGTCGCTCTTTTTTTTTTTTTCATAGCACAAAAAATAAAAACCGCAGAGTTGATCAAATACCACCAAAAGAAAGCTCTATTTGCGGGAAAAAAGGACGCCAATTTTGTTTGGGTACAACGTCGCACAACCGCGCAATTGTCAGTTAAACCAACGCAGTGCCGTATCGCAAAAAATGGCCTGGTCAGGAAGGGGGTAAATTCTTCCGGGGCTGAAGTGGTTAAAGATATATCCAGGTTTTAGAGCAGCTTATTCTCGGGCAAAAATGGTACAACATTACTCTTCCAAAACTACAGGCCTCCTCAGTTCCCAGACATTTACAAAGTGTTGTTAAAAGAAGAGGGGATGCTACACCTTGGTAAACATGGCCCTACCCCAACTTTTTTGAGATTGGGGTTGTGCTTTGCCAGCTTTTTGTTACTCAGTCCCAACTTTTTTGACGTGTTGCTGCCATCAATTTCAAAACTTTATTTTTTTCGTAGAAATGGTACAATTTCTCAGTTTAAACATTGGATATGTTTTATATTTTCTATTACGAATATGGGTTTAAGAGATTTGCAAGTCAATGGGGATTATTTAAGAAAGGCAAATCCACTTTGCACTGCAAGTGCACTTGGAAGTGCAGTCGCTCTAAATCTAAGGGGTAGATCTGAAATGAGTGGAAGCTCTGCTGATTTTATCATCCAATCATGTGCAAGCTAAAATGCTGTTTTTTATATTCCTTGCATGTCCCGCCTCGGATCTACAGCGACTTTACTTCCAAGTGCACTTATAGTGCAAAGTGTATTTTCCTTTAGTAAATAACCCCTATTGAGGACAATTCTTGTGGTATTATCTGTGAATAAATTTAATATATACTAATACTGTATATAAAACAGAGTATTTCTCTAGATTGTCTTGTTTATTGCAATACTCAAATTGGGGTACTGTTTCAAAGCATAGGGGCAACTTTTCAAATGAAATAGTGTATTTGCTAGCCTTATATTTTTGTGATATTTCTTGTTGACTTCAATTAAATTTCTTGGTATGCCATTTGACATATATTTTTTTTCTGTGGCTTCAGTCAGGATTTCAAGATTTTTATTTGAGATAGTTTCTACGTAGCAGTCATCTGGATAGACATATCCTCAGACAGCTTTGGAGGCCATATGGGGCCCAAATTGAGTTGGAAAAAATTCTTCAGGCACTGGGCCCTGTAGTGTAGTGCTTTTCAGATCTTCGTGTGCTAAGGCATAGCCTCAATGTATGACCCTGTGTCTGCAAACTAACTTGGTGCGTTAGACCAGTTGTGTTGAAGCAATGGGAATTACCTCACAGTTGCCACCTTTTGGGGGCCTTTTGAATTTCCTACCACTGCAGTTTTATGCAGAAAGTGTTAAAGTGGCTCTACAGTAAACTCAAAACGAGAAAAAAGAAACTCCCCACTACCTGTTCTATCCCCCTCTGTCCCTAACAAACATGAGTACCATATATGCACATATAATGAAAAATTACAACTAAATGAAAATAAATAATAAATTGGTAATTATGGAATTATGAGAATATTAGAAACTCCACTGTTACTAATTTTATTCATTTTCATTTAGTTGTAATTTTTCATTATGTGCATATATGGTACGCATACTGTTTGGGGGACTGATGTCCCGTCACATGCCTGGGGTACTTTGGTAACATGACTGGAACACTGATGATACAGTAGTACATCTAAGGAGCGAGTCACTCGGTTGCCCTGCATGGGAAGTTACATTTTTGGACCTGCTCTTGACACCAGCATTAGCTCCGGTGATTGGAATGTAGTTCTTCCTCAACTCAGGAGCATTGTAGAAGGAACAGGGGAACCTCACTCTTCTCCTTTGTAAACAACAGCAGCAAGGCTCGTGGGCAGTTGGCACTCTCTCACCAAGTTGCTTGGCAATGGTTTTGTAGCCCATGTCGGCCTTTGTGTAGGTCTACAATCTTGTCCCTGACATACTTGGACAGCTCTTTGGTCTTGGCCATGATGAAGAGATTGGAATCTGATTGCTTCTGTGGACAGGTGTCTTTTATACAGGTAACAAGCCGAGATTAGGAGCACTCCCTTTAAGAAAGTGCTCCTAATCTCAGCTCGTTACCTGTATAGAAGACACCTGGGAGCCAGAAATCTTGATGATTTGATAGGGGATCAAATACTTGTTTCACTCATTAAAATGCTAATCAATTTATAACTTTTTTTAAATGCGTTTTTCTGGATTTTTTTGTTATTTTGTCTCTCACTGTTGATCTAAACCTACCATTAAAATTATAGACTGATCCCCTGCTGATTTTGTACGTTTGCCCACTGACAAAGAAATGATCAAATACCGTATTTATCGGCGTACACGCACCCCAAGGGAATTTTAAGGAAAAAAACTTTTAGGAGTAAAGTTTAAGGAAGAAAAACTTACATTAAAATGCCCATCAATGCAGCGTTATCGTGTCCATCTGCAGCCTTGTCAGTGTCAGTGCAGCCTTGCCCCAGTGTCCATTGCAGCCTTGTCAGTGCATCCTTGTCAGTGCAGCTTTGCCCCAGTGCAGCCTTGTCAGTGCAGCCTTGTCAGTGCAGCCTTGTCAGTGCAGCCTTGTCAGTGCAGCCTTGTCAGTGCAGCTTTGCCCCAGTGCAGCCTTGTCAGTGCAGCTTTGCCCCAGTGCAGCTTTGCCCCAGTGCAGCCTTGTCAGTGCAGCTTTTCCCCAGTGCAGCCTTGTCAGTGCAGCTTTTCCCCAGTGCAGCCTTGTCAGTGCAGCTTTTCCCCAGTGCAGCCTTGTCAGTGCAGCTTTGCCCCAGTGCAGCCTTGTCAGTGCAGCTTTGCCCCAGTGCAGCCTTGTCAGTGCAGCTTTGCCCCAGTGCAGCCTTGTCAGTGCAGCTTTGCCCCAGTGCAGCCTTGTCAGTGCAGCTTTGCCCCAGTGCAGCCTTGTCAGTGCAGCTTTGCCCCAGTGCAGCCTTGTCAGTGCAGCTTTGCCCCAGTGCAGCCTTGTCAGTGCAGCTTTGCCCCAGTGCAGCCTTGCCCCAGTGCAGCCTTGCCCCAGTGCAGCCTTGTCAGTGCAGCCTTGTCAGTGCAGCCTTGTCAGTGCAGCCTTGTCAGTGCAGCCTTGTCAGTGCAGCCTTGTCAGTGCAGCTTTGCCCCAGTGCAGCTTTGCCCCAGTGCAGCTTTGCCCCAGTGCAGCTTTGCCCCAGTGCAGCTTTGCCCCAGTGCAGCTTTGCCCCAGTGCAGCTTTGCCCCAGTGCAGCCTTGCCCCAGTGCAGCTTTGCCCCAGTGCAGCCTTGCCCCAGTGCAGCTTTGCCCCAGTGCAGCTTTGCCCCAGTGCAGCCTTGCCAGTGCAGCCTTGTCCCAGTGCAGCCTTGTCCCAGTGCAGCCTTGTCCCAGTGCAGCCTTGTCCCAGTGCAGCCTTGTCCCAGTGCAGCCTTGCGTGATCGCCGCCAACATACATAGCTGTGTGTAAATTCAAATATGGCGCCGAGACTGCAGGGACTCGTCGGAGCCGAGATACACATACCCGATGCCTGAAGAAAAATACTGCTATTCATTGTATATGGGGGGGTAGACTGGGAATTTGAGTGGTACAGTTCCCTTAAGGAAACAGACATGCAATTGCGAACTGATCACTGAAAAATAAGACTATATTTTAATTCACTACATGAGGGTCAGAAAATACCAACAGAAACATTACTAGCACACACATAACAGTAATCTCAAAAGAAGGGAAAGATCCCCCTCAATGCTCTAGTTATTGCCCGATATCTTTGTTAAATGTAGATCTTAAAGTTTTCACAAAGATCCTTGCCACCAGATTAGCAAATCATATCCCCTTCTTGATACATCTAGATCAGGTGGGGTTTACTACTGGTAGAGAGGGGAAGAGAACACGCAGCGAGTAGTGAGTGCTATTCATTTTTCACAAAGTCAGCAGAAACCCTTAGTACTTATATCCGCAGATGTGGAAAAAGCATTTGATAGGGTGGACTGGATGTTTCTCAGGGCTACTCTACAACATATAGGTTTGGGGGATGGTATGCTGGGCTGGTTCACAAACTTATACTCAGTACTGAGTGCCAGGGTCAAGATCAATGATGGAATCTCAGAGCCTTTTTCTATTCGAAATGGTACACACCAGGGAGGTCCATTGTCGCCTATTATCTTCATTCTTAAAATGGAACCCTTTTTAAGAAGGGTGCGTGCTAATCCAAACATTAGGGGCATACCAACAAAGAGGGAGGAGCATAAGCTTGCAGCGTACGCCGATTATTTAATTTTCTTTATAACCTCCCCAGTTATTTCCCTCCCACCCCTTCTATTGGAGTTACGCGAGTATGGGAAAATATCAAATTTTAAAGTGATCTACGGTAAATCAGAAGCGATGGTGGTGGAAATGAATGCGTCCCTATTACATCAGATAACCACGCGGTTTAATTTCAGATGGACAGAATCTTAATCTTAAGTAATATAGGGACTAAAATACCGAAGAATCTAAATAGGATATTTGAACTTAATCATGCCCCGATGGTGAAACAGTTTAAACTTGACTTTCAGCAATGGGATAAGGAAGTTTTTACATAGTTTGGGAGGACAGATATTATAAAGATGAATGTGATGCCAAGGCTTTTGTATTTGTTGCAAACACTTCCAATTAAGATCCCCCCCAGGTTTTTTAAGAGATCTCCGGTCGAGGTTCCTGAGGTTTATCTGGGCTGGGAAACCAGCAAGAGTACATAGAGCTATTTTATCGCTCCCTAAAGAAAAAGGAGGGATCGGTTTCCCTGACCCAGTTAGATACTAAGAAGCATTACATTTGGCCAGAGTGGTGGATTGGTGCGTGATCTATAAGAGGAAACCATGGGTACAAATGGAACAGGTGACTATTGATATTCCCCTGGAGGGGTTGGTTTGGCTTGCAGAAACCGATATCTCATTGGTAGTGAGGAAACGTCCAACGGTAGGCGCTACTTTATGAACCATTAAAAAGATTTTTAAAAATATGACTGTCGCCATACCCGAGCTCTATGGTTCCAATTCTGGGTACCCCGGCTTTCCAGCCGGGTATGATAGATCTGGGATTTGGTGCCATACGGCGAGGGGGTAAAAGTAGGCTTATTCACTCAGTAGACAATCGCTTAATGACGAGGAGAGATTGAACAAGAGATAGTACCAGAATTAGACTTTTTCAGGGTGACGCAACTATGTGCCTTTATTCGATCAAAGTCAAATATATACTCGAAGTGCGGGCACCGTCAAATTTTGAGCAGCTATGTTTAGATGGGGAGTTACTGAGGTATTCCGTCATGCTTTTATGCCATATTGACCAGATTTGAAGCACCACAAGAACTTGCCTTTCTCCAGGTGTGGGAAAGGGACTTGGGGGTTACGTTCTCCCAAGTACAGAAGGACAGGATCTTACTGTTTTACTCGTAAGGCTTCTGTGGCGAGTAAGTATCAGGAGGGAGGATATAAAATCCTTACCAGATAGTATAGAACACCGACATTGCACCGGATATTTCCCCAGGTCTCAGAGGTATGCTGGCGGTGTCGTGAGGCTGAGGGTACTATGTTACACATTTTCTGGGAATGTGGGAAAATTAATGAGTTTTGGAGAATGGTTGCAGAAACTGTTAAAACAATTACAGGTGTGTCTCTTGGAGAAAGACCGACAGCTGCATGATGTTCCTTTGTCTGTGGAATAATATAAAAATTCACTGTTGAAACATCTTACGGTGGCGAAGGTTTGTTTCCCTGTTCTGTGGAAGAGTGATATTCCCCCATCTAGAGCACGGCGCTTTGCTAGAATTGCAGAAATTCAACAAATGGAGAATCTTACTATGATGTTGAAAGAACAAGATGAGAAATATCGGCAGATATGGGCTTGCTATCTTGCGTATAGGGAGGGGGGGGCTTGGAGAAGATAGGTAAAATGTTTGTGCTGTCGGCTGGGAGAGGAGGGGAGGGAAGGGTCCCTGTGGGGTTTTCGTTTTTTTTTTTTTTTTCCTCTTGTATTATTTTGTTCCTGGTATTAACATGAGGTTCTCATGGTTAAAGAAAAAGAGAAATCATATTTTGTCAATGAGTTGATCACAATGGTTAGCATGGGTAACATAATGTAAAATGTCAATGTGATATAATAGTTGGTATTGTTAATGAGATGTTATATGCTTTTGGTGAACTGTAAGATGATTTCTATGAAAATAAAGAATTTATAAAAAAAAAATATAGAAGACTATAGAGGGGATGGTAATAAGACTGGTGGCCAGGGGCATAGTAGAAGTAGTAACCAGTGGTCTAAGAAAATAGCAATAAATAAAGGAAGACATTTTATTTGAGGTAAAACAAAGCACCTTTCAAGAAATTACATAATAGTTCTCAGATTTCAGCTTTAAAGATAATACATTTGCTTTGTTCATCTGTTTAATTCATCTATATCAAGATGTTATATTTTTATGTATTTTTTTTTTTTTGCAGATAGCAACGTGCACATCATTTATAAATGATCTAAATTGAGACATACGTATGTTTTAAATGTAATTTTTGCTAGTATATCAGTCGTAAAAAAAAAAAAGATGTATTCAGGTGTGTTCAAGTATTTCCAGTGTGGTAAAAGATTAATATATTAAGTTGTATTGGGTATAAAATGCCATTTGTTTTTGTATAGGGCGCTGGACAAGAAAAACTTGGCATCTACATAAAGTCTGTTGTCAAAGGAGGTGCTGCAGAAGTGGTATGTGTGTGTGTGTGTGTGTGTGTGTGTGTGTATATATATATAACACTAAAGCTTGATTTGGTAACTTCATATGTACTAAATGAGAACGTTAATTTGTCAAATGTGTCATGAGACCAAAGCTTTGTTAGTTTCGGTAGCAGAAACAGAACATTTTTAAAAGTTACAAACAATTCTGGATTCTGGCTATTAATCTAAAATCAATTAATTAAATAGTTATTGCATTAAGTAATCGGGTAGGGGGAAGGTTGCATGTTAGGATTGATTACCTGTTGGGGATAGATCAGAGGTTGGGGCATTTAGGAGGAGCTGTTTTCTTGGAGCTGCTTTTTGGCAATTAAAACAATATTACACACTTCAGCCTCGGAAGGATTTGTCCCCTTAATGACCAGGCCGTATTTTTCAATACAGCACTGCTTCGCTTTAACTGACTTGTGCGGTCATGCAAAGTTGTACACAAACAAAATTCTTTTCTTTCCCACAAAAAGAGCTTTCTTTTGGTAGTATTTAATCACCTCTGCGGTTTTTATTTTTTGCACTATAAACAAAAAAAGAACAACAATTTTGAAAAAAAAAAAACACTGTTTTCCTTTTGCTATAATAAATATCCCAAATAAAATAAATAAAAAGTTTCCTCAGTTTAGGCCGATAAGTATATAAAAATATATAAACACAATATTTTTTGCTATAATAAATATCCCAAAAAACAAACGCATTTCTTCATCACTTTAGGCCAAATATGTATTCTACATATTTTTGGTAAAAAAAAATTGCAATAGCTATGTATTGATTGGTTTGCGCAAAAGTTATAGCATCTACAAAATGGGGGATATATTTATGGCATTTTTATTATATATTTTTTTTTTACTAGTAATGGCGCTGATCAGCGATTGTTAGCTGGACTGCAACATTGCGGTGGACAGATTGGACACTTGACGCTTTTTTTGGGACCATTGACATTTATACAATGATCAGTGCTATAAATAGCCACTGATTACTGTATAAATGTCACTTTGTCATTATGGAATATTGTTTGTAAAATTTTGAGGAAAATAATGAATTTAATCTATTTTGGAATAAGGCTGTAACGTAATAAAATGTGGAAAAAGTGAAGCACTGTGAATACTTTACGGATGCACTGTATAGTAGTTATATTACCTACAGTAGATATCTGTGCTCATAGCACTTCAACTCTTTATGCTGAGATTTTTTTAAAATTGGGATCTGTTAAAGTGTATCTAAACCCAAAGTATATATTTTTTAGTATGTTTAGCATCATGCTTCACTGTATATGTTTAACTGCTTGCCGCCCACCCACCGTCAAATGACGGCAGGGCGGTGCGGCTCTCGTTCTGGGACGCTGTCTTATGACAGCGACCCAGAACGTCCGCACTCGCGCGCTGGCGCCGTGTTGCTTGGACACGGCGCGCCCACGATCTCTAAAGAGCTGCGGCTATTTAAGCATGTGATCGGCTGTGTCCAATCACAGCCGGTCACATGTAAACAAGGAAGTGCCGGTAATCATCTCTCTTCGCCTCACACTAACAGAGTGTGTGGCGAGGAGAGCCGATCAGCCACATCTCCATGCAAGGGGACATTTAAAAATGTAATCAGGGCACGGATCATCCGTGCCCTGATTACAATATTGCAACATAGTGTCACAAATCAGTGCTTAGAACAGTGCTGTATGATTGAAGAGCAGCGGTACTGAACAATTCCTTGCGATCACCCTCCCCTTTTTCCCTCTTCCTATAGAAACAACATTTTTTGTATTCATAAAATGCAACACTTTCTGTAAATATGGGAAATGTGGATAAATGACAGGATCTCCTCCCTCATTCGTAGAACATGTGGATATCTTGTTGCAGGATTGGTTGTCCGATTATTCAATCTCTTTTCCTTGCATGGCCTGCTCTTTCCCAGATATCAAGGGTTGGGAGCGTTGGGCCTAAACCTGGCCATACATGAATTTGAGTTTGGCCGGTCCAGCAGTAACCAGCTAAATTTCGATCCATCTATACTATTCTTCTCATGGGAAGTTGATCTGTTGATCGACTTTTAATGAATGGTCTTGCTGGAAATGTTAGATTTGATCAGCGTTTGCAGCCAATCAGCCGCAGCACAGATACGTGTATTCTGTCAAGATTACCATGACACAGAGAGGATTTGCTCATTCACATCACATATGTAGATGGGGGGAATCAGGTTAATTTTTTTGTTCAACCTGCTGGCTGAACAAAATAAAAACTGATCCTTGTAAGGCCAGTATTATGCCGTGTACAAACGAGCGGAATATCCGACAGAAAAAGTCAGACGGGATCTTTTCATCGTGTGTATGCCCCATCGGACTTTTTACGTCAAATTCTGACGGTCCTAGAAAGAGAACATGTTCTAAATATTTCCGACGGGAACCAGTTCCTATCGGGAAAACCGCTCGTCTGTATGCTGTTCCGACGTACCAAAAACGACACATGCTCTGAAGCAAGTACGAGACGGAAGCTACTGGCTACTGAACTTCCTTTTTCTAGTCCCGTCGTACATGTTTACGTCACCGCGTTCTTGACGATCGGTTTTTGGTGTGACCGTGTGTATGCAAGACAGCTTGAGTGGAATTCCGTCAGAGAAAACTTCAGAGTTTATTCCGACGGAAAAAACGCTCGTGTGTACAGGGACCTGGTAGGGATCTGGTAGAACGTGTTGGCATTCTGTTTAAACAATACAAGGAGTTTTGTTAATGGAGGAGGGGGAAAGAAAGGGGAAGGGCAAGCATCGAGAATCATTCACAGTAGCAGCCACTGCTATTAACCAATACAGCCCCAGAAATTTACAGTTACGAGAGGATTTGCCGTCACTGAGGGGAAGATTATTACACTAAACTGCGACCAGCAGGACACACTTCATTAGAGGTAACTTATGTACTTGATGCTGTATAGCAAAGGTTTAAAAATATTGTATACAGTAAGGCATGATGCTATACATACTGAAAATAGATTTAGGGTTTTACATACACTTTAATCATTTACAATATTAAACTGATTCATAATAACACTCTGATATAAATTGGAGCGCTAACAACACTGAGTGCTGTGCAGCTGTAACTCAGCAGTGAACACTGCACAGCACCTCGATAGGTGAATTGCTACAATAGCTCAGCAAAGACTTGGACTTTCAAGCACAGATCCCTGGCTGAGACACCTGAACTAATCACTAGGTCTTCCTGACCAATAAAAACAAACTACAGACAACTGCATTTGAGTTTATCCCCCATGGTGCTGAGAACACTGCGATGTGGAAGGATAAATCCCTACAGTGAAGGAAATTCCACTCATATGGTTACACCACTCAACTAGTTATATCACCCTCCAGTTTACTATTATTATAACATGCAGACCCAGGCTCTGATGAAGAGGCAACTTTTGAAACGCGATAGCAAGTATCCATTTCATTTTATCCCTTGTATGGGTATCATTTTATGTCAGTCCATCTAGTGACAACATTGTCTTTCGTTTTTTATTTTAATTTTGAATACGTTGTATCTACCCCTGTATTAACTCATTTGTTTATTATAATAAACTCTTTATTATGATTCATGCATCAGGCCACACGCCTTCATTTCCTTTTTCTACATAGCATTTCGGACTTCCCTTGGTCGGCCTAGGCAGCAGGGTATGCATGATCACTCCACTACTAGGAAATGCTACAATCTGTACTAAGACCCTCCGTACTTTTTTATTTATACCTTTTAATTGTGTTTCCTAATATCGTAAGCTTTGGGTTTCATGTAATAATCCTTAATTTTGTATCGTTTTTAGGATGGCCGTCTTGCAGCAGGAGACCAGCTCCTCAGTGTGGATGGAAGAAGTTTAGTGGGCCTGTCCCAAGAAAGGTTGGTGCAATGGGACAGAAACTACTGAGGAATTATTTATAGTATTTTAATAATATTTCCTCTTGACCTTTGCAAACAATATAGCCCAGTTTCGTTTTGCCAGCTCCTCTTAACTTCCCTCTCCACCGTAAATTTGTAAAAATGTGCAGGTCACATACCTTATATCCGGGCGTCTGTGGCAGCCATGTGAGAAGCCAGCTTCTACTTCTCTGATGTCAGCAGTGGGTCATCCTCATTGAGTGTCTTTAGACCTAAAAGAGAACCAGCGATGGAGGAGGGCAGGCAGCACTGGAGTGTAAAGAGTAGTGCTATCTAATTAATTTTTTATTTTTCTACAGAAAACGCACCCATGTCTCCATACTTTATTTTGGTGAGATATCGCTTTGAAAAACAGCTTTTTTAGCCATCTTAACCACTTGCTACTGGGCACTATTACCCCCTTCCTGCCCGGGCCAATTTTCAGCTTTCAGTGCTGTCACACTGTGAATGACAATTGCGTAGTCATGTAGCACTATACCCATATGAAATTTTTATATTTTTTTTCACACAAATAAAGCTTTCTTTTGGTGGTGTTAAATTACCACTGGGTTTTTTGCAAAGCAAAGAAAATAATTTTGAAAAAAAAAAACATTTTTCAAAGTTATTACATTTTGCAAACTGGTAATTATTATTGGTAATTATTCTCTGAAACTGATGGGGTGGCACTGATGAGGCGGCACTGATTGCCCTGATTATCAGTGTAGATGTCCCTTTAACACAAGCCAGTTATCGGCTCTTTTCCTCTTCTCCACACTGTCAGCGTGAGGAAAGGAAAACTGATAACCTGCTTGTGTTTACATCGTGATCAGCTGTCATTGGACACAGCTGATCACCCGGTAAAGGGCTTTTACCCCGATCCGTGATCAGCTGAGTCTGAAGGGGGCACACAGGCCTGCGCAATCACGGGAGAACGTCCATGTACGCCCTCCCAGCAAAGTAAGCACGTGTAGTGTAAGTAGAAAGTGGTTAAGCAAGGGCATGTGATTCATGTAGCACTTTCTGGAACTCATCTGCTCTTACCTCAGACATGCGGGCCAGAGGCTGTGCTTGGCCAAGAAAGTCCCTCCTCCAGATAAAAGAAAATTCTCATGAAGACTCAAATCTGACATTTTAGTCTAGACCAGAAAACAGGATGCAAAAGTAATCTATATATAAAAAAACAATAAAACAATTCAGTTCAATAAATTGTCCTTTTATTTAGGCTAGCATCATAAGGATTTAAAATGGTAATTGTTGATTGAGATAGTTTAGTTTTGCTTTAAATTTTAAGTTTAAATTGTTGCTTTTTACCAAAAGAAATCTATTACTTGATCTTATTGTATATTTTCACAAACACCTAAAGAGCATACATAACAGGTTAGGGATATGACATTTACAAATCTAGATATGCCTTAACTTGCTTCTGATTTTGGAAGCCGCATAGTGCTTTTTTTATATATATAGTTTCTGAATATAGAAGGGGAGGCTTAAGCCTAGGTACACACTGTGAGTTATTTTTCGTTCAACCCAGTGGGCTGAAGAAAAAAACAAACTGAAGAGCTTGGGAGGAGTTCCTATACTAACAATCTGATGTTAGTACAGCGACCTCTCCACTGAGCTATTGTGTTCTGACAGGGGACAGCCCCCCCCCCCCATTGGCTGAGACCAATGACCGGATGCTGTTGGTCAGACCTTTTTCGGTCATGCCCCTTCGATGTAATCTACACGCGGACCAAACGTCGGCCTCTTTCTGTTGAACCGGCCGATACCGCCCGATATTCGGCCCATGTGTACGGGGCTTTACAGCATTTGTCAAGATCCAATTGTATGTCTTCATGATTTGGAACTGCAGTTCAACTTTAAAAAAATAAGGGGACAAAAGTGACACCCAGATTGTAATCCAACTATTTCTGCTTTACTTATGTTTTTCCTACAGGGCTGCTGAACTGATGACAAGAACGGGTTCAGTTGTGACACTCGAGGTAGCAAAACAAGGAGCAATATACCATGGCCTGGCTACACTACTAAATCAGCCATCTCCTTTAATGCAAAGAGGTATAAAACCTAATATAGTATATTTTCATGATGATCTCAAACGAAGTAAATGGATTACATACGAAAACCTAATTTACACTAAAAAGAGAGCCACTTTAAACTGATAGTGCTGAATAATATAACCAGTTTTATCTTGCTTGGAATGAAACTAAATGAGTTTCTGTTAGAAAACCAATACTTTAGGCAAGAAACTGCATGTGTTCACAAAAAACCAAAGTTGTCAAACAAATGGGCTTTTTTTTTGAGACCGTAAGCAAGAAAAAAAAAAAAAAAAGCAAAGACAAAGGGATGGCTGGTGAATATAGTATACTTGGATTACCAATTTACAAGCCGACCCTAATGCAGTGTTTAATTGGGCAACTATGTGGCACAAATGAGGTTTACTCTTGATAAATGTTGAATTATGTATTTTGGGGCTAAAAACATGCATGCATCTTACATGCTAGGGGTCTAGAAGGATCTGGGTGTTCTGGTAGATCAAATACTTAATAGTGGCATGTAATGTCAAGCTGCAATTTTTTAAAGAAACACAATACAACCTTGTGAGAGGTATATATAAGAGAGAGACGCATTATTTTGTTCCTGTACAAATCATTAGTCTGAAATCTGGTATATGTAATTTATTTTTGGGCACCGGTTTACAAAAAAGATATTGGGGAGTCGGAGGAAGGGGCAATCAAACTGATGAGAGGCGTGGAGGAGCTCAGCTATGAGGAAAAGATAAACTGACCTGAATTTATTCTCTCTTGAGAAGAGAAGCTTAAAGTGATATTATAGTCTTGTGTTTTTCTTTCTTGTACATCACGGGACACAGAGCCTCAGTAATTACTGATGGGTTTTATAGGTATCACTAGGTGATTGGACACTGGTCACACCCTAAACAGGAAGTTCAACCCCCTATATAATCCCTCCCCTTGCAGGGATACCTCAGTTTTTACGCCAGTGTCTTAGGTGTTGGACGTGTAAAGATGTCCTGTGCTGAGCTCCAAAGGGAATATCCTATATCCTATACTGGGGCGAGCCAGGCGAACCGGATCCATTTCAAAGTGTCCTTTCTAGGCCGAATTGGATGGTACTCGGGCCTCGTGTCCGAAGAAAGGAGGTTTTACCTGTAACGCTTCCTCTTTTTAGAGAGCTGGACCCCGCATTTCAGAAAATGATTTTTCTAGCCTAATTTCTGGCCGGGTGCTTTACAGGCCCAGAACTGTGGATCCCCCTATCCGTAGGGGGCCCCAGTCTCTGAGGGTTTTTCCAAACGGAGCCCAACGTGAGAGGTGAAGATTGGATAAGGAAAGGAAAGGGAGATTCCACAGAATTTTTTAATTCTAGTAGGTTTTCTCCTTTAAAGTAAATGCATGCTATGCCTATTGTCGCCACCAGGGGGCTGCCAAGAGCACATACCTTCTCATGCTGATGTCTGTCTCAGTGTTTTCACGCTGCACAAGCTCCTCCAGCCGGCTCCAGGTAGGATGGGATGGGGGGCTCTCCTCAGCGATATTCCCCCCCAGACTAGGGGAAGGCCGCAGGTGGTCTGTGAGGCGGTTGTACACCGCACTATCACCGCCGCCGCTATTGCCACGTGCAGGCCCCATCACTGCCGGCCTCTCTCCTTCCTCCTCCAACCCCAGCCTTCCCTCCATGCTTGTCACGTAGGGTCGGCTCGCGCAGGAAGCGCACGTTTTTAAAAAAACGAAGGGGGGCGGTAGAGGGGGGGGCGTCAGCACAGCGTCCAGCGTGCTCAGACGCCCTCATTGCCTGCTGCATGGCTATTAAAGGCACACTTTACAGGTGCACAAAGCCTTTGGAGGGACACAGAGCTGACGGTCGCATGTAAGGTGGGACACAGGCATTCTCCTAGGCAGCATTTACTAAGGGAACACCAGACTGGGCATTTGGTAGCAGGGCTTTTAGCCGGACTACATCGCTCAGCAGTCAGTGTTCATTTTGTGATACCTCCACCTTGTTGCTTTGCACTATGGGTAGAAGAGGTTCAAATACCCCAAGAACCAGAGACTCTAGGGGATCTCCTTCAGGTTCTGAGGACTCCATTTCTGCAGCCCCTTTCCCCCTCTTAGGGGCCAGGGACGGCTAGCCAGGGAGAGCCGTTGGGGTCAGGGGCTACACCTGCTTCTGGCACTTCAGCCCCTGTATACATTACACAGGAGTTTTTTTCCTCAACCATTAATGGTCTAGAGGAAAGATTAATGGCCGTAGTTGCATCTTCACTCAGTGGAAGAAAACGCACTAGGTCTTCCTCTGTTACCCGGGACCCTCAGGAGAGGAGCTCTGGGATAGGGGAGAAAAATCCCTTTCAGAGGATCGGGATAGGACAGATGATTCCTTCTCTGAGGAATCAAGTGGAGAAGGGCCCTCTTCGCTTCTCAGGATGAGAAAGTCTTAGTACAGATCCTTGCTGGATTGGTCCGCTCCACATTTAAAGTTCACGTATCTGAATCAGTTAAAGAACCCTCTGTTTCTTTGGGGTCACTGAAGCCTCCTCAAACAACACATGCTTTTCCTGTTCATAATTTACTTGAAAAAGCTCATTTATTCTGGGTGGGATCACCCAGATAAACGTTTTTTCCAACTGAAAAAGTTTTCAACACTTTATCCTATGGAAGAAATGTTTATAAAGATGTGGGGGATACCGGCCGTTGATGCCGCCATTTCCTCTGTAGTCTGACTTGCCCTGTAGACAATGCTAAGAGGCTCAGGGATCCTGTGGATAAAAGGATGGAATCCCTATTGAAGGATATTTTCTCCTTAGCAGGTTCAGTAGTTCAACCTGCAGTGGCAGCGATCAGAGGCTGTCAATACTTAAGAGACCCTGTTAAGCAGGTCATCAAAGTTTTACCTGAACAGCAGGCCCAGGGGTTGGCTAACCTTCCAGTGGCCTTATGTTTTGCTGTTGACGCCATTCGAGATTCTATCATGCAAATCCCTCGCCTTTCACTTGGGTTGGTGCGTATGCGTAGAATTTTATGGTTGAAAAATTTGGTCAGCTGAAGCACCATGTAAGAAACTTCTGGCTGGATTTCCATTTCAGGGTGCAAGGTTGTTTGGAGAAGACTTGGATAATTATATTCAAAGGTTCTCTAGTGGGAGAGCACTCTCTTACCTGTTAAGAAGAGGAGTAGCGTCCCTCTTTCAAACGGACTCTTTCCCCAGTGCCAGGGGCATCAGCCTCTAGGCAGTCACGACGGCCTTCTCCTTCTGGGTCAAGAAACAAGAGTCAAACCCCAGAGACAAAGAAGTCCTGGGGGAAGAGCCCTGCTAGACAGGACTCTAAGGCCTCTTTATGAAGGGGCACCCCCGCTCGCTCGAGTGGGGGGGGAAGACTGCTACAGTTCTCAAAAGCTCTGGCAGGAGGATTT
The DNA here is from genome assembly GCA_037952835.1 of Lithobates septentrionalis. Taxonomy (NCBI): domain Eukaryota; kingdom Metazoa; phylum Chordata; class Amphibia; order Anura; family Ranidae; genus Lithobates; species Lithobates septentrionalis. The sequence continues at coordinate 9,550,821 of JBBDGP010000264.1, read as the reverse complement.
CAGGACAGATGGGTAATCTCCACGGTAACCTTAGGGTACAAACTGGAGTTCCAAGAGTTTCCCTCTCCTCGTTTCCTCAGATCAAGTGTAAATGGGGATGTCAGACCCATTCTGGATCTAAGTGATCTGAATCAATTCCTAAGGATTCGGTCCTTCCGCATGGAATCAATTCAGACAGTAGTCTCCATCCTGCAGGGAGGAGAATTTCTGGCATCGATAGACATCAGAGATGCATATCTGCATGTGTCCATTTTTCCTGCTCATCAGAAGTTTCTGCGCTTCGAGATAGGAGGGCTTCATTTCCAGTTTGTGGCTCTGCCTTTCGGGATAGCCACTGCACCTCGAGTGTTCACAAAGATCTTGGCCCCTCCTCTGGCCAGATTAAGGTCTCAGGGTATAACTGTCATAGCATACCTAGACGACCTGCTCTTGATAGACCGGTCGGTAGCCTCGTTGAACGGGAACTTGAGGACTACAGTCAAGTACCTTGAACACCTAGGTTGGATCCTCAACCTAGAAAAATCTTTCCTAAAACCAGTAAGCAGACTGGAGTATTTGGGTCTGATCATAGATACAAGCCAGGAGAAAGTATTTCTACCTCAGGCAAAGATCTCCGCTTTAAGGGAGCTGATTGTGGTAGTCAGGACCAAAAAGGGTCCTTCTGTTCACCTTTGTATGAGGCTGCTAGGAAAGATGGTGTCTTCATTCGAAGACAGTTCCCTATGCTCGGTTTCATTCAAGACTGCTGCAACACAGTATTCTGTCGGCCTGGAACAAGAAGGTTCAGGCATTAGACTTTCCGATGCACCTGTCTCATGCTGTGCGTCAGAGCCTCAATTGGTGGTTAATACCCGAAAACCTGCAGAAGGGGAAATCCTTTCTGCCGGTTACCTGGACGGTGGTAACAGATGCCAGTCTGTTGGGTTGGGGAGCAGGTCTGGAACAGTCTGCGGTCCAAGGGGTATGGTCCAAGACCGAGAGGTCCTTACCCATCAACATTCTGGAGATCCGTGCGGTATATATAGCCCTAAAGGCCTGGATTATCGGGCTACAGGGTTGCCCAGTCAGGATCCAGTCCAACAATGCCACAGCAGTGGCTTATGTCAACTCTTCAGGGAGGCACCAGGAGCCGAGCTGCTCAAAGTGAGGTGAACCAGATCTTAGTCTGGGCAGAGAAGCATGTGCCATGCATATCGGCAGTTTTCATTCCAGGGATAGAGAACTGGCAGGCGGACTATTTAAATCGCCAGCAATTACTCCCAGGGGAATGGTCTCTGCATCCCAGCATCTTTTGGGCCATATGCCAAAGATGGGGGGGTTCCAGATGTAGATCTCTTTGCATCCCGATTCAACAAAGAGATACACAGATTTGTGACAAGGACAAAGGATCCTCTTGCATGCGGGACGGATGCGTTGGTGATTCCGTGGCATCGGTTCTCACTGAATTATGCATTCCCGCATATTCTGCTACTGCCACAACTCCTTCGCAGGATCAGGCAGGAAAGGAAGTCAGTACTTCTGGTGGCCCCCGCTTGGCCCAGAAGGACTTGGTATGCAGAAATAGTAAGGATGGCGGTGGGTTCCCCGTGGACCCTACCGTTACGCCCAGACCTGTTATTCCAAGGTACACCACTGCCTTACAAACGCTAAATTTGATGGTTTGGCTATTGAAACCCACATTCTGAAGAATCGTGGGCTTTCAGGTCCTGTGATATCTACCTTGATCAATGCAAGGAAACCAGCTTCCAGAGTGATTTATCAGAGTCTGGAAAGCTTATGTATCCTGGTGTGAATCCAGGGGTTGGCATCCCAGAAAATATGTCATAGGTAGAATTCTTGATTTTCTACAACTGGGATTAGAGCTGAAGCTGGCCTTGAGTACCATCAAGGGCCAGGTCTCGGCCTTATCGGTATTATTTCAACGGCCACTTGCTTCGCATTCTTTGGTCCGAAACTTTATGCAGGGGGTGACGCGTCTTAATCCTCCAGTTAAGGCGCCCCTAAACCCCTGGGACTTGAGCTTGGTTCTGTCTGTTATATAAAAACAGCCTTTTGAACCAATACGTCAGATTCCTTTGGTCTTGTTGACAAGGAAGTTAATTTTTCTGGTAGCCATCTCTTCTGCTAGAAGAGTATCAGAATTAGCAGCTCTTTCCTGTAAAGAGCCTTATTTGATTATACACAAGGATAGAGTGGTATTGCGCTCTCATCCTAGTTTTTTTTATTGAAGGTGGTTTCAGATTTTCATCTAAACCAAGACATTGTTCTGCCTTCCTTTTTCCAGATCCCTGTTCTTCGGAAGAAGGGTCACTACATTCTTTGGATGTAGTAAGAGCAGTCAAGGTATCTGGAAGCAACTGCTCAAATTCGCAAAACGGATGTTTTGTTCGTGCTGCCAGAGGGTCCCAAAAGGAAGGACAGGCAGCGTCAAAAGCTACCATTTCTAAATGGATTTGATAATTGATTATTCAAGCTTACGGTTTGAAACAGAAGATTTCAGATCAAGGCACATTCCACAAGGGCTATTGGTGCTTCTTGGGCAGTGCATCACTGGGCCTCTATGGCTCAATATGCAAGGCCGCAACCTGGTCTTCAGTCCATACATTAACCAGATTTTATCAGGTGGATGTGAGAAGGCATGAGGATATCGCCTTTGGGCGTAGTGTGCTGCAGGCAGCGGTACAAGGTCCTCAGGTCTGATTACACCCTACTTGGTTGTGGTTCCCCTCCCCTCAGGTAGCATTGCTCTGGGACATCCCATCAGTAATTACTGAGGCTCTTTGTCCCGTGATGTACGAGAAAGAAAATAGGATTTTTTATAACAGCTTACCTGTAAAATCCTTTTCTTTCGATGGACATCACGGGACACAGAGGTCCCGCCCCTCTTCTAATACACTTATATTGCTTGGCTACAAAACTGGGGTATCCCTGCAAGGGGAGGGATTATATAGTGGGTTGAACTTCCTGTTTAGGGTGTGACCATTGTCCAATCACCTAGTGATACCTATATAACCCATCAGTAATTACTGAGGCTCTGTGTCCTGTGATGTCCATCGAAAGAAAAGGATTTTACAGGTAAGCTGTTATAAAAAATCCTATTTTCTTTCTCGTACATCACGGGACAAAGAGCCTCAGTAATAGCCTCAGCCTTTTGTTTAAAAATAACACACCTTTTATGCTTACCTGCTCTGTGCAGTGGTTTTGCACAGAGCAGCTTAGATCCTCCACTTCTCGCGTCCCCTGCTGGTGCTCTTGGCCTCTCACAGCAAGCAGCTTGTGTCCATTCAGACAAGGAGCACGGCTTGGCACTCCCCCCCCCCCCCCCCCCCACACACACACACACACTTTCTCCCCTCATTGGCTCACTTTGACAGCAGCAGGAGCCAATGGCACCTGCTATGTGTGTGTGTCAGCCAATCAGGAGGGAGAGTCTTGGTCAGATGAGTCTCTCATGCAACATCGCTGGATCAAGATGGGGCTGAGGGGGGCTCCTGCGCACAGAAGGTCTTTTATAATGCATAAAGGTAAAAATAATACTTCTACCTTTAGAGCCACTTTAAAGGGGATGTAAACCCTCATGGTTTTTCACCTTAATGCTTTCTGTGCATTAAGGTGAAAAACCTTCTGTGGTGCTGCAGCCCCGCCCCCCAGCCCCCTTTTTACTTACCCCGATCTTTCTCTGGCCGGGAACAAGCACACCAGCACTAGCTGGTGTCTCGTGTCCTGATTGGATAGATTGATAGCAGCGCAGCCATTGGCTCCCGCTGCTGTCAATCAAATCCAATGACGTGGCACCGGGGGGCGGGGCCGAGTCCTGCATTTTGTGTGAATGGACACAGATGCGGGACTCAGGAGCGTGCCCACACGGGTGTCCACCAAGGAGAGCCTTTCTCCAACGTGGACACTTGATGTGGGGAGGAGCCACCAGTGCCGCTGAGGGACCCCAGAACAGGAGGATTGGGGCCACTCTGTGCAAAACGAACTGCACAGTGGAGGTAAGTATGACATGTTTGTTTTTTTGGGGGTAATATTATACTGATGTTTATACTCAGGATCTTTCTGTCAAGACTTTGTGTATAGGTGCATAAGTGTATACTCAAGTAAAATTGTCAGTGTTGTAATATGCTCATTTATAGTCTCATAAACATGTTTATAGGCGAGCAAGCGCACATAGAGCTAAATGTATTGAGCTGCTGCCATGTGATTGGCTGATTAGCGATTTGTGTTACGAAGCAATTGAACAGGTGTACCTAATAAAGTGGCCGGTGTAAATATGGCATAGTTGCTGTTGTTTTGTTTTGTTTGGACGTTCATAATCCCTTTAAGTTACTTGGAATGCTAACTGTTGTTTTGTATTGGAAAAGATTGTCTGCAATAAGGTGCATATAGGGGACGCCCCTTTGGATTTTTAAGGCAGAAAAAGAGTAGAGAGAGTAAGTAGCGGTAAAAGGCAAAAGCAATGCCAACTTTATTAATGTACAAAAATGGGTAAAAATGTCTAAAAGACAAGACAGACATATACAATAAGTGATCAGTAGCCTTACAAATAATTGAATCTAAGACATATAGAGCATAAATAGATAATATCACCCAATGCCAACGATCCCAAGAGACCGACCCGTAGGGGGTAGGTATAGTGGGGGTAGGTGGCTAGTAAATATTTCCCGACATGTTTCGGAGAAGACCATAGTCAAACTTGTATAATCCTTTTTCAGGGGATTTATTTTACATGCAAGCGGGTGAGAAAATAATTCTTGTCTCTAGAACATAAATATAAACATACATAAGTAACATAGCAGAGAAAGACCATATGAATGGTCTATTTGCAGACCATTATTATATAGAGTAACCACAATCATAGTACTTACATAATGAGGCTCATGTCGTGATTAAAAAACAAAGGGATCAACATGCTGGCTGTGTAGGTCCCCAGGTAGCAGAGGGAGCGCCCGTCACAAAACGCAAAATCGCAAGGGCACCTTCACAAGGGACGCCCAATCCTCCCTATAGCAAACAGTGTCAGCATTAGGGGGAAAGATTGCATATAGAGAGAGGCAAAAAAGTTGTAATGGTGAAAAGATGTAAAGTGTATGGAAACTGGCCATGTAAAGTGCCAGGTCCATACACAACATGGTTCTTACCTGAATAGTGAACCAGGGACATCTGTTGTTGACGATCCGGTGTCTGCCAGAGAAATGGCACAAGACATCCGGATGTGAGCAGTTAGGGTAGCCTATAAGTAGAGGCATTGGATAAATTTAGCAGGAGTACTGAAATCGGATCAGCTGTGTGTTAAACACAGCTGAGAGGTGCTAGGCCGGGGGTGTGTGAGAAACCGGCAATCAAAGACAAACAGAGACCGTCCCTGCCGCCGCGCCGACACGCACGGCTCGCAGGGACGTGTCTCAGGGGGCGTACCTCGAGCGCGCGGCGCAGCCACGCCCACAGGTGGCGTGACTGCGTCACGCGTCAGCGCGCCACCGGCAGGAAGGCTTCACCAGTAGTCATGGAGACGACGGTGAGGGCGTGTAGACGCTCCACCCCGCACAGCCAATTGGAACCGGGGATGAACAAACCCCCACCTACCTCGGCTGCAACAGGGAGAGCCCACCCGCCGGGTGTCAGCGCACGAGCGACACAGCGGAGAGCACAGATGCGCCGGATCCCGCCACCTAGTGGATGAAAGGGGAAAAAACAAAAACCAACCAGCATGTTTTAACAAAAAATCATAACACATTAAGGAAAATAATGATGAAATAAAATGATGAAAAATAAAAAACAAAAGCAAAAGGCAAAAAACAACAACAGTAGGTAGGGTCAAACCCACAATATATACCAGAGTATGTTATTGCATATAGTTGAAATGGTTTAGAAAAATCTAGGTTTGTAAAGGAAGGAGATGGGGAGAGAAAAGGGGAGAAAAAGGAAAAATATGAACCCGGTTAGTGTCCTACATATTGAGTTCACATACCCCTGAGGAGAAGCCTGGGAGGAAGGGTCTGAAATTAAAGGCCTCATTCAGTCCTGGTGGCAGGGTGGCTCGTAAACTGTGGATCCACCTAAGTTCGCATTGAAGGAGGCTTTTGTTGAAATCACCACCTTGTGAGTTAAAATGAATGCGATCAAGTCCCAAAAAATGAATTTTGGGGATCGCAGTGGGGTGTGCAAGGGCCATATGTCGGCCAATAGTTACATCGGGATCATGTTTTAAAATGGTTGAAACGTGTTGATATGTTCTCTTCCATAAGGGATTGATGGTTTTTCCGATGTAATAACATCCACACTCACATGTGAGTAAATGCACTACACCCGGGGTCTTACAGTTGATAAAGTGTCTTAGATGGAATAATCGTCCGTTGGGTAGGTGGATGTCCCTGCGCCTGTCCATGTACTGACAGTAGTAGCATCCACCACATGCAAAGGTACCCAGGGTTTTACAGGTATCCCCTCTGTGTGGTTTGTACTCACTTTTGACTATTCGGGCACCAACAGACGGGGCTCTCCTGTAAGTCACAGCCGGCGTGTCTGGGACAAAGGGAGATAGAAGCGGGTCCATTTTAAGCAAGTGCCAATACCTGTTCAGGATTCGTTTTAATTGTCAGTGTTGTGTAGTGTATTTGGTAATAATTCTGATATTATTGTCAGTAGAGGATTGTTTTGGTGTGTCCAATAGATCTTGTCGTGACGAGGCTAATGTTCTTTTGTAAGCCTTTTTGAGGGAAGACCGGGAATAACCTCTTTCGAGTAATCTGGTCCTTAATTTGTCAGCTTCGTCTTTAAATGTGGAATCGTCCGAATAATTTCTACGTGTCCTGAGATATTGTGTGTAAGGTATGGAAGACAGCAGGGGTTTGGGGTGGAAACTGGCTGCGTGTAAAAGAGTTTCCCGCTGTGGGCTTGCGGTATAACTGACTTGAGAGGCTGCTGTCAGGCTGTTTTTTAACCGACACATCCAGAAAGGTAATCTCAGTCTCACTATATGTCATAGTGAAAGCTAGGTTAAAGTCATTACAATTAATTGCAGTCAGGAATTCGTGCAGAAGTTTGTCTGAGCCGTCCCATATAAGAAAAACGTTGTCTATATGCCTACGCCACGTTAGGACGTGGCACATGTAGACCGACAATAAATAGTTGGTGATCAAGGAGTGTTCCCACTCCCCCAGGTACAGATTGGCGTACGATGGGGCACAACAAGTCCCCATCGCAACGCCCTGTACCTGGAGGTAGTGGGAACCATCAAAACAAAACACATTATGAGATAGTATGAATTCGAGAGAGTTCAAAATGAACTCATTGTATTCTGGCTTCGATTCACTGAATTGAAAGAGTGCACAACGTACCATTGCAAGGCCCAAGTTATGGGGTATGCTGCAATATAAGGACTCAACATCAATGCTGACCAGGAGAGTACCCCCAGGGATATAGATATCTCGGAGGGCTTGTAAGAAATGTATGGTGTCGCGTGTCTAAGACGCTTGGCATTCAACAAGGGGTTTCAGATGGTTGTCGACCACCCGACTTAGATTTTCCGTGAGATTGCCGCGTCCAGATATGATTGGTCTGCCTGGTGGTTTGTCTAGTTTCTTGTGCAGTTTTGGCAATGCATAAAGGTGGCTTCTTTTGGATGGTCAGTTCTGACAAATTCCCATATCTCTTTAGTTATGATGTTATGGTGGAATGCTGTGTCCACGAGGTTGTAAAACTCGTGTGTAAATCTATCCAAGGAGACCGTCCAATAGGGCGGTACCACTCCCTGTTTTTGAGTAGATTTTGACACATTTCGATATATTGAGTATTGTCCATGACCACGACATTGCCACCCTTGTCGGATGGTTTGATGACAATGCCGTGGTCATGGGCCAAAATCTCAAGCGCCTCTCGTTCCTCACGATCAAAATTACTCCTAGACCTATGAAAAAGCTTCATATTCTCAATATCAGCTGTAACGAGCTTCAAAAATGCAGAGATATATGGATTGGAGCTTGGGGACGGATAAAGAGTAGATTTCTTTTTTATTTTTGTTAGTGAATCAGGAGCCAGTGCTGTAATTGGTATGATAGAAATCTCCTCAGTTGCTGAGGGGGTTGCTATGTAGTCAGCTGATTCAGGAGGGTGATCAAGGTCCATTAAATAGGAGAGGTCCTCAGAATCAGAGGACTCGATAGTCATTTTCATCGAGTAATGCAATTAAATTGGCCAATGCAAGGTCCTCCTGGTCGGACTGCTGAGAGTCAGGGCCAGGTTTTTTGGTGAACATGCTTTTTAGTAGAATTTTGCGAATGAAGAGATGAATGTCCTTGATGGCGTCAAATTTGTCCAGACCGCGGTCGGGGCAAAAAGTGAGGCCACGTCCAAGGACATCCATCTCCGGTTGGGTAAGGGGGCGCGAAGACAAATTGACTACATTTAGTGACGTTTTTGTTTGTTGGATTTGTGGGTTTTTGGCGGATGTGATTGTGATTTCTTTTGATGTGCCTGTGTATGGCTTCTTATTTGATCTAAAAAAGTACCCGAGGGTATGTTGTTTTGTATAAAGCAATATAGTTTAAAGTGGATGATAAACCTTCACGTATACCCAGTGAAGTGAACAGCCTCAGATGATACACAGAGATGAAACAAATCTCCCTACGTACGTTTTACAAGCATATCTGCTGTCTTCGTCTGTATATATCCTTTAGAAAGTGCTCTTGGTGTTAGTTTTTCTCTTACTGGTTAGCACTGGGAGTGGATTATTGGCATACAGCCAAGACAGCTGATTGGAGGAAAGGCACACACCCCCTCTCCTCATAGGCAAAGGAAGAAAGGAATGTGCAGAGGTCTGCTCTGAGATGGCAAGCTGACTGCTTATCTATTTATAGCAACCTCCCGCGACGCACACTTCAGGTTCCCGTCTGGGAGACCTTGTCAAAAGTTATCAGGCTGATAACAGAGAAACTGAGCAAGAGACAGCTACGGGACATAGTACTTTGGAGAGAGATAAGAAAACACTGCAGATATATGTGCCCAGATCAAATTTGATGAATCGGGTTTACATCCATTTTAAGGATCTAAGGCAGGGGTCCTCAAACTACGGCCCGCGGGCCGAATCCGGCCCTCCAGCGTTTTTTATCCGGCCCGCGGACTGCCCCTTTAACACTGCAGCACTCCCCCTGCCATCTGCTCCCTCCATCACACAGGACGGGAAACATGACAGGCTCGGACAAAGGACCTTCTGTGCTAAGAAGCAGGTGATTGGTTACTAGGCATCGGGGCTGTCCCAGGAACCAATCACCTGCCCCTCACTTCCAAAGTCCCGCCCTCCGTCCGGACCTACCATGCCTTGCGTCCTGCGTGATACAGGTAAGTGTTGAGTGGGAGTGCTGTGATATTATAGGGGGTGTAATATTGATATGGGGAGTCTGTGATATTGGGGGATCTGTGATATGGGGGAGTCTGTGATATGGGGGGGATCGGTGATGGGGGAGTCTGATGGGGGATCTGTGATATGGGGGGATCTGTGATGGGGGATCTGTGATGTGATGGGGGATCTGTGATGTGATGGGGGATCTGTGATGTGATGGGGGATCTGTGATGTGATGGGGGATCTGTGATATGGGGGGGATCTGTGATATGGGAGGGATCTGTGAGATGTGGAGTCTGTGATGGGGGATCTGTGATATGGGGGGGATCTGTGATATGGGGGGGATCTGTGATATGGGGGGGATCTGTGATATGGGGGGGATCTGTGATATGGGGGGGATCTGTGATATGGGGGGATCTGTGATATGGGGGGATCTGTGATATGGGGAGTCTGTGATATGGGGGGGGGATCTGTGATATGGGGGAGATCTGTGATATGGGGGAGTCTGTGATATGGGGGAGTCTGTGATATGGGGGAGATCTGTGATATGGGGAGATCTGTGATGGGGAGTCTGTTATGGTGGGATCTGTGATGGGGAGTCTGTTATGGTGGGATCTGTGATGGCGGAGTCTGTTATGGGGGATCTGTAATATGGGGGGATCTGTGATGGGGGAGTCTGTGCTATGGGGGGGGGGGACTGATATGGGGGGAGTCTGTTATGGGGGAGTCTTATGGGGGATCTGTGATGGGGAGATCTGTGATGGGGAGTCTGTTATGGGGGATCTGTGATATGGGAGGATCTGTGATGGCGGAGTCTGTTATGGGGGATCTGTGATGGGGGAGTCTGTGCTATGGGGGGGACTGATATGGGGGGATCTGTGATGGGGGAGACTATTATGGGGGGATCTGTGATGGCGGAGTCTGTTATGGGGGATCTGTGATATGGGGGGATCTGTGATATGGGGGATCTGTGATATGGGGGGATCTGTGATATGGGGGGGATCTGTGATATGGGGGGATCTGTGATATGGGGGGATCTGTGATATGGGGGGATCTGTGATATGGGGGGATCTGTGATATGGGGGGATCTGTGATATGGGGGGATCTGTGATATGGGGGAGATCTGTGATGGGGAGATCTGTGATGGGGAGATCTGTGATGGGGAGTCTGTTAGGGAGGATCTGTGATGGGGGAGTCTGTTATGGGGGATCTGTGATGGGGGAGACTATTATGGGGGGATCTGTTATGGGGAAAGTCTGTTATGGGGAAAGTCTGTGATGGGGGAAGTATGTGATATGGGGTAGTCTGTTATTGGGGGAATCTGTTATGTGGGGCTTTGTGATGGAGAGGAGTTTGTTGGGGGGCTTTGTTATGGGGTGAGTCTGTGATGGGGAGGGGGGTCTGTGATTGGGAGTGGTTCTGTAATGAGGGGAGTCTGTGAAATACTGATAAGTTCATATTGATTACAATTGTTCTTTATTTTAAATATTGTACTTTTTTTTTTCTTGTTTTTTTTTTGCACTACAAATAAGATGTGTGCGCATATTTTTTTTAAACTATAGTGCGGCCCCCCAACATTCTGAGGGACCGTGAACTGGCCCCTTGTCTAAAAAGTTTGAGGACCCCTGATCTAAGGGGTCCTAAAGCTTGCATTTTAATAACTTTAGTTAACTTTATAGAAACAAGCTGCCTAAAACAATACTTTGTTCAAGTCCTTTTAATAACTGAATCTTGAAATTGAGTGAACAGTATAACATTTGGTGTTGGGTTTAACCCTTTTTGTTTTGTTTTTTTAATGTGTTTTAGATCGCCGTGGCTCAGGGAAACCTAGACCAAAGAGTGAAGGGTTTGAGCTTTATAATAACACTGCTCAGAATGGGTCTCCAGAAAGTCCCCAAACGCCTTGGCCAGAATACTCGGAACCAAAGAAATTACCTGGGGATGACCGACTAATGAAGAATCGGGCCGACCATCGTTCCAGCCCCAATGTAGCAAGTAAGGTTTATTTAGTACAAACTCAAACTAGCTTACCAGGCAAACCAATAGACTTCTCAGCAACTTGTTAAACAAAAGAATCCCCATCTGTATTAGCTAGCTTGCTGTCTGGTATAAACTGATACAAAAACGTCTTCTGTTTACATGGTTCCATTTCTGCAGGCTTCATAAAAAATAGCAAAGCAGCCATCACTAAAGCAGTTGATAGGCAGGTTTGTTGGAGAATGGACTCAACTAAGCAACATTTAGCTGCTCAAATGTTTTTTTCCAAGCACGTTTCCATGTTATTTTTAATACACAAGTCATTCATTTGCAGTAAAATAAAAATGAAAACCACTCATATCAATTTATACCTCACAAAAGTAAGGTGCATGTGGGCAGGATTGTTCATAGAACAATACAATAGAAAAAAATACCCTAGCACGATTACTACTAGTTAGGCAGCACAAAAAGTGTATATGGTTTAAGTAGTTTGCATTAAAAGCATTAATTTACAGTACCAGTGAGGTACTCACATATTATAAACAGTAGCAAGCATAAACAGCTTGCCTTCAATGGTCCCAGATCATATACACATGCAAATTTAAAGAACTTGCAGGACCATAAAAGCTTTTAAGCTATTAGCCACGCCATAGACATAAATTGTGTGAAGGAACAGCAACCATTGTGCAGAACAGGAATTGAATCCTGCATATGTAATAAGCAAATATGGCTGCCCCAATCCATATAATTACAAACTATACAGAATTTTTTTATTAATATGTTGTATATTTAGCATAAATGTATATTGATAAGATTGCTGATCTCAATATATCCTCTTTTATATTTGAATATATTTATAAAAAAAAGAAAAAAGCATAAAAACTATGCTTTGCCTTTTATGCTGAGCTTTGGTAGTGTAAGAGAAATATGCAGGCCACCATTATTTTCATCAATCTTAAAATGCTAGTTGCCTTGCTTTTCATATTGATCGTCTTATTACCATGTTTGCTACAAGCAGAAAAGGACTTCTCACCTTTGCTGACAATCCCAATTTGTAAACTTTTTTTGGGTCTGTAATTTTGAATGTATTGTAGCTAGTAGGTTGGCATAAAAAACAGGCAGCTAGCATTTTCAGAATAAGGCCAGCAATGGAAGCTCCATAGTTTTCCCATGGCAGGCTTACTTTAAACTCTTGTAATTATAAATAGGAAATCAAGAGATTCTGTCTTGATGCACAAAATTGAAGATAAACTTTTGGGTTTCATTTACTTCGGAAGTTTTTTCTGAAAATATTTACCTGGTTTGCATTGTTTTGTTTAGATCAGCCTCAAAGTCCTGGTGGGAAAGCTGCATATGCCAGTAGCTCAACAGTCAAGATCACATCTGTCTCTACAGGGAACTTGTGTGCTGAGGTTAGTTATGTTTGGTTTTGTGTATGTTTTACTTCCTTTTTATTATTAGGTAATAATGACATATGTGTATCTCTGTATAGTTGTTGGTGTCTAAAGTTTATAATCTGTTATGCATTTTATTTATATGCTAAGGTTCCGAAAATTTTGATAATTAAAATAGGAGCTACCCTTGATTCTAGCGTCACAGACACACTGCGTATGTGTTTGTCTCTCTCTCTCCACGGGGATATCTTAATCATTCAGATTCTGAAACAGGTTCAGTCTGTTGAGAAAAATGGAATTTTGACTTAGTGGTTCCTTGGATTAAGAGTATAATTAGTTCCAGAAGAATGCTTGTAATCCAAAGCACTTGTATATCAAAGCGAGTTTCCCCATAGGAGTCAAGGGAAACTCAGATAATTCGTTCCACAGTGACTTCTATTGTATGCACTACTGCATGTGGCCAAAGGTTGGGGGGGGGGGGGGCGGAGAAACTCTGAAACACTCGGAGAGGCTCGGGAACGGAGTGCATCCAAGCGGCTCCGAATGTCACCGGCGCCCCCGCACCTCTGGCCAAATGCGGTAGGGCACATACCAGAGGCTTGAATCCTGCTCGTTTTGCAAGACTATGCTCGCAAACAGAGTTGGGATTTAAAACAAATAATAGCTCCTTTTACATTAACCGCGTTACTTGCAATCCGAGGTTTTACTGTACCTGTAAATTCTATATTTTGGAGTACAATACAGGACACAGTATCTGATGTCATAGGTCCTGGGTTATATTCTGCTACCTTGAGATGATTGGAGACTGGCAAAAGCTTTGCTGGAAACACTACCCAGTGCACACTTATAAAACCCTACCCATTCCAGTTTTTTGTTAGTGTCATACTAATGCGATAATATAAACCTTAAACAACATAGATTATAATGTGCAATATATAGTGCCACACTGTGAAAACACAAAAATGAATAATCAACACTCAATAGTTGATAGCAAAGTCCTCCAAATGTATCCCTATATTCTGTGGCAATATTGACTGCAAAAGCAAAATATTTGCATTGTCCTGGTACATAGTTAAATTAGTCTGGTTGAAAAAAGATACAAGTCCTTCTAGTTCAATTCAGAGAGAAAAAAAACAAAACACACACACACAAATTTGGTAAACTTAGATTGACTCCTTAGTAATGGCTCTCCTCCTCTTCACCACCAGACCCCTCTCAAAAAACCTCTGCCGCTACCTGTTTGGACTACTCAGTAACGCTTCTAATGGAAGACACAGACCAGAATGGAAGAAACTACCTATGTAGCTACCCTTATTAAAAATAAATTAAAATTAAAAACATGAATGCACTCCCATAATACAGTACCCAGAATGATCAGCTTGTTATTGTATGGAGGAAGCACTACTGCTCTGCTACCACACATAGCATACATTCCACCTGGAGAGGAAATGACGTCACTAGCTGTAACCTCCGCCCTATGCATTTCATCACATCTGGACCTAGCCAGGAACGGCATTGAGTCTGCTGTATGCATTCCCTCAAGTGAAGAGTCTCCCTCACCTTTCCTGCAGGGTAGAGGGGGAACAGAGTCTAGTGATATTTATAGCCCCGAATAGGCACAATATAGGGAAGTTGGTACCCAACATAGCTCAAGACTCCTGGCAGATGAGTCTTGGTCTCTTCCAAACAGACCAGACCTTCCAGAAATAGGGAATTCCAGTAACAAAAAACTGGCCACCGCCCCCGCCTATAACTGGCCTTCATAGCAAGGAGCACATGGAAGGGCATATACATGTAAGACAAAAACAACTCCAAAGCTCAACTCACCAACCAGTCTGCTGACCAACCAAATTAACTTGTCTAACCGTCTGTTAAAAGCAGGGGTTTAGTTAGCACACATTTGCAAACGCATGTGAAAGCTGCAAGGCCTCATCACGGCACCCTGTGTTACTTGCAGTCCTAACACTACAAATTTATAAGTGTCTCCACAGTGGAAGCACATGCATGGAATGGATAGATGTGGGGCAGGTGAGCCTGGAGGCAGCCCAAGCCCCCTTAAAGGAACAGGAGCACACTGGACACCCAGCAAGAGCACAATGGCAGCGAAGGTGCTCAGTGTGTCCCCGGACCATATATACAAACAGTAACAAAAAAATGGCCACTGCCCCCACCTATAGCTGGCCTTCACAGCAAGAAGACAAAAACAATTCCATAGCTCAACTCACCAACCAGTCTGCTGACCAACAAAATTAACCTGTCTAACCGTCTGTTAAAAGCATGTGGGTTTGCTACAGAATGTGGTCAGTAAGGATGAGCTCTGGCGTGTTCGCACAGCCCACGTGCCGAGACTGCCAGGAAGTCGGCACTGCGCTGCGCTAATCACAGGCAGTGAGACATTTCCCGATCTCTGCAGCCGCGCATCAGGACAATGTCTCACTGCCTGTGATTAGCACAGCGCAGTGCCGACTTCCTGGCGTGCTCTGCACATGGGCTGTGCGAACACGCCGAAGCTCATCCTTGGTGGTCAGATATATATGAGCCTGCTACAGGAAGCAGTCGGGGACTGCGCTCCTGCTAGAGGAGACTGCTAGAGATCATTACTAATACAGCCCTTTAAAAGATTGTGACCAATTTTGATATTCCTTGCAAGAAGATCCTCCCTCACGTTTGGCCAGTAGCATTGTAAAGATAATGTCCAATGTATACATTGAAATATCGTAAAGGCTTTATATCTTTTTCTCAAATTGTCTAACGTAACGACATATTTAACACATTTTATTTTATTCTTGTTTATTTCAGGAACCTCCAGCCCCAGCAAGACCTGAGGCATATCCAATTCCAACACAAACGTATACTAGAGACTATTTTACTTTTCCAACTCCCAAATCTCAAGATCGGATGGCACCTGCACAAAGTCAGTGGCCAGACTATGAGGAAAAAGTTCAGGTCCAAATGGGAAGCCACCATTCTAGCAATACCTCAGTCCAAGTAAGTCATTATCTAAACCTAGGAGTATAAAACTCCCTCACCTTTCCTTAGATCTTAACTGACATGGTCAGTTAGCCTGTTTTTCTTCTATTGTACATGAGTAACGAACCTAATAATTCCCTAGACTCTTTATAGAGCCAGTTTAGCTCTAAAACATTTATGCCTATTATTAGGTTATTTACCTATCTGTTCCCTTCTAATCATTCTTCACTTTGCTGTTCTTACCCCAGTTATTTTTTTTAAAGCCCAACTCCAGGAAAAAATGAAGTTTATAGTGAGTTGTGCATCATGTACCTTACTCCTCAGTCTTTATTCCAAACACTTCTTCCTAAGTCATCCTGCATTGTAATGGATCAAAGTCAGTTTCCTCTATGTGCAAAGCTAATATAATGCCCTGGGGACCAGACATTTTTCTCTGCTTGTTATTTTCTTGGGCACTAGTCCCCTCACCACCCTGTGAGTTGTCCTGTCTCTGGAGCATATGGGAGATGACCCAGCTCCTGGAATTGTCTCCTCCACCACTAGGAGATGTCTACATCACGCAGGCAGTGGTGTAGACATCTGAAGAAGGACCCTTGAAGTAAACGGACAAAGAAGGATCATCATGTGAACATGGCTTCAGATAAGTAAAGTCATCATTTGTATAGTTTTTTTGTCTCCATATCAGTGGGGGGAGGTTATTAATAATATTCTATAGTTGGGCTTTAAATGTTATTTGTCATGCATAATCTGTAGTCTCATAGAATTGCCTGTATATACAGACTGAAGGCTGCTGAAATCATCATAACATGACCGCTAAGGCCAATTGTACAGTGAAATATAGTGCAGCTCACAACATCTTCAGAAAAGCAGTATGTGCAGAGGCAGTTTTTCCTTATTTGAATAGAAACTATAATAGTTTGGGGTTAGTTTTATTTAATTTTTATGTTCAATATTTTTTATTGAAGTTTTCAAAAGAACAGATAAGTACAAAACCGTACAATTATTTTCTTTAGTCCATCTCAACATACAATATGGGTTACATAAGATAAGATGTTATCAGACAGTAGTCTAAAGCCCATGAGTAACCCATTATGAAGTCAGATAGCCAAGCCTTAATTTACATAAGTCCATGACAGGGTATGCACCACCGGGAAGTTTTATTTTTTAAACATTTATTACTATAGAGTTATCTAAGGAGCTAGCGCAGTAGTAAATGTCCTGTCTTGACTGAGCAGTCCTATATAAGGATGAGTCACTGCAATGATTTAAGTTTGAGTTAAATTGCAGCTTGAGGTGTTGATTCTGTCAAAGGTTTTATTTAAAAAAAAAAAAAAAAAAGCAGCAAGGGAGTACAAAAATTATTACAATCACATCAAAGACACACTCATCACATGGCTGAGCAATGATAATCTTTACAGTACTTAGTCACTTTGTTTCTATTTTGACAAAAAACACGCAGCATGTAAAGTAGCATTGCACATTACTGTGGTTAGGTATAACAAACATTCCAATGTTAGTCTGGAATATAGCCAGTACTTTCTTGCAACATCCTATGGTTTTATATTAAATCAAAAACAGTGAAACAGATTAGAGCAAAACAGCCCATAAAAGGGTCATACATTTTTGCCACTTGCCAAAGGAGACTTTCAAAGACTAAAAATAGGTGGTCAGGGAGGAGGGGGTGAGTATGGAGAGTGGACACGGGAGAAAAGGAGGGGAATATGGTGAGTGGGCATGGAGGAAGAAGGGCAAGGGTGAGTGTGTGAAGAGGGTTAAAAGCAGATATGAGCTTCAGAACAGTGGACCGGCTGCCATACACACGAGCCGAATGTCAGCCGGTTTCTATTAAACCAGTCGACATTTGGCCAGTGTGTACTAGGCTTACCTGGGAATACACTGCCCATTTGTTACTTTTATGTTTATGGGAGTGATACCACTTGGCATCAAGTCCCATGTGAACAGCAAAAGTACTACCTGGATATCACCTCTGTTTGATTTATTGGTACAGACCTCAGATACTGTTGGGCACAATACTTGGATGTACCAGTGTGCAAGAATACCCCCCTGGACTTCTCCTGTGTGGAGTCTGTTTTTCTTGCTTGAATAATATGAGCGTCCAGTTGGATCTACTTCTGTTTGATTCTTTTTTTTTTCCTTTTTCTGTTAACTGTCCCTTCACTTGGGACTATACCGTCTGTTCTGTATTAGAACATACTGCAAATTGCTGATTTACTCTGCTGTATTGCAATATTTAGTTTATATGTATAAATTGTTAAAATCACTACCCAGACTGTAAAACTTTTTTTACTTCAGTAACCCAGTAAAACACAGGACTGGTTGATTATTTTGAGCTGGCTGCTCTGTGTCCATTGAGATATGGAGACGTGGCTTGGCCTCGCCCCCTCTCTAACCTCATTGGCTCACTTAATTTCACAGCAGTAGGAGCCAATGGCACACGCTTCTGTCTCAGACCATGGGGAGGGAGAGTCCCCGGACAGCCGAGGCACTCATGCAATATCGCTGGATTGAGATGGGGCTCAAGTAAGTATTAGGGGGGCTGAGGGAGGCTGCTGCACACAGAAGATTACTGGGTATGTCCTCCCGATACAGAGTCTGTCTGGCTGACCTTTACCCTTAACTGGCCCCAGCTGATGGGGATTTTCTAGAATTTCCTCAAGTTATAGATGAAATAGATGTGGCCAATTTCAGCTAGCTACATTACTATGTAACTATAAAAACTTAGAGGTTTTCCTTAGCAAGCAGAATATACAGGGCTATGGGTAATATTCAAGAATAAAAATTGCACACACATTTATACATTTATGCACATCAGTTACAAACTACTATAAAGTTGCAAGGCATTGATGGGTCTCCCAATCAAAATGTATAAAACCATACGAAGAAAAGCTTCTTCCCATTCTTTTATAAACCTTTCATGGAGCCCTAACTTGTGGGTCCCTGCCTGCAACTTTGAGAGATACCATTGTTGTGGTCCTTCTGAAGGATAAAAATGCCCTCGCACTTAGTGATCTCACTGCTAAATGCCAATGTCAAAATTCTTAGTCAAGGTAGTTCCTAATGTATAGCACTCTGTTCAAACTGGGTTTATGCCTGCTAAATCTGAAACTACTCAGATTTTGATTCAGACCTACCTATTTGAAGTGGGAACAAATTGTATATGCTTATCTTCAGGCCAGTGATAGGTGATAGCTACTCTTCTAGCTTTTCCCTTCAAATGGTTACCTTGCAGTGGTGCGCCTTATCCTCTTATTTTTTGCTCTGACAGTTGAGCCATTTGCTGCTCTTATTGGGCAATCCAGACAAGTGTTGGGCTTTGTTAGAGGAATGCAAGATAAGATTGCATCATGTGCTAGTGACACTTTTTTTTGTTCTTGGCTAATAAACCCTTTCCTTCCTGACCATGTCATGTCTATAACTGAGAAATGCTGTTCTGGCTTAATACCGTATATACTCGAGTATAAGTCGTCCCGAGTATAAGTCGAGACCCCCAATTTACCACAAAAAACTGGGAAAAACTTATTGACCGAGTATAAGTCGAGGGTGAGAAATGCAGAGGGTCAATAATGTCCATCTGCAGCTGCCTGCCTCCCTGTGTCCTGTGCAGCCTACCTGTACCCTGTACATGTGTGTCCTGTACATGTGTGTGTGTCCTGTACATGTGTGTGTGTCCTGTACATGTGTGTCCTGTACGTGTGTGTGTCCTGTACGTGTGTGTGTCCTGTACATGTGTGTCCTGTACATGTGTGTCCTGTACATGTGTGTCCTGTACATGTGTGTCCTGTACATGTGTGTCCTGTACATGTGTGTCCTGTACATGTGTGTCCTGTACATGTGTGTCCTGTACATGTGTGTCCTGTACATGTGTGTCCTGTACATGTGTGTCCTGTACATGTGTGTCCTGTACATGTGTGTCCTGTACATGTGTGTCCTGTACATGTGTGTCATGTGTGTCTGTGTGTCTGTGTGTCCTGTGTGCATGGGTGCATGTGTGTCCTGTGTGCATGTGCAGCCTACCTGTGTCCTGTGTAGCCTTCCTGTGGCGATCTCCATCCTCAGACAGCGGCCGTGTGATGATACTGTTCGGCGGCCATTCCACAGTTCAAAAGCCGCGCCTCCTTCTCGTCTGTGATAGGCTGACCGCTGACTGCCTATCACGGACATTCTCTCATTCTCATACCACGGACGAGGATGAGAGAATGTCCGTGATAGGCTGTACACTGACAGCTGTTCAGCCTATCACAGAAGAGCAGGAGGCGCGGCTTTTGAAAGCTGGAATAGCCTCCGTGCATTATCAGCACACGCCGGCCGCCGTCTGCCTGCATGACACGCTGATCATGCAGACAGACGGCCCGGACTCGAGTATAAGTCGAAGGGAAACTTTCAGCCCAAAAAAAAGGGCTGAAAAATTCGACTTATACTCGAGTATATACGGTAATTGCTATATTCTTACAGTCTATTATGTTGTAAATGCGTTGTCTGGTTTAAATTACCATTAACATTTGTAAGTTGAATTCATCTCCTTAACCACTTCAGCCTCGGAAGGATTTGCCATCTTAATGACCAGGCCATTTTTTGCAATACAGCACTGCGTTGCTTTAACTGACAATTGCGTGGTCGTACGATGCTGTACCCAAATAAAATTGACGTCCTTTTTTTCTGACAAAAAGAGCTTTCTTTTTGTGGTATTTTATCACCCCTACGGGGTTTTTTTTGGGGTTTTTTTTTGCGCAATAAACAATTTTGAAAAAAAAAAATTTTTTTTTTTTACTTTTTGATATAATACATATACCAAAAAAATATAAAAAGACAAATGTGGAAACCTTGAGTGGACCAAACAGTTTTATTGCTGGTGTTATTACATGTTTAAATTGCAATACTACACCTATGGTTTGTGTTTAATGTGATCATGATCTAAGATTCTCTTTTAAACAATATATTTGCATATATCATATATTCACCTTTTATGCATTGGTAACCCCCCTTTCTTTTTCTCATCAACAGAGAATTGCTCATTCTCAAGAAGAGTTGAGAGATGATCAGGGATTTCCTTCAGATAGAGGTCGCCTAGAGCCTTTGTTAAGAAAAGATATTGAATATTTGGACAGGAAAATAGATGGTAAAGATAGTTGGATGAACCAAAGCTCTTCTGTGGAATCTAGCACATCTAGCCAAGAACACTTGAACAATTCTATTAAAACTTATTCTTCTGCATCATCATTAAACAAATCTGGACCTGGGCGCTGGAAAACACCAGTTGCATCTCAGCCTGCACCAGTTGCTGTTTCTCAGCCTATAAGAACAGATCTACCACCCCCACCTCCTCCTCCTCCAGTGCATTATGGAGTAGAATGTGAAGGAGTTCCTGTTGATTTACCCCTTCCACCTCCACCATCACAAAATCCGTTGGGACCGCAGTTAAATGCTCAAGCAGCAGCAGTTGAAAGAAAAAAAAGAGAGGAGCATCAAAGATGGTATGAAAAGGAAAAAGCACGCTTGGAAGAAGAAAGGGAGAGGAAAAGGCGTGAACAAGAAAGAAAGCTTGGGCAAATTCGACCTCCGGTTCCTGCTCCTCCACAGCCCATGTTACCACAACCTCAAACAGCAGCCCCACCTTCTAACATTCCGCAACCAAGACCAGAAAAACCAGCAACTCTTCCTCGTCCACAAGAAACCGTCATAAGAGAGCTGCTACCTCAGCAACAGCCACGCACAATAGAAAGAAGGGATCTTCAGTACATCACGATCAGCAAAGAAGAGCTTTCTTCCAGTGACAGCCTTTCCCCAGACCCATGGAAGAGGGACGCCAAGGAGAAATTGGAAAAACAGCAGCAAATGCACATAGTAGATATGTTAAGTAAGGAGATCAATGAACTACAAAACAAGACTGAACGAACTGCAGAAGAGAATGACAGACTTCGAAAATTAATGCTTGAGTGGCAGTTTCAGAAGCGACTTCAAGAGTCTAAGCAAAAAGATGAAGATGATGATGATGATGAAGATGATGATGATGACGTAGACATGCTTATTATGCAGCGCCTTGAAGCAGAGAGAAAAGCAAGGGTAATACAAATATAAATTCATTTTAATTTAAAAGTAAGCTGTGCAGAATTCAGTGCTAGTGGATGTTCTTGGCATAGTAAATTGTTATATTTAATGTCGCTTTCCGAAAAAAAAAAAAATATATATATATATATATATATATATATATATATATATATATATATATATATATATATATATATATATATATATATATATATATATATATATATATATATATATATATACATACACCAAAATTTCAGGTAAAAATTATGTCATCAGGATTCAGCCGATAAGAGAAAAATGTGCCGATAATGGCATAATTGCAGCGATTTTGCGCTGATTTTATCATGATTTTACTGTGCTTATGGTGTTTTTCATAGGTCATGTGACTCAAAAAACGCATCAAAAACATACCATGGTTGTGTTAATGATGCATTCTTGCTGTGCTTTCAATGCATTTTAGCTGGGAGGCACTTTTTATTTTTTTCTGACCAAAATTGTAGCAAGCAGGATTTTTAACACCACAATAGAAGCACAATAGACCAGTGTGCAAGCATAGATATTAAAGGGATACATTTTTCTTGAGCTTTTCTTGCACTAAAGGAGCCAATAATGGCCGACGATAAAGTCCTATTCATTTAAATTGATGACATTAATTAAAAAGTCGAATATATTACAATTGCACATAAAAATATAAATATTTTGAAAAACAAATTTTCATTTTTCAGTCAAGTGCGTCCAGCATTTTCGGTTTCGGCACCAAAATTTCCATTCTGTGCACCTCCTTCAAAACATTTCTGCACTTTTTTATATTTAATAGAGTTTTTGAATTATTGAAGAACCCTTGTGTGTGCGTGTGTGCATGTATTTGTGTATAGAAAAAATTAAGTTTTTTTTGAGATGTAAAAAAATAACAGACTAACATAAATCACTTCAGATTTTTTTTCCACCTTCAATGTGACCTCTAATCTGTGCAATTCAATAATATTCATAAAAACAAACTAAATTTCTTTAAGGAGGGAAAAAAGAAAAAAAATGACAATCGTATGCTTGCATAAATATGCACACCCTTAGGCTCCATGCACACGCTGTTAGCATTTTTTTCTGCTCCTAGAAGCTAAATGGTGTTATCCTATGTTTACATGCACACTACATTAGGCTATTAGCATTTTTTGAACTTCAGCGTCTAGGAGCAGAAAAAAATTAGTTTTTGGAGCGTTTTTCCAGCAGAAAAAAAATGCTGAATAGTCCTAAATGCTCCTATATTCTACTAAAATGCTCCGAACAGCTTTTTTTTTTTTTGTTTTTTTTTTTATCCCTTCATGTACTGCAGAAACACTTATAAAATACTAATGCTCCCTAAAAGCTACCAAAATGCTTCTAGAAGCTGGAACAAAAATGCTATTAACTTTTTTTACCAACCTTTTTTTTCTAGGTTTTTTTTAGCGTATGAAAAATGCTAGTGTGCATGGAGCCTTAAACTAATAGTTTATTAAAGCAACTTTTAATTTTATGACATCTTTCAGTCTTTTGGGGCAGGAGTTTTATCAGCATGGCACCTCTTGCCTTGGAAATTTTTGTGCATTTTTCCTTGCAAATGCTCCAAATCTTTCAGACTGTGAGGGCATTTTCTTTGCACAGGCCTCTTCAGGTCACCCCCCAGATTTTCAACTGGATTCAGGTCCAGTCTCTGGCTGGCAGCGGTGGTCCGTCCATTAGGGACGCCGCCCCCTCTCTCCTCGCCACCCCCTATATGCATAATAGGTCGATTCATGCATAGCATGAATCTATCCACGACCGCCGAGGCCACCCCCTATTAATGCGTCTGGCCCCTTTCAGGGCACCAGGTGCATGAATTACAGCGGCGGGTTTTTTTTTTTTTTTTTTTTTTTAAGCACCTGATTAGAGCCAGAGACTCTAATAGGCTTCAAAATAGGGTGTGCTCGGGTTGCAGAGGATGCGACCGGAGCCCACCCAGGTGTGTTACAACAGTGAATGAATATTCGCTGTTGAAACACTGATCCTCAATCCGGCCAATCAGAAGCGGGTGTGAGACCAATTTTCCGATTGGCCGAAAAGAGAAGACTCCCAATTGGCCAAGGAGGAGAGAGGAAATGGAAGCTGCCGCTGTGATGACCCGTGGAAAGCAGGAGGCCGCCGCCGAGCAGGTGAAGCCGCCGGTGATGGGGTAAGTGCTACCGACCGGGGGGTGGGTGGCATACTGTTTGCCGTCCCCCCAAAAAAAAAAATTCCACCGGCCGCCACTGCTGGCTGGGCCATTCCAAAATTTTGATATTTTTCTGGTTAAACCATTCTTCTAGTTTAGGGGGCTGCCAGGAGACCTACAGTAACATTAAAGGAGATGCAGGAATTTCTTGCAAGTACTGGTTGTTTACTACATGTGACAATCTCCTGTATTCTTCATATGTCTGGACTGTGGGGTAGGGTGGCAAGAAGAAATCCTTTTCTTACTAAGAAAAACGTCCAAGCCAGCTACGTTTTGCAAAAACCTACATCAAAAGCATGTGGGAAAATGTGTTCTGGTCTGATGAGACCAGGGTAGAGCGACTTGGCCTGCTTAATTTTTTATTTTTTTGCCTTCCTCTGAATCAATGGTTATATGGAGGGTTTCTGTTTGAGTGTGTGGGTTTTTTTTTTTTAATTGGTTGAACCTAGATGGACTAGTGTCCTGACTTTTTTTTTTTTTTTACCTGAAAAATTATGTAAGATTAAACTCTTGACCATAATTCCAAAAAAATATGTTTGGGCCAAAATCAACACCGTGTTTCACCAAAAAAACATACCCGCAGGGAAGCATGCTCGTCGCAGGATTATGGTTTTGGGCCATTATTCTTTGGCTGGAACTGGGGTTCTAGTTAGTGGAGGGACTTTTGAAGAATGGCTTCACCGGAAGATGAGTTTTGGAATGGCACAGCCAGAGTCCGGACGAGAATTGAATTGTAAATCTGTGACTTAAAGAGGGCTGTACACAGAAGATGCTCTTCCAATCTGACAGATTTGGAGCACTTTTGCAAGGAAGAGTACACCAAAAGACTGAATTGTCAAAAAATCAAAAGATGTTTTTATTTTTTCACCCTTTAAGTTTGTTTTTAATTGAATTGCACAGATTAGAGGTCACATTAACCACCTCAATACAGGGCGCTTTCACCCCTTTCCTGCCCAGGCCATTCCTGCCCAGGCCATTTTTCAGCTTTCAGTGCTGTCGCATTTTGAATGACAATTGCACAATTGTCATGCAACACTGTACCCAAATTAATTTTCTTTCTCGAACATCACGGGACACAAAGCCTCAGTAATTACTGATGGGTTATATAGGTATCACTAGGTGATTGGACACTGGCACACCCTACCAGAAAGTTCAACCCCCTATATAATCCCTCCCCTTGCAGGGATACCTCAGTTTTTACGCCAGTGTCTTAGGTGATGGACGTGTAAAGATGTCCTGTGCTGAAGCTCCAAAGGGATTATCCTATATTTTATACTGGGGCAAGCCAGGCGAACCGGATCCATTTCAAAGTTTCTTTTTTAGGCCGAATTGGATGGTACCCGGGCCTCGTGTCCGAAGAAACAAGGTTTTACCTGTAACGCTTCTCTTTTTAGAGAGCTGGACCCCGCATATCAGAAAATGGTTTTCTATCCTTATTTCTGGCCGGATGCTTTGCAGGCCAGAAGTGTGGATCCCCCTATTCGTAGGGGCCCCCAGTCTCTGAAGGTTTTTTCAAACGGAGCCCACCGTGAGAGGTGAAGATTGGGTCTGTACAACAGAACCCTGCGGCTGGATAAGGTAAGGGAGATTCCACAGAATTTTTTAATTCTAGTAGGTTTCTCCTTTAAGGTAAATGCATGCTATGCCTATTGTCGCCACCGGGGGCTGCCAAGAGCACATACCTTCACATGCTGATGTCGGTCTCAGTGTTTCCACGCTGCACAAGCTCCTCCGGCCGGCTCAGGTAGGATGGGATGGGGGCTCTCCTTAGGGATATCTCCCCCCAGACTAGGGGGAGGCCGCAGGTGGTCTGTAGAGCGGTTATACACCGCATTTTCACCGCCGCCGCCATTTTGCCACGTGCAGGCCCCATCACTACAGGCTTCTCTCCATCTCCCCCCAGCCTTTCCTCCATGCTGTTCCGGAGGGTCGACCCGAGCTGGAAGCGCGCGGTTTTCGAAAAATGAGGGTGGGGCGGTAGAGGGGGGGGGGCAGGGCGTCAGCACAGCGTGCTCAGACGCCCACAGGTGCTGGCTGCAGGCTATTTAGGCACAGATTACATGTGCACTAAGCCTTCTGGAGGGACACAGAGCTGACGGTCGCATGTAAGGTGGGACACAGGCATTCTCCTAGGCAGCATTTTCTAAGGTAACACCAGACTGGGCATTTGGTAGCAGGGCTTTTAGCCGGACTACATCGCTCAGCAGTCAGTGTTCATTTTGTGATACCTCCACCTTGTTGCTTTGCACTATGGGTAGAAGAGGTTCAAACACCACAAGAACCAGAGACTCTAGGGGATCTCGTTCAGGTTCTGAGGACCCCCTTTCTGCAGCATCCTCCCCCCCCTGAGGGGCCAGGGACGGCTAGTCAGGGGGAGCCATTGGGGTCAGGGGCTACACCTGCTTTTGGCACTTCAGCCCCTACATTTTTACATTTTTTCCTCAACCATTAATGGTTTAGAGGAAAGATTAATGGCCGTGATTACATCTTCACTCAGTGGAAGAAAACGTACTAGGCCTTCCTCTGTTTCCCAAGACCCTCAGGCAGAGGAGCTCTGGGATAAAGGAGAGGAATCCCTTTCATAGGATCAGGATGGGATGAATGATTCCTCTTCAGAGGAATCAGGTGGAGAGGGGCCCTCTGCGACTTCTCAGGAGGAGAAAGTCTTAGTGCAGATCCTTACTGGATTGGTCCGCTCCACATTTAAGTTGCCCGTATCTGAATCAGTTAAAGAACCCTCTTCTTCTTTAGGGTCACTGAAACCTCCTCAAACAGCACATGCTTTTCCTGTTCATAATTTACTTGAAAAGCTTCTTTATTCTGACTGGGATCACCCAGATAAACGTTTTTTTCCGCCGAAAAAGTTTTCAACACTTTATCCTATGGAAGAAAAGTTTGTTAAAATGTGGGGAATACCGGCCATTGATGCCGCCATTTCCACCGTAAATAGTAGTCTGACTTGTCCTGTAGACAATGCTCAGATGCTCAGGGATCCGGTGGATAAAAAGATGGTATCCCTATTGAAGCATGTTTTCTCCTTGGCAGGTTCAGTGGCTCAACCTGCAATAGCAGCGATTGGAGTCTGTCAATACCTAAGAGACCATGATAAGCAGGTCATCAGGGTTTTACCTGAACAGCAGGCCCAGGGGTTGGCTAACCTTCCAGCGGCCTTATGTTATTGACGCCATTAGAGATTCTATGGCGCTATACGCCATCACGCCGTTCGCCCCATGTTATGCACGGGAGTTGGTTTTTTCACATGCCGGCTTTTTATAACGTGTTTTAACATTGTAATACGGAGTTTGGTTATCTGGCCCTGTTTTTAACAATAAATTTACTTTTAATTTACTACACCATTGGAACCCTCTTCTGCTTTTTTTCACCTACCACCTTCGGATAGAGTGGGTGTCCCCCTTCAGGCAGACGGATTGGACTAGTCTCGTTTGGAAACGCTCCACTCACCAGCCGAGTCTGAAGCCACATTCAGCTGTCCCCGCAGAAGGCTATATCTGCACGTGTACAAGACCTCGCTAACAGGGAGGTCCATCATTTCGGGTAAGGGTCCATCTTTAATGTTCTTCGGATTGACTGCTTATATGGAATACATCCTTACATCTTCCACTCCTCCTTCCACTCATATGGGCTGTTTTTGGTGAATTGTGGATTTGTATTCCTACCTTCATGGATCTGATGCACTTTTATTGAACTTTTTTTCTTTGGAAATGGACTTCACTCATAATTATAATAGGGTTTGACTCCTGATTATGTTTTTTCTTTTCACATGTTTGATTACATATTGAGCACTTTATTTATTCACTATTGATTTCATTTAGTTTTTTATCGGATTGTATTTATTCAATTTTATTTAAGGATATTTAACCTTATTAAATATTCATTATTTATATTCACATACAAGTAACATATGAATTTTTGATTGTAAGCGCACTTATTTTTACTTATTGCAGTTTATTACACAGATATTGGTGTTTTTTTGGTGCAGCTGCAGTCTTGTAATCCTTTTTGCTCTGCAGCGCAGTTTCTTTTTTCTTTTTAATTTAGAGATTCTATCGTGCAAACCTCTCGTCTTTTACTGGGGTTGGTGCATATACGTAGAATCCTATGGTTGAAAAATTGGTCAGCCGAAGCACCATGTAAGAAACTGCTGGCTGGGTTTCGATTTCGTGGTGCAAGGTTGTTTGGAGAAGACTTGGGTGGCTATATCAAGAGAATCTCTTGTGGGAAAAGCACTCTCTTACCTGTTAAAAAGAAGAGTACCGTATATACTCGAGTATAAGTCGTTCCGAGTATAAGTTGAGGCCCTAATTTACCACAAAAAAATGGGAAAAACTTAGTGACCCGAGTATAAGACGAGGGTGAGAAATGCACAGCTACTGTAAGTGGAAAAGAGGGTCAACAATGCCCATTTGCAGCCTCACTGTGCCAATTTGCATGCCTCACTGTGCTCATTTGCAGCCATAGGTCCCCCGAACTTCAAACTTGGTAGTTAAGGGTTCCTAGATGCCCCCTAGCTGCAGCCAAACCCAAATGGTCCCGAAATGACATTGCTGCAGATGGACACAGTTGACCGAATTTGGGGCCCCTTATCTAGGGGCCACTTAGTGCTAGGGACCCCAAATTTAGTGTGCAAACTCAGTCGAACTAGCACCATAAAATATCCAAAGCTGGGGTTTCTAGCACCAAGTGGCCCTGAGATACGTGGCCCCAAAGTTGGTTCAGAAAATGTCAAACACTTTTCTGCAGCAGAGAATGACATTTTCTGAACCGATTTTGGGGCCCCGTATCTTGGGGCCACTTAGTGCTAGGAACCCCAGCTTTGGATATGTTGTGGTACAAGTTCCACTGGGTTTGCATACCAAATTTGGAGTTCCTAGCATAAAGTGGCCCTGAGATACGGGGCCCCAAAGTCGGTTTGGAAAATGAAATTTTTTGCTGCAGAAAAGTGCTTGACTCGAGTATAAGTCGAGGGGGGCACTTTCAGCACAAAAAAATGTGCTGAAAAACTCGACTTATACTCGAGTATATATGGTAAGCGTCCCTCTTTCAAATGGACTCTTTCCCCAGCACCAGGGGCGTCAGCCTCCAGGCAGTCTCGACGGCCTCCTCCATCTGGGTCCAGAAACAAGAGTCAACCCCAGGGACAAAAGAAGTCCTGGGGGAAGAAGCCTACTAGGCAAAACACTAAGACCTCTTCATGAAGGGGCGCCCCCGCTCGCTCGAGTGGGGGGAAGACTGCGACAGTTCTCAAAGCTCGGGCAGGAGGACTTCCAGGACAGATGGGTAATCTCCACAGTAACCTTAGGGTACAAGCTGGAGTTTCAAGAATTTCCCTCTCCTGGTTTCCTCAGATCAAGTGTCCCCAGAGATCCAGAGAAGAAGCAGTCGCTCCTTCTAGCGTTA
This sequence comes from Lithobates septentrionalis, assembly GCA_037952835.1. NCBI lineage: Eukaryota > Metazoa > Chordata > Amphibia > Anura > Ranidae > Lithobates > Lithobates septentrionalis. The sequence continues at coordinate 9,521,429 of JBBDGP010000264.1, read as the reverse complement.
GAGCGACTTTTGTCGCAGGAGGTCATTATGGGGGTTCCCGCAAAGGATCAAGGATTGGGCTTCTATTCCAACCTTTTTACGGTCCAAAAACCAAATGGGGATGTCAGACCCATTCTGGATTTAAGGGATCTGAACCGATTCCTAAGGATTCAGTCCTTCCGCATGGAATCAATTCGGACAGTAGTCTCCACCCTGCAGGGAGGAGAATTTCTGGCATCGATAGACTTCAGAGATGCATATCTGCATGTGCCCATTTTTCCTGTTCATCAGAAGTTTCTGCGCTTCGAGATAGGATGGCGCCATTTCCAGTTTGTGGCTCTGCCTTTTGGGATAGCCACTGCACCTCGAATGTTCACAAAGGTCTTGGCCCCTCCTCTGGCCAGATTAAGGGCTCAGAGTATAGCATACCTAGCATACCTAGACGACCTGCTCCTGATAGACCCGGTCGGTAGCCTCCTTGAACGGGAACTTGAGGACCACAGTCAAGTATCTGGAACACCTAGGTTGGATCCTCAACCTAGAAAAATCTTTCCTAAAACCAGTAAGAAGACTGGAGTATTTGGGTCTGATCATAGATACAAGCCAGGAGAAAATATTTCTACCTCAGGCAAAGATCATTGCTTTAAGGGAGCTGATTCTGGCAGTCAGGACCAAGAAGGGTCCTTCTGTCTGCCTTTGTATGAGGCTGCTAGGAAAGATGGTGTCTTCATTCGAAGCAGTTCCTTATGCGCAGTTTTATTCAAGACTGCTGCAACACAGTATTCTGTCGGCCTGGAACAAGAAGGTTCAGGCATTAGACTTTCCGATGCACCTGTCTCATGTGGTGCGTCAGAGCCTCAATTGGTGGCTCATACCCGAAAACCTGCAGAAGGGGAAATCCTTTCTACCGGTTACCTGGACGGTGGTAACAACAGATGCCAGTCTGTCGGGTTGGGGAGCAGTTCTGGAACAGTCTGCGGTTCAGGGGGTATGGTCCAAAACCGAGAGGACCTTACCCATCAACATTCTGGAGATCCGTGCAGTATATCTAGCCCTAAAGGCCTGGACTATCAGGCTACAGGGTTGCCCGGTCAGGATTCAGTCTGACAATGCCACAGCGGTGGCTTATGTCAATCATCAGGGAGGCACCAGGAGCCGAGCTGCTCAAAAAGAGGTGAACCAGATCTTAGTCTGGGCAGAGAAGCATGTGCCATGCACATTGGCTGTTTTCATTCCAGGAATAGAGAACTGGCAGGCGGACTATTTAAGTCGCCAGCAGTTACTTCCAGGGGAATGGTCTCTGCATCCCGACGTCTTTTGGGCCATATGCCAAAGATGGGGGGTTCCAGATGTAGATCTCTTTGCATCCCGATTCAACAAAAAGATAGACAGATTTGTGGCAAGAACAAAGGATCCTCTTGCATGCGGGACGGATGCGTTGGTGATTCCGTGGCATTGGTTCTCACTGATTTATGCATTCCCGCCTATTCTGCTACTGCCACGACTCCTTCGCAGGATCAGGCAGGAAAGGAAGTCAGTACTTCTGGTGGCCCCCGCTTGGCCCAGAAGGACGTGGTATGCGGAAATAGTAAGGATGACGGTGGGTTCCCCGTGGACACTACCATTACGCCCAGACCTGTTATCTCAAGGTCCAGTCTTCCATCCTGCCTTACAAACGCTAAATTTGACGGTTTGGCTATTGAGACCCACATTCTGAAGAGTCGTGGGCTTTCAGGTCCTGTGATATCTACCTTGATCAATGCAAGGAAGCCAGCTTCCAGAATGATTTATCATAGAGTCTGGAAAGTTTATGTATCCTGGTGTGAATCCACGGGTTGGCATCCCAGAAAATATGTGATAGGTAGAATTCTTGATTTTCTACAATTGGGTTTAGAGATGAAGCTGGCCTTGAGTACCATCAAGGGCCAGGTCTCTGCCTTATCAGTATTATTTCAATGGCCACTTGCTTCGCATTCTTTGGTCCGAAACTTTATGCAGGGGGTGACGCGTCTTAATCCTCCGGAAGAAGAAAATATATTACAGCGCACACATGCAAAAAAGACATTTACCTCAAGCAAGGCTAGTTTAAAACACCTAAGCATTTCTAGAAAAACATTTTCAAAAAATATGGGGATTTGGTCACACCATATTGCTATATGGTGCTAAGCCCACTTACTGCGACAAAGTACCCCATAATCAGTGGGTCCTACACTATCCATGGAGTGGGAGAACCTGCATCTCTGAACCATGAGAGCATTTAACTCTTCTAAATGGGAGAATCATAAGGTCTCCACCCATGACACAAGTGGACACTAATTAAAGGTACTAATGTTATGTAGTGAGGTGCTCCGCACCCAAAAGGATTTGGTCAAAATCCATACAATACACAAACAAAATATTTGGGGGGCACACTCTAAAAAATGCATTAAAGATGGTGCAGCCATAAGACCATACAGTAGAAGAAAATATATTACAGCGCACACATGCAAAAAAGACATTTACCTCAAGCAAGGCTAGTTTAAAACACCTAAGCATTTCTAGAAAAACATTTTCAAAAAATATGGGGATTTGGTCACACCATATTGCTATATGGTGCTAAGCCCACTTACTGCGACAAAGTACCCCATAATCAGTGGGTCCTACACTATCCATGGAGTGGGAGAACCTGCATCTCTGAACCATGAGAGCATTTAACTCTAATCCTCCGGAAGGCGCCCCTAAACCCCTGGGACTTGAACTTGGTTCTGTCTGTGTTACAGAAACAGCCTTTTGAACCAATACGTCAGATTCCTTTGGTCTTGTTGACAAGGAAGTTAATTTTTCTGGTAGCCATTTCTTCTGCTAGAAGAGTATCAGAATTAGCAGCCCTTTCCAGGCAGTGTCAAAAGCTACCATTTCTAAATGGATTCAACAGTTGATTATTCAGGCTTACGGTTTGAAACAGAAGATTCCTCCGTTTCAGATCAGGGCACATTCCACAAGGGCTATTGGTGCTTCTTGGGCAGTGCATCATCGGGCCTCTATGGCTCAAATCTGCAAGGCCGCCACCTGGTCTTCAGTCCATACATTCACCAGATTCTATCAGGTGGATGTGAGAAGGCATGAGGATATCGCCTTTGGGCGTAGTGTGCTGCAGGCAGCGGTACAGGGTCCTCAGGTCTGATTGCACCCTACTTGGTCGTGGTTCCCCCTCCCCCTCAGACAGCATTGCTCTGGAACATCCCATCAGTAATTACTGAGGCTCTGTGTCCCGTGATATTCGAGAAAGAAAATAGGATTTTTTATAACAGCTTACCTGTAAAATCCTTTTCTTTCGATGGACATCACGGGACACAGAGGTCCCGCCCCTCTTCTAATACACTATATTGCTTGGCTACAAAACTGAGGTATCCCTGCAAGGGGAGGGATTATATAGGGGGTTGAACTTTCTGGTAGGGTGTGCCAGTGTCCAATCACCTAGTGATACCTATATAACCCATCAGTAATTACTGAGGCTCTGTGTCCCGTGATGTCCATCGAAAGAAAAGGATTTTAAGGATTTTAAGCTGTTATAAAAAATCCTATTTTTAATTATTTTCTTTACCCAAATAGAGCTTTCTTTTGGTGGTATTTAATCACTGCTTTTTCTTAGTTTCTGTCAATAAGTTTTGTAAAAAAAGTAATTTTTTCTCCTTCTATAAGTGCCCTAAATACCTGTTCGGGTGTCCCCTGCAAGGAGATGCCACTGTCAGTGTGAGGCGATGAGAGCCGCTTTACGGCACTTCTGCAGTTACCATGTGGATCGGCTGTGATTGGACACAGCCGATCACATGGTCAAAGAGCCGCATAATCGGCTCTTCAGAGATTGGGGTGACGCCGTGTCCTAGCAACACGGCACGGCTGCAAACTCAGCACTGTGCGTGAGAGTGGCCCTTCTGGGGCGACGTCAAATGACATCTACCCAGAACAAGAACCGCACCGTCCCTCTGTCATTTGATGGTGGGTGGGCGGCAAGTGGTTAAAGGTAGAAAAATTCTGTGGTTTATCTTTGATTTCTTTACAACTCAAAAGCCCGGCATTTTTACAAGAGTATGTAGACTTTTTATATCCACTGTATGTGTATATAGAACAAAAATATATAATTTTCTAGATAAACAACTAGCAGTATAATGTGTAATAAGCCCAGTAGACAACATAATTTATAACAAAAAAGTTGCATTCGATCGTCACAGTGAATGTTATTTATACTTTTGTTCCATTGATAAGCCTAGTTTTACGTGATGCACATTTACTATAACCCATTATACAGGTGTAGTATTTACAAAATTAGTTTTGTTCTGGGCACTAGTCCTCAGAAAGAATTACTGGAAATGGAGCAAGTAAAAAGAAGGGCAACAAAGCTAATGAAGGGTCTGAATTATATTAGTTATGAGGAAAGGTTGCGAGCACTGAACTTATTTTCTCTGGAGAAGAGACGCTTGAGAAGGGATATGATTTAAATTTATAAATACTGTACTAGTGACCCCACAATAGGGATAAAACTTTTTCGCGGAAGGGAGTTTAACAAGATACGTGGCCAATCATTAAAATTAGGAGAAAAGAGGTTTAACCTTAAACTACGTAGAGGGTCCTTTACTGTAAGAGTGGCAAGGATGTGGAATTCCCTTCCACAGGCGGTGGTCTCAGTGGGGAGCATCGATAGTTTCAAAAAACTATTCGATAAGCACCTGAACGACCGCAACATACATGGCTATACAATGTAATACTGACATATAATCACACACATAGGTTGGACTTGATGGACTTTTGTATTTTTTCAACCTCACCTACTATGTAACTTATTATGTAACAGACTTCAGAGCTGTAGTGAAACCTTCATACAGATAAATCATTAAACTTGTGGTGACATTATTACATCCCGACACATCCCTATATCACATTGTTCTGTGCCTTGAGTAAACTATGGGATACCTGTTCATCTCAGTTAACATGCTGGACTTGAGAGCTTCCCCTAAAGCACAGGTGTCAAACACAAGGCCCGCGGGCCGAATCCGGCCCTCCAGGCCATTTCATGTGGCCCTCACACCTCTCCTGCAGCTGCAGGAGAGCTTTAGCCCTCCTCTGGTCCTCCTCCAGGTCCCTACTTTCTGCTTTCAAGCAATGCATCCAGCTTCTTCCCAGCAGCAGCATAAGGAAAGGGGGTGCACTGTGATGTTAGGGAGAGTAGGGGACTCAACTTCTGATAGTGGGTTGGCTCTTGACATCTAATGTAAGTGGAGGGAATGCGCTGGACATCTAATCTTACAGATACAACCGGCCCTTTTGAGGACAATCATAATGCTGATGCACCCCACGATGATATTGAGTTTGACACCCCTGCCCTAAAGCATCACTAAGCACAACAGTGGCATGAGGAGGTTTTCAGGCTTCACAAAATTCAAGCAAGAGTGGCTATAAACTATTCATTTTTTTGATATCTATATTTCTATGTTCCTTTCTGTAGATTTCGTAAAATGGTGCATCTAATTTTGTAGCCATAAGCAAAACCTGATTTAGTTTTGTTTAACAGGGTTGTATAACAATCAAATCTACTAAGCACTATTTACATCTAAACCAACCACATAACAACCTCAGTGCAAATTCAGAAAAACAGAAACTACTTTTAACGAATGAATTACTGTTTGTGTGGTCTACATGGTTTTAACACATGGGGAACAATAGAAATATCAGAACCTGAGCAGGTCTAAATCAGAATTGTATATAGAAAAGGCTCCTGTGAATGAATAGGTGTTACCCATCCTTTTGTCATATGTTGCTTGCAGTGATGTTATTGCAGGTTGTATACAAAAACAGCATAGCTCTCTATAACTCCCAGTGATCAAAATAAGTGCTTATTAAAGCAACATTTTATTGAGGAGGTTCGCTAATTTGCAGATTGGAAGTCCTCGTTTTTTTTTTTAAACTGAAAAAAAATAAATGTATTAAGTTGGTGATCGAAAAAACTAATCCTATAGTAGTTTTAAAAATTGGCTAAGCAAAGTTATACATGTTTGAGTGAAACATGTAAAATCATAACAAAACCCAAGGGGCATTGTGTTCTCATTCAGCATATAACTTGAGTTTTTGCAGTGTTTACTTTGATGTCATTTTTGGAATGGTAAATTTTTGACATACTGGGTCTTCCAGATCTTTGTGTCAGCTGTAAGAAAAATTGCTTTGTTTTCAGTGAGTTGGCTGAGGTTTGTAATAGGAATATAGGTTGGACTTGATGTGTCTTTTTTTCAATCTCACCTACTATGATTAGCGGCACAACCATTGTGTAGCACTACAAAGCAGAAACAGCTGGAGTATGTATGAGCAAACGGGGATGCCAAATGTACAGAAATAATTACAAACACACTGAAGCAAAGCTTTTTAAATGTACACATACTTAAATGGTTTACAACATGCTGATCTCTCTTCCATGTATATCTAAAAAAAAGAATAAATAATAAAATAAAATAAAAATATCCATTCTATTTTAAAGGTTAACGCCATTTTTCTCACCGTGTTATACAGTATATTAAACCCATGTTTAGGGTTTAACATAGTGCCAGTAGTGTCAGTGTAACAGAATGACTAGATCAGCAGCTGCTGCTGCCAAACCACTAATTCTGTGCTCACTAATAAATACTGATCCCTTTACTTCCCCTTTTGTAAGGGGAAAGGGGTGGGATCAGCACAGTAAACAGTACCATGTGATTGCTGTGATGACCAATCACAGCAATCACACGGTACCTAGCTTATTGGATTGGCTGGGTACGTTGTCTCTGTGTACCTGGCCATCTAATGACAGCTCGGCATGCATTAATCACCCGGTGGATCAGTCGTCACATGGCTAAGTATCCAGTGCCTTTCATAAATGACAGTGGATAAATAAAGGGCCACAGATCTCCCATTGAAAAATCTACCCTGGTATTAAATTGGTTAAATCCTCTTTTTCCAGGAAAGTACAATTAGGTTGATATTGATTTCAAAGTTTTTTTGAACTTACAATTTTACATGCACATGTAAACTGGTTCATATTGAGCTGCATTATTAAAAGGTATGTACTGCAAACAGTTTTTTGGGGGTTTCTTTGGATGGAGTAGGAAAGCGTTAATACCCTTGTCAGTCTTTGTTATATCTGTGCCCTGTAGAATAGATTTTCTTGTCACGTCTTCTTCTAGAGAGACAATAGGAAGTGAGAGGAAATCTCTCCCAAGTCAAGGGAATTATACAGATCTCACTGGAATAGGTGTCCCCATTGCAAGTTTTACCTTCACCTTTTTGTTCTGGTAAAACCTGTAAAATGTGGGGTTTCCCATCAATTTCTGTCTCAGTGACAAGTGTTTTCAAGGAAAATATATTAGGTGAATCTACCCAGTGTGGACACAGACAAAAAAAACTGCCAGAGGTTGTAATCCTTGCCCGCTTCATCTACAACAGAAAATAAAAATGTTTTGGCTACACATACACATTGGACCAAACAACTAAAAACATAAAAAAGGATTGTCATACAGAGAGAGATCTATTTTTAACTAACCAATATTTCTGCATTGTTCAAGTTACCGTATTTATCAGCGTATAACGCGCACTTTTTTCCCCTTAAAATCAGGGGAAAATCATGGGTGCGCATTATACGCCGATCCCTGCCGTCTCTGAGGGAAGAGGTGTGAGCGCCGCTAAATTACATAGAACCACGATCTCCTGTGTACCCGGTGCTCCGCCACGCACAGCCATGCCTCCTTGCCCTGCATTGGGCCACTGTTCTGTCTATCATATGAACAGGGCCAGGAGGCGTGGCTGTGAGTGACGGAGCGCCGGGTTCACAGGAGATCGCAGCTCTGTGTAATTCAGCAGCTTTCGCTTCTCCTCTTCCCTCGGAGACAGCAGGGATAATCCAACACTGGCGAGGCTGCAATGATGGGAAAGGTGAGGCTGCAGATGGGCACTGAACAGGCTGCATTGTTGGGCAATTTATAGCCTGCAGATGGGCACTGAACAGGCTGTAGATGGGCACTGAGCAGGGTGCATTGATGAGCTGAGACCTAAATTTTGCTTCAAAGTTCTTTATTTAAAATGTAAGTTTTTTTTTTTCCTTAACCACTTGCCGACCGCCGCACGACGATGTACGTCGACAGAGCGGCACGGGCAGGCAAAAGGGCTTACCTGTACGTCCCTGCCTGCCCGCGGGTGGGGGGTCCGATCGGACCCCCCCCCCCCGGTGCCTGCGGCGGTCGACAAATGTCCCCCGGCGATCGGTGGTGAGGGGGAGGCCATCCATTCGTGGCCCCCCCCTCGCGATCGCTCCCAGCCAATGGGATCATTTCCCTGCCTCTGTATTGTACACAGAGGCAGAGGAAATGATGTCATCTCTCCTCGGCTCGGTATTTTCCGTTCCGGGCCGAGGAGAGAAGACTGTAATGTGAGTGCACAACACACACACACACACAGTAGAACATGCCAGGCACACATTACACCCCGATCCCCCCCCCCCCCCCGATCCCCCCCCCAATCACCCCCCCCCCCTCTGTCACAAACTGACACCAAGCAGGTTTTTTTTTTTTGTTTTTTTTTCTGATTACTGTATTGGTGTCAGTTTGTGACAGTGTGTTAGGGCAGTGAATGTTAGGCCCCCTTTAGGTCTAAGATACCCTCCTAACCCCCCCTAATAAAGTTTTAACCCCTTGATCACCCCCCGTCACCAGTGTTGCTAAGCGATCATTTTTCTGATCGCTGTATTAGTGTCGCTGGTGACGCTAGTTAGGGACATAAATATATAGGTTCGCCGTCAGCGTTTTATAGCGACAGGGACCCCCATATACTACCTAATAAATGTTTTAACCTCTTGATTGCCCCCTAGTTAACCCTTTCACCACTGATCACCGTATAACCGTTACGGGTGACGCTGGTTAGTTCGTTTATTTTTTATAGTGTCAGGGCACCCGCCGTTTATTACCGAATAAAGGTTTAGCCCCCTGATCGCCCGGCGGTGATATGCGTCGCCCCAGGCAGCGTCAGATTAGCGCCAGTACCGCTAACACCCATGCACGCAGCATACGCCTCCCTTAGTGGTATAGTATCTGAACGGATCAATATCTGATTCGATCAGATCTATACTAGCGTCCCCAGCAGTTTAGGGTTCCCAAACACGCAGTGTTAGTGGGATCAGCCGAGATACCTGCTAGCACCTGCGTTTTTCCCGTCCGCCCGGCCCAGCCCACCCAAGTGCAGTATCAATCGATCACTGTCACTTACAAAACACTAAACGCATAACTGCAGCGTTCGCATAGTCAGGCCTGATCCCTGCGATCGCTAACAGTTTTTTTGGTAGCGTTTTGGTGAACTGGCAAGCACCAGCCCCAGGCAGCGTCAGATTAGCGCCAGTACCGCTAACACCCATGCACGCATCATACGCCTCCCTTAGTGGTATAGTATCTGATAGGATCAATATCTGATCTGATCAGATCTATACTAGCGTCCCCAGCAGTTTAGGGTTCCCACAAACGCAGTGTTAGCGGGATCAGCCCAGATACCTGCTAGCACCTGCGTTTTGCCCCTCTGCCAGCACTGCAGTAACACTTGGTGACGTGGCGAGTCCCATAAGTGCAGTCCCATAAGTGCAGTTCAAGCTGGTGAGGTGGCAAGCACAAGTAGTGTCCTGCTGCCACCAAAAAGACAAACACAGGCCCGTCGTGCCCATAGTGCCCTTCCTGCTGCATTCGCCAATCCTAATTGGGAACCCACCGCTTCTGCAGCGCCCTTACTTCCCCCATTCACATCCCCAACCAAATGCAGTCGGCTGCATGAGAGGCATTTTCTTTATGTCCTCCCGAGTACCCCTACCCAGCGAACCCCCCCAAAAAAGATGTGTCTGCAGCAAGCGCGGATATAGGCGTGACACCCGCTATTATTGTCCCTCCTGTCCTGACAATCCTGGTCTTTGCATTGGTGAATGTTTTGAACGCTACCATGCACTAGTTGACTATTAGCGTAGGGTACAGCATTCCACAGACTAGGCACACTTTCACAGGGTCTCCCAAGATGCAAGACCCGAACCTGGAGCGGTTACAGTTATAAAAGTTAGTTACAAAAAAAAAGAACACATACAAAAATATAAAATAAAAAAAAAATAGTTGTCGTTTTATTGTTCTTTCTCTCTCTATTCTCTCTCTCTATTGTTCTGCTCTTTTTTACTGTATTCTATTCTGCAATGTTTTATTGTTATTATGTTTTATCATGTTTGTTTTTCAGGTATGCAATTTTTTATACTTTACCGTTTTTACTGTGCTTTATTGTTAACCATTTTTTTGTCTTCAGGTACGCCATTCACGACTTTGAGTGGTTATACCAGAATGATGCCTGCAGGTTTAGGTATCATCTTGGTATCATTCTTTTCAGCCAGCGGTCGGCTTTCATGTAAAAGCAATCCTAGCGGCTAATTAGCCTCTAGACTGCTTTTACAAGCAGTGGGAGGGAATGCCCCCCCCCCCCCCAACGTCTTCCGTGTTTTTCTCTGGCTCTCCTGTCTCAACAGGGAACCTGAAAATGCAGCCGGTGATTCAGCCAGCTGACCATAGAGCTGATCAGAGACCAGAGTGGCTCCAAACATCTCTATGGCCTAAGAAACCGGAAGCTACGAGCATTTTATGACTTAGATTTCGCCGGATGTAAACAGTGCCATTGGGAAAGCATTTTATCACACCGATCTTGGTGTGGTCAGATGCTTTGAGGGCAGAGGAGAAATCTAGGGTCTAATAGACCCCAATTTTTGCAAAAAAGAGTACCTGTCACTACCTATTGCTATGATAGGGGATATTTACATTCCCTGAGATAACAATAAAAATGATTTAAAAAAAAAAAATGAAAGGAACAGTTTAAAAATAAGATAAAAAAATAATAATAATAAAGAAAAAAAAAAAAAAAAAAGCACCCCTGTCCCCCCTGCTCTCGCGCTAAGGCGAACGCAAGCGTCGGTCTGGCGTCAAATGTAAACAGCAATTGCACCATGCATGTGAGGTATCGCCGCGAAGGTCAGATCGAGGGCAGTAAGTTTAGCAGTAGACCTCCTCTGTAAATCTAAAGTGGTAACCTGTAAAGGCTTTTAAAGGCTTTTAAAAATGTATTTAGTTTGTCGCCACTGCACGTTTGTGCGCAATTTTAAAGCATGTCATGTTTGGTATCCATGTACTCGGCCTAAGATCATCTTTTTTATTTCATCAAACATTTGGGCAATATAGTGTGTTTTAGTGCATTAAAATGTAAAAAAGTGTGTTTTTTCCCCAAAAAATGCTTTTGAAAAATCGCTGCGCAAATACTGTGTGAAAAAAAAAATGAAACACCCACCATTTTAATCTGTAGGGCATTTGCTTTAAAAAAAATATATAATGTTTGGGGGTTCAAAGTAATTTTCTTGCAAAAAAAATTTATTTTTTTATGTAAACAATAAGTGTCAGAAAGGGCTTTGTCTTCAAGTGGTTAGAAGAGTGGGTGATGTGTGACATAAGCTTCTAGATGTTGTGCATAAAATGCCAGGACAGTTCAAAACCCCCCCAAATGACCCCATTTTGGAAAGTAGACACCCCAAGCTATTTGCTGAGAGTCATGTTGAGTCCATGGAATAATTTATATTGTGACACAAGTTGCGGGAAAGAGACAATTTTTTATTTTTTTTATTTTTTTTTGCGCAAAGTTGTCACTAAATGATATATTGCTCAAACATGCCATGGGAATATGTGAAATTACACCCCAAAATACATTCTGTTGCTTCTCCTGAGTACGGGGATACCACATGTGTGAGACTTTTTGGGAGCCTAGCCGCGTACGGGACCCCGAAAACCAAGCACCGCCTTCAGGCTTTCTAAGGCCGTAAATTTTTGATTTCACTCTTCACTGCCTATCACAGTTTTGGAGGCCATGGAATGCCCAGGTGGCAAAAAAAAAACCCAAATGACCCCATTTTGGAAAGTAGACACCCCAAGCTATTTGATGAGAGGTATAGTGAGTATTTTGCAGACCTCACTTTTTGTCACAAAGTTTTGAAAATTGAAAAAAGAAAAAAAAAATTTTTTTTTCTCGACTTTCTTTATTTTCAAAAACAATTGAGAGCTGCAAAATACTCACCATGCCTCTCAGCAAATAGCTTGGGGTGTCTACTTTCCAAAATGGGGTCATTTGGGGGGGGTTTGTGCCACCTGGGCATTCCATGGCCTCCGAAACTGTGATAGGCAGTGAGGAGTAAAATCAAAAATGTACGCCCTTAGAAATCCTGAAGGCAGTGATTGGTTTTCGGGGTCCCGTACGCGGCTAGGCTCCCAAAAAGTCCCACACATGTGGTATCCCCATACTCAGGAGAAGCAGCTAAATGTATTTTGGGGTGCAATTCCACATATGCCCATGGCCTGTGTGAGCAATATATTATTTAGTGACAACTTTGTGCAAAAAAAAAAAAAAATTTGTCACTTTCCCGCAACTTGTGTCAAAATATAAAATATTCCATGGACTCAACATGCCTCAAAGCAAATAGCTTGGGGTGTCTACTTTCCAAAATGGGGTCATTTGGGGGGGTTTTATGTCATCTGGGCATTTTATGGCCTTCAAAACTGTGATAGGTAGTGAGGAGTAAAATCAAAAATGTACGCCCTTAGAAATCCTGAAGGCAGTGATTGGTTTTCGGGGCCCCGTACGCGGCTAGGCTCCCAAAAAGTCCCACACATGTGGTATCCCCGTACTCAGGAGAAGCAGCTAAATGTATTTTGGGGTGCAATTCCACATATGCCCATGGCCTGTGTGAGCAATATATCATTTAGTGACAACTTTTTTTGTAATTTTTTTTTTTTTTTTTGTCATCATTCAATCACTTGGGACAAAAAAAATGAATATTCAATGGGCTCAACATGCCTCTCAGCAAATTCCTTGGGGTGTCTACTTTCCAAAATGGGGTCATTTGTGGGGGTTTTGTACTGCCCTGCCATTTTAGCACCTCAAGAAACGACATAGGCAGTCATAAATTAAAGGCTGTGTAAATTCCAGAAAATGTACCCTAGTTTGTAGACGCTATAACTTTTGCGCAAACCAATAAATATACACTTATTGACATTTTTTTTACCAAAGACATGTGGCCGAATACATTTTGGCCTAAATGTATGACTAAAATTGAGTTTATTGGATTTTTTTTAGAACAAAAAGTAGAAAATATCATTTTTTTTCAAAATTTTCGGTCTTTTTCCGTGTATAGCGCAAAGAATAAAAACGGCAGAGGTGATCAAATACCTTAAAAAAAAAGCTCTATTTGTGGGAAGAAAAGGACGCAAATTCCGTTTGGGTACACCATTGCATGACCGCGCAATTAGCAGTTAAAGCGACGCAGTGCCGAATTGTAAAAAGTGCTCTGGTCAGGAAGGGGGTAAATCCTTCCGGGGCTGAAGTGGTTAAACTTCCCTCCTAAAATTGGTGTGCGTGTTATATACCTGTGTGTGTTATACGCCGATAAATACGGTATATGGTGTGCAAGAGACTCTTTTTTTTTTTACCAATGTCCTTTCCTTTCATATTGCAGCAGTGTTGAAATTTCCCATTTTTGGAGCACAGAGATTACCATTCCTAGGCACACTGTAAAGCCGGCCATATATGGATCGAAATTTGAAAAGCTCAGCTGGGACCGACTAATTTTCAATCCAGTTATGGGCCGGAAAGTTTTTGTACAGCAGTCGATCTACTGATTGATTGCTGTACAACCATTCTTCTGGATTTTCTGTGCTTGATCGGCTGCAGGATATAGCCTGCTACGCTCATCATATATTCGGATGGTGGGGATATGAGGAGGATTCTTTCATTGACATCCAAGTGTGTGGATGGAGGAATTGAGTCAGTTTGAAAAAAAAATACTCTTTTATGGGCTAATTAGATTCAGTTGCTGTATCATTACAATTTTGTGTTTTTTGAAGGTTTCCTTTCCTCTTTTCAGCAGTTGTGCTCAAGCTATTTTGTGAAATGTGTTTTATGACTTGGTGTAACAAAACCCTTTTCTTATTGATTCACCTCAATTATTCTTTATTGGTCTTTAATCCGAGAAGTTCTCTGTGAATTGCATACTTATTGCAGACTGGTGAGTATGACACTAGATCTTTCCCCTAATGCTATTTTTCCTTGATTTTAGTATTCCAAAAAAAAAAAAAAATACTCCCTCATAAGCCTAGGAATTCCTGATTGCATGGTATCAGACATTCAGTAAGCATTGTGGGTGTTTTATACAGGAACTGCAAAGAGTCTGTTGAGGTCCTGCTAAGGGTTAGCATCAAACAGAGAAGCTTGCTTAGTAAAAAAAACACAAATATAACCACCTTTATGCACATATACGACAATGCACGTATGGCGTTTGACAAAATCTAATTACACATCCAACTAAACCTTATTGTGTGTCAAACCAAAGATCATCTTGCATATGAAAAATCCTCACAATATTCCCATTGAAGCTTCATCATAAATCAGCATAACCTCCATTATGTTTATTGTAATTATATAATGCCAACATATCATGCAGGGCTCCTTTACAAAGTATGTAGACTTAGTGTACATTCAGCAAAACCACCGCATACATTAGCTGTAGTATTATCAAACATCTACTAAATGGTACTTTGTGTTGATGCTGTCACTTCCACCTTATAAATCATATCTAAGCCCTGGCCTGCGTTATCCACTTACTCCATGACACGGTATTCGGGGACTTTAATTTTACAACTGCTGAAGGGCAGTTGTGCTGCTGCATACAAATAACTTGTTCTGCTGTTAACAAAAGAAAGCAAGGCCACACAGGGGAATGTTCCCAAAACATAATACATCAGGTGTGTGCTGCAAAGGTCAATCAAAACCAAACACTTCTGTGTGTGTTTTTTTTCAGACATACATTGAGATTTTGTTGCAGTGAGGTTTTGTCAGATGCATGGTGAGGTTTCATTGGAAGCATATTAAAATTTCAGAAGATATTAAATGGTGTTTAAAGCGGAGGTCCAGCTGAAAAAAAAAATGTAAAAGTCAGCAGCTACAAACACTGTAGCTGCTGACTTTTAATAAGCACACTTACCTGTCCAGGGTGTCTGCGATGTCGGGCGCCCGAGGCCGATCCGTCCATCAGATCGGGTCCCGGCGCTGCAATTCAAACTAAGGGAAACAGGCAGTGGAGCCTTGCGGCTTCACTGCCCGTTTCCTACTGCGCATGCGTGAGTCGCGTGGCGCTTTGTGAGTGGCCTGCTGTGTTCTGGGACACACACAGTTCCCAGAACAGCGCGCCCTATTCCCCAGAAGACAACGCGAGGAGGAGAAGAATGAAGATCACCGCAGAGTAGGAAGTGACAGATTAGGACGATCTGCCTAGCAACAGCCATTTCTGGTAAGTAAAATTTTTTTTTTTTTCAGATTTTTAGGAGCATTTTTTTGTTTTGTTTTTTTTGTTTTTTTTTGGTGGACCTCCGCTTTAATGAGGTGCACAATGAGGTTTTATTAAGGTGATAGTTTATTTAAAAGCCATTGTGAAAAAGCTTTCGCCTGACACAGGATAGGGTTTTACTCATCGCGCAGTGTCTCCTGGTTGTAGGATGATTTTCTAATGTTTTTGAGTACTCTGTGAGAGAAATGAATGTCAATGTCTAAAAATCCCAGCAGCTCTAATAAAATTATATTTGAAACCATAGGCTAAATTAGTATTTCACAAGTCTGAGACCTTCGGGTTTGGTGTTCTATTTGCATGAATTCTTGGAAATTCATAAATTAAGAGAATCTACAATGTTTTTGGTTTTTATAATTCCTTATAGATGCAGTGTGTTCTGTATTAGGAATATTAAGGGTGATTTTTTTTCCCACTGTTATTGCAATTATACGATGTCTAGATCTTTAAATGATTTAATGGCAATTAAGGCACCAAAGTTCATGTCTGTTTATAAAAGTTGTAACCTGCTCAGAGCGAAGCATGTTCTCCCTACACCCTTGACCTTCATCAGGGTTGGGGCTTGATCACTGGCTGCTCAGAGTACTGAATTGTGAAAGGCTGGGGGAAGTGTCATGTGCTTTGCCATACCTGGAAATATCAGCCTTTTTACCAGACCATCAACAGCAGATTCAGCAGAGCATTGGTAAGGTAAGGGCAAGCACCTTAGGGTGCCTGCTGCACAGCCAGGCAAAGATATATAATGTATACAAATAGCTGTTTGCAGAACGATGGAATTAGGCTGGGTGCACACTGTCCGAAAATCAGCCGGTTTAGCAGGAACCAGCTAATTTCGGTCAGTGTGTACAGCAGCCTGTCTGACAGAAGCAGATCTAACGACTGGCTTTTGTCAAAGGGTCATACTGGAAAACCAGCATTCGATCAGCGCTTGCAACCAATGGCTGCGAATGCTGATCAGTGTATTCTGTAAATATCTGGGAACAGAGGAGACCAGTTACAGTAGTTTTGGGAGAGAAGTATTGTTCCATTCTTGCCTGGGCATATGCTGCTCTAAAACCCAGATATATCTTTCAGTGCTGATAGTGCTTTTCTAGATGTACAAGCTGCCTATTCCATATGCACTAATGCAGCCCCATATTATCAGAGATGCAGGCTTCTGAACTGAGCGCTGATTAAAAGCTAGAAGGTCCCTCTTCTCTTTAGTCTGGAGGGCATGGCGCCTAAGGTTGCCAAAAATTTTGATTCATCTGACTACAGAACAGTTTTCCGCTTTGCAACAGGCCATTTTAACTGAGCTTTGGTCCAGGGAAGACAGCAGTGTTTGTGGATCATGCATTTTTGGATGGCATGGTTAACGGTGTTCACATTAAATCAGTGATTTTCTTTTTGGAAGTATTCCTGAGCTCATGCAGTGATGGCCATCACAGAATCGTGCCTGTTTTTAATGAAGTGCCATCTAAGGGGCTGAAAGTTGCTGTCATCCAAAATTGCATTTCAGCCTTGTCCCTTGCACACAAGATTCTCTGAATCTCCTGATATATTCTGTACTGTAGATGATATATATAAGTTTTTGCAATTTTATGTTGAACATTACTCTGAAATTGTGGGACAATTATTAGACCCATCTTTACTTTTCCGATGCTGTGACTCTCTAAGGTGCTCTTTTTACACCCAATCAGGTTACTGACCTGTTGCCAGTTAACCTAATTAGCTGCACAGTTTTCTTCCTTGTTAGTTCCACTTGCTTTACCAGCTTTTTGTTGCCCTGTCCCAGCTTTTTGTTGCCCTGTCCCAGCTTTTTTTGAAACTTGTTGTTGCCATCAATTTGTGACCTTAATTTTTTTTTGTAGTTTTTTTATTAGTTTAAATATCTGATGTTTTCTATTGTGAATTAAAATATGGGTTTATGCGATTTGCAAATCATTGTATTTTTTTTTTATGTGGCTTTTACACAGCGACCAAACTTTTTAAAAATCGGGTTGTGTGTTAAACACATACATGTTCTGGATACATTGCTATGCAAAAGTTTTATTTAAGAATGCTTTCAGAAATAGGTGTATTAAGTTTATTTTTATCAAAAAAAAAAAAAAATGGAAAGTAAATGAACAGAAGTGAAATCCAAAGCAAATCAATATTTGGTGTGACCACCACTTTGCCTTCATAACATCGGTTCTTCTAGGTAAATCTACACACTTTTTTTTAAGGAACTCGGTAGATAGGTTGACATCTTGGAGAACTAACCACAGATCTTTTTTGGTTGAAGGCTGCCTCACATCCTTCTATATTTTCATGCAATCCCAGACAGGCTCGATGATGAGTTTAGGGCTCTGTGGGGGTATACCATCGCTTTCAGGACTCCTTGCTCTTCTTTACACAAAAGATAGTTCTTAATGACATTGGCTGTATATTTTGGCTTGTGATGCTGTAGAATAAGTCTGGGGCCAATCACATGCCTTCCTGATGGTATGGCATGATGGATAATTATTTGCCTGTATTTCTCTGTATTGAGAACACCATTAATCCTGACGAAATTTCCAATTCCATTTGCAAAAATGCAGCCCCAAACTTGCAAGGAACCTTCTACCATGCTAAACTGTTCCCTGCAGACACATTATTGCACCACTCTCCAGCCCATGGGAAACAAACTGCTTCCTGACACAGCCAAATATTTCAAATTTTGACTCCTCAAGCCAGAGCACCCGCTGACATTTTTCGGCACCCCAGTTCCTATGTTTTTGTTAATAGTTGAGTCACTTAGCCTTGTTTCCACGTCGGAGGTATGGCTTTTTGGCCACAATTTTTTAATGAAGACTATTCTCCAGACAGTAGATGGGTGTATCTGGGTCCCACTGGTTTCCGCAAGTTCTGTGCTGATGACACTGCTGGACATCTTCCGATGTTGAAAGGAAGTAAGCATGATATATTTGATCTGCTGCATTAAGTTTCTTTAGATGACCACTGCATCTAGAGTCCTCTACATTGTCTATTTCTTTGCACTTCCAAAGAGCTTGAAAAGGACCTCTTTAAACTTCTGTTTGCTTTGAAATCTTTGCCTGGGAGAGACCTTGCTGATGCAGTGTAAGTATCGTGTGTCTTGTTGCTTTGCTCAGCCTCACTATGGTGTATGATGTGTGATATAAAACTGTCCTCCACAACCTCACCTTGGTAGCAGAGTTTGGCTGTTCCTCGCCCCAATTTGAAGCCTCCTACACCGCTGTTTCGGTTTTAGTTAATGGCTATGTTTCAACCTACCTATGAAATGAATGATCATTAAGCACCTGCTTGGTATAATTGGTTAATCGTATACACCGGACTCTAATCCTACAAAATCTCCTTTGAGCAAGTGTAAGAATTGATGCTGATTTGAGGCCGAAGGGTTATCACACTAAATATTGATTTGATTTAGATTTTTCCTCTGTTCGCTCATTTTGTAAATTGGTAAAAATAGACAATCTACACCCTAAGGCCATAAAAACCTTTTTACATATACTTGTGCATAGAGAAGTGCAGTGATGGTATATAATTGTTTGTGCTGGACAACAATAATTGTGTGTTTGTGTGTGTGTGGTTGGTATGAAAGTCTTCAATGAAAAAATGGGGAGGATTGTTTTCTTGTTTTTTTTTTAAATAAGTTCTCTTCACAATTGTTAATTTACATGCTTTTGCTTGCCTCCTCTTACCTTATACATTTCTGTTGTGCATTGCGCTGCAATTTTATTTCATTTAACTCTTAGGTGCATGGATAAGCAAACAGCTGGAGCATCAAAAAGACATTACATTGCTTTATGAAAATACCAGTTTAATGATTTTGTTCACTTAGCATCTTTTTTTCCCTCCCCCCTCTCCTCTTTGCTATCTGCAGCAGACTGCTATGCCAGCAATCTCTGTTCTAGATTTGGTATGTTCTGTATTTTCTTTCGCTCTTCAAACATCTTGCTGTCTTCCGCCCCCCCCCCCCCCCCCCCCCCTTTTCTCTCCTGTAATTTCACACTTTTTTCTGTAGTATTAGCTGTGCTGTTTTTGCTTTGTCTTTGCTGTCCTGTTTTTCGAAGATATCCTCCTGTTTTTTGAAGCATGCCTTGCCTGGAAGTAGTATCTCTAGTTTCTGAATGCCATTGTTCCTCCTTTCTTACATTTATCTGTTCTGTTCTTGTAGACGTGTCTCTGTCAGGGATGGGCAACTTCGGTATTCAGCTGTGATCTTGGCCAGCTATTGGTCAGTAGCAGCTTGATTTCCAAAGGTTGCCGATCACTGTTTGAAATACTTTTGTTTTGTGCTTACACAGTGTTTTATGTACAAGCCAGCATATCTTGGTATTTGGGACTGGTAACAAAAAGCCAGTGGCTTTTTTTCTATTTATAGGCAGTAACACAGAAAATACTGTTCATGTTTTCATTTTAACCGAGGACAGAATTCAGTTGTGGAAGTAGATTTTACAAGTATTGTTAATATAAGCCTCTAGTTCTTCACTGTTATTTCTTTTTGATAGCACAAAGATCTTCTGTAGAGCCCAACTATTGGAGAAGATAAGGGCTGTAATAAATACTTTAGGATCCTACAGATTAACTGATGAAATAGAAATTAGAACCTTGCGCAAATGAACTTGCACTCTAAAAGATGGGTAGGTAAATGATAATATTCCTCATGGAGATTTACTGACAGTAATAGTTTCTTTCAAGTAAACCAAGCTGTACAACACAGCTCTGTAAATTTTCATATAGCTAGCTTATACCATGTAATCAGAATCATAGCTGAGAAAATGACTTCCTTTGCAGTGCAACATGTGACCCTCCTGATGGTGGAAACTATTAACTGAAAAATATAAAAGGAGTGCCAGTGTTCCTAGGAAAATATGGTAAAGTAGCTTTAGTGTGTTACAATCAAATGAGGATCAGGAAAAGCTTGGCACTTGTACCTCCCTGTCTCATCCCATCCATTTCTTTGATCTTTTCATTATCCTTCCTGTGTTTTGCACATGTAACAATTCTCCAGACCCCTGTGCTTTCTGATAACCCCCCGCCATATTCAATTGATTGCAATATGTGTACTATTTTTTCAAACTTACCTACTGTAATGTATACCATTTTATTAATTACATTGTGTCATGACGTTTACATATTGCAGCAGAAATCAAGTGTACTGTTCATATATCTTAGTGTTACTAACCCCCCAACAATAAAATCAGTCTGTATATGTAGTAAAGCATACTTGTTATACTCACTGTGGAACCTAAGGGGTTAATACTGCGCATTGTGTAAAAAGGCTGTTTGATTCTGTGTTCTCTGATCCTCCCCTTCTTCCACAGTCCCCAACCGTTCTCCTTATAGTACAAAGCCTTGTGGACACTCTGCACATACTTAGTTTGGTGTGTATTGCTAGAGAGTTGTTTTTTTTTTTTTTTTCTTTCAAGAGGTGCATGTGATCAGCACAGGGCCAATCAGCACTGTCCAGAAAGAGGGTCAGGGGTCCTGCAGCCTAACTGGACATAGAGGAGAATGCAAACTCCTCCTGCAAGCTTTAACCAGTGCTCAGACTGACAATGGTAGAAGTTACAAGACTGCTATACACTGCTAATGAGAAGGTATTTAGCAGTCTATATTTACACTAAAAACCAATTCATTCCCACATATGTCCAAAATGTAACATCCGATCCTGAGAGTTGTTTTTGGTACTCTGAAATTACAAATTGTTGGTTTAATTAGCTCATACCCTAGTCTGCAGGACCCTATTTCTGCTATCTTTAAAATTTTGAAGAAAATTTACCCTGAAAGACTTTTGCAATGTTATCTGGACAGATGACTTCAATTTTACATTATTGTCCTTAAAGCGGAGTTCCGCCTAATTTCTTTTTTTTTTTAAAGTCATCAGCTACAAATACTGCAGCTGTTGACATTTAAAATAAGGACACTTACCTGTCCTGGGCGCCCATGATGTCAGCACCCAAAGCCGACCCATCCCTCGGCTCTCGAGTGGAGGTGCCGCCATCTTCAGTAAGGGAATCGGGAAGTGAAGCCTTGCGGCTTTACTTCCTGGTTCCTTACTGTGCATGCGCGACTCATGCTGCGTGATTCCACTCGTCCCTGCTGTTTTCTAGGACCCATGAGTCTCCCAGAAGACAGTGGGGGGGACGGAGAAGGTGGCGTAGATACCCACGGATGGCTCAGTTATCTATGCCCGGAAGTGGGAGCAAAATACCAGTATTAGACCAGTACCTGCTCCCCCCTCCCCCCTGAAAGGTGCCAAATGTGAAACCGGAGGGGGGGGGAGGATTCCGAAAAACAGAAGTTCCATTTTTGAGTTGAACTCCGCTTTAATGGATGGATTAAGCTCCTAGAGTACTAAGGCATTCGATTCACGCATTCCCAAGACATTTCCGGGATCTGAAACCCTTCTTCTTCTTTTTCCAGCTCATCACTCTGGAAAAAAAAAATGAAATGGACCCTACAGGTTTTAGTCCATCGCTGTTGTATTCTAGCCATATTCCAGTGCCTGGTCTGACCACAATTCTGTCTTATCAGGGAAAAAGCATGTTTTTATAGCCTCTTTAAAGCTTTTTTTTTAATGAACAATCTAATATATTACTGTAAAAATATCAGACAAACTCAAAACTTTAAAAGTAACAAGTCTGGAGGTTTCAAGCCTTACTGGACATGGCAAGCCAATAAAGCCTTTTATCTGGGCTTCAGAACAAAAATCTTCATGGTCTTTTCCCAGTTTAGGTATAGCGTGAATGAATGCTTTAGTCTCTTGATTGGGGAGGGAAGAACCCCGTTGCAGATCATTAAAAAAAAATTCATTTACGGATAACAAATGTCAGCACCTGTCTGAATGAGGTCTTATGGGGCATACACACGGTCGGACTTTTCAGCTACAAAAGTCCAACGGACGCTGACGGACTAAAGCTGGCTGGAAATCCGATCGTGTGTGGGCTTCTCCGGACTTTCAACTGACTTTTTCAGCCTCAAATCCGACGGACTTTAGATTTGAAACATGCTTCAAATCTTTCCGACGGACTCGAGTCCGGTCGAAAAATCCGCTCATTTGTATGCTAGTCCGACGGACAAAAACCCACGCTAGGGCAGCTATTGGCTACTGGCTATGAACTTCCTTATTTTAGTCCGGTGTACGTCATCACGTAAGAATTCGACGGACTTTTGTGTGATCGTGTGTAGGCAAGTCTGTTCGTTAGAAAGTCCGCCGAAAGTCCGCCAAAAGTCCGCCAAAAGTCCGTCGAAAGTCTGTCGGACAGGCTGTCGGACTTTTGTAGCTGAAAAGTCCGACCGTGTGTACGCCCCATAAGATGTAGTGGCTGCATATACTTTTCAGGCTTTTCCTCGCTTTTATGTTCCTCCGTGCTTAAAGTGGAAGTCCAGTCAAAAATGAAATGTTTTCTCTTGATTATATGTAAATTATCTTTGACATTAATCATTTTCCGTATAGCGGTTTGTGTCACTTAGAAAGTCTAATCAAAGCCAGACAATCAGCTTCTTCCTGTACTTCAGGGACAACCTTACTTCCTTATTTCTGAATCCTGCATGGGGGCCTCTCACTTCCTAAAAACGTTGTCCTTCTTTTCTACGTACCCCCACCACCATCCTTCCTCTCCTTTTAAGACAGACATGCCTAGACCTGCCCAGCCCCACCCCCATCCCTCCTCTCCTTCTCAGATCTCCTCCTAGCCTCATTTTGGATAGCAGTTACTCCTGAGAGAGAGGGGAGGAGGAGGGGCGGGCTTTGGGAGTCTGTTATGTATGTTAGAAACTGTAGTATAGATTACAATGCAACATGCTGCAGATTTTCTACAGTGTACAACCAAGTGCTTGTTTCTGCATGGCACTGTGATGGGCACTGTGTACGTGGTGTGGCACATGTTCATCTGAGGGAGCTACATGTGAGTAATGAGTTTAAGGCTCCGTTTCCACTAATGTGACTTGTCATGTGACTTTGGACACAAGTCACATGACAAGTCACAGCCTATTGATTTCAATGGCAAACGTTCCCATCTATTCCATCTATGTGTCTTTGAAAAGGTGCCTGCGCTACTTTGATGCAACTTTGATCCAGAGTGTAAAGTTAGATCAAAGCTGCACTCAGTCGCACTCTAAATTGCACAGTTTTAGAGTTGCACTAGTGGAAACGTAGCCTAAGGCTTGGCTTTACACTCTCTGGATCAAAGTTGCATCAAAGCATTGCAGGTACCTTTTCAAAGTCGCTGACTTTTAAAGTCGCATAGATGGGAACAGGTGCCATTGAAATCAATGGGATATGACTTATCATGCGGCTTTGTGTCCAAAGTCGCATGACCATACTAGTGGAGCCGTAGTCTACGTTTCCACTATTGCGACCACAAAGTTGCACGATTTAGAGTGCAGCTTTGGCCAGACTTTACACTCTCTGGATCAGTCACAATCAAAGCATTGCAGGTACCTTTTCAAAGTCGCTGATTTTCAAAGTCGCATAGATGGAAACAGGTGCCATTGAAATCAATGGGCTGTGACTTGTCATGTGACT
Organism: Lithobates septentrionalis; assembly: GCA_037952835.1. NCBI lineage: Eukaryota > Metazoa > Chordata > Amphibia > Anura > Ranidae > Lithobates > Lithobates septentrionalis. The sequence goes on along the minus strand of JBBDGP010000264.1, from coordinate 9,497,496 downwards.
TTGTGTCCAAAGTCGCATGACAAGTTGCACTATTGGAAACAGAGCCTTAGTGTGGTTGCCTGTTCTATGATCATTGTAGAATTAGGATGTACAATGAGAGAACACTGGGCAGGAACCTGTGTTTAGCTCCTCCCATCCTGTATGCGCCCACTGGCTACACAGGAACAGTGTCCCTCCCAGTAAGTGATGTCACTAGCTTTCAGTAACCACACCCACTGGCTGATTTTACTCTCAGAAGGAAGTTGATTCAAAGTCATGTGACGGCACTGGATACTGCAAAATAAAGGTAGGAAAACTGGGATTTTTTTTTTCATTTTGAGACATAAGGCTGAACATAGCTCACATTAATTATTGCAGGGGAGAATTTAAGTGTTAGGGTGGACTTCTACTTTAAGCTTTTTTTCTTTACTGTGTATATTAGGGCAGCCATGGTCCAAATATGTTTGCTTTTTTACATTTTTATTGCATGGTTGGTTGATAGGACTACTAATTTACACAGCTTCCATGAAGTTAGAAGATATTGCATTTCTGTAAAGATAAACAGATATTTTTTGTACTTGTTGAAATTGTTCTTCAACTTAAAGAAACTTCATTCAAATGGCTGTAAAAACTGCATATAGAAGTGTTTTTTAATTATGGATCTGAATACAGCTGCATTTTTTTCAATGGAGCCATTCACACAGGTGCATAAATATGAGTTGCATTCAGATCCGTAATGCAGGAAAATAAATTGGCGTCTAAGAATGTGTTTTACGCATATAAACGCATGTATACGCATTTGTAGATGCGTAAATGAAGTCTAAATAAAGGGGGGGAAATAAATTATAAAAACAAATTATGTGCACCTTCTGCCATAAAACATATCCACAAAAAAAAATTTCTTCATCAATTTAGGCCAATATGTATTCTGCTACATGTTTTTTGCTAAAAAAATCCACTAAGCGCATATTGATTGGTGTGCGCAAAAGTTATCGCGTCTACAAACTGTGGTATAGATTTATGGACTTTTTCTTTTTTTTCTATATTTTTTACTAGTAATGGTAGCGATCAGCGATTTTTAGCATGACTGCGACATTGCGGCAGACAATTTTGACACTAAGTTACACTTTTTGGGGACTAATAACACCAATACAGTGATCGGTGCAAAAAAAACAAAAAAAAAACACTGTCACCGTATAAATACTGGCAGGGAAGGGGTTAACAGGGGCGATCAGAGGGTTAAATGTGTGCCTAGAGGATGTTTGCTAACTATGTGGGGGATGGTTTAACTGTAGGAAGAGAGATCTGTGTTTCACGCAGCTGAGCCGCCCTGTCACAGTATATGTACGTGGGGCAGTCTGGAAGTAGTTAAATAGACTCACCAGTGGTATTTTCTGGAAATCCAACCAGTAAAGCTTTTTCCTCTGAGAGTGATGCTCTGCAGTATCAATATATTACACCAGCATTGCCTCTTTATCTCAAAAACACTGAATCATCAGACCATCCATCCATACATCAGGGGAAAATAAAGAAGCATTCCCATAGTGTGAATCCATATAAAATTTGCTGTCTTGAATTGATGACCGCCCCTTGGAAGACGTCAAATGGTGAAACGCGCAAGAGGGGCCGGTGGATGTGACGTCACTACGCATTGACAGCTCGAAGTTTGCAGCCAGAGTGTACGGCCGGAACTTGGTTTGAGTCGTATACGAACTGTGCAATATACTGGTGTCAGTGGAGACACCTGGAAATGTATGGGGTTTTTTTTTTTGTGTTTTTTTTTTTACATAAATATATGTTTTACTAAATATGATTTTAAACGGATTCACACTATGGGAACTCTTCTTTCTTTTACCCTGATGTATGGTTAGATGGTCTGATGATTCCGTGTTGGAGCACGGAGAAAGAATAAGTATACTGCATAAGTGACCCGGTCAAAAAATGTCTCAATCTCTTTAACCACTTCCTTACCAGGCCAATTCTGACATTTCTCTCCTCCTGAAAAAATCATAATTTTTTTGCTAGAAAATTACATAGAACCCCCAAACATTATATATGTTTTTTTTAGCAAAAACCCTATAGAATACAATGGCTGTTGTTACAACTTTTTATCTCACATGGTATTTGCGCAGGAATTTTTCGGGGAAAAAAACTGTTTTGTGTTTTAAAAGAAAAACAAAACGGTAAAGTTAGCCCAATGTTTTTGCATATTGTGAAAGATGAAGTTACGCCGAGTAAATAGATACCTAACATGTCACGCTTCAAAATTGCACACGCTCATAGAATGGCGCCAATGTTCGGTACTTAAAAATCCCCATAGGCGACACTTGAAATTTTCCCATAGGAACGATCAAGCGGCAGAACGGCCGCTATGATCGTTCCTATGGTGTAGAGATTCGCCGCCTGAAACCGGCAATATCTGAATGATGTCTGTAACTACAGGCATCATTCAGATATACCCGCTCAAAGCCCAGGACGTCATATGACGCCCGCGGGCGGGAAGTGGTTAAAAATAGACTCCCCCTAAAACTATACCTCTGCTGTATTTTTAATTTTTTTAAAGTCATGCCTAAGAACAGACACCACAAGATGTCTGCTATTAACTTTTTTAAAGCCACTTCTGTGGCTCTCTCGATTTAGTTTCACTTTGGCAATTGTAGCAGACCTTTGCGAGCTCCTAATGGCCAAGCTCCTATATCTGTCCTTATGTCCAGAGTGACAAAGAAGTAATATCTGGGCAGTCTCAGGGAAGCTCTTTCAGTGGTTGATAAAAGAAAACAAAAAAAACGTATTCCTCAACCTTGGGGATGCCAGGGTCTGGTTAATTCTTCCAAAACCTTCCATGCCCCGTCATGATCGACAGGTTAAAGTGTACCTGTGCCAAACTATGATTTTAAAGGGTTGTAGGAATGATGGATTCTGTGCTTAGTTTAGGTTGTTGGTACATTTTTGAGAGAGAACTTTTAAAGAGAAAACTAGTCACACTGAGAGAAAAAAATGCATCAATAAAACCATTTCAGGAGATATAACTCTCCAGTTTACACAAACCTGAAAAAATGGTATAGTCGCTAGCAATAATCACTGTCTTCTCCCAGCAGGGATGGCTTCCCCCACCCTCCACCGGGATGGATTCCTCTGTCAGCACTGTGTTGATGGGGGAATCGAGCAAAAAAAGAAAAAAATTGCTTTGTGTATGGCGTGCCTTAGTTGTATTTGACCCTTTTTTCTGGGGAATCTGTTAATATAATTACTGCACACTTTCTATTGTATTGTTTGCTTGCTACCTATGCCATTTAGGGTGTGTAAACAACCTTAACCTAGCTATAGACAGTGCAATACACAGTGATTATTGCTAGCGGCTATAGCCGCTGGCAATAATCACATAAAAATTCTGACAGGCTGGTTGTACCCAAGTTGATCGGTGGAGGAAAGAAAAACAGGAAGTACATCAGAAATGACAAGAAGGTTCCAACGCAGCTAAACACAGCCGCATGTAAATGCAGCTAATCGCAATGTACAACTGCAAGTGAACGCTGTGCCGGGATTCTCCGAATTTCAAAATAACAAAACATGCTGTTAACAGCGGCAGAACAGCCGCCCTTGTGAAAGGGGCCTTACGGTTTTGTTATACATTCAGTTCCTTTTAACATTCAGAACTCATATTCTTAACTACTAGTAATTTACTGGCAGACATAATATCTAGAATTAGATGTCCTCTGAAATTTCCTCTTTTACATACAGTATATTATGGAAGTGTTTATGAAGTATGTTAATGCAATTGTGCAAACTCTTCCAGACCCTACACCACAATGCATTGACCATGGCACTGTATATCAGATCACTAAAATACATTAACAGGTTATTAAACGCTTCAATACTGGGCACTTCCACCCCCTTCCTGCCCAGGCCAATTTTCAGCCACAAATAGGTGTCGCCGCTGGTGAACTGTCATTATCGTGAACAGGGTCGGCAGCACACCTTCCCCTTGAGAGCTGCAGGAAGAACTGCCATTCAAATTCGTACTGGCCCTAATCGCTAGTGTTAATGCAGCTTATGTATGTGCTGTGTAAAGAGGGGGCTTTGGGGGGGAGGCGGGGCACAGCCCACCGCTGCACCCCCCTAGATACAACCATGCAGCATTTACTTACCTGAGGCCCCTGCATTCCTTACTGTCATGGCATCCCTCTGGATGTGCATTTGGCTTGTCCTTGCAGGCTCTCGGTCTGACTTTGAAAAAGGTTCCTGCACTACTTTTGGTCCGACTTTGGTCCTACTAAAGCCCATTGAATATCAAGTCTGATCATCATCTTAACTGATCCGACTTTGGCATACGACTTGTGCTCTGAGGATCTTGAAGGGGAGGAACCCCATGCCAAAATTATGACGGCATTGGGTCCCCCCCCCCCCCCCCAAGACCATGCCAGACCCTTTGGTCTGGTATGGATTTTAAGGGGAACCCCCACGCCAAAATAAAATGTAAAAAAATAAACTGCGTGGGGTCCTCCTCAAAATCCATACCAGACCCTTAAAACTCCCCCTCCTGGGCTATACCAGGCCACATGCCCCCCACCCTTAAGCACCTTGTCCCCATGTTGCACCCAAATTGTGGCAAAATCACGCCGCGATTTGGGCACAATTCATGGTAACGGAGATTGCAAGGGCATCCCGTGATTTGCAGCATTTCCAAATCGCAGGCGTAATTGCGGCAATTCTGTGCCTGCACAACGAAATGCCATGGTGTGACTGGAGCCTTATAATTTACTACTGAGGCTTTTGGCTTCAGCAAAATGGCGGCCTCTAGCAAAAAGAAACAGGCGCAATACTGGAGGCAATTTGCAGCACGCACTAATTTTGGTAGCATAATTATTAATGTAGAATGTATGTTCTTTGCTAAAGAACATTATTTTTTATCAAGTTGTTATGGGTAAAGTTCTGCTTTATTAACACAAAATATATGTGGGTAGAGCAATGTAAAAAAGAATTAAAAAAAAAAAAGTTTGTCTACCTTTCTCGAACACTACTGTGTCAGGAATGACTTCTATGGTGACTATGTAGGAGTACCACACAGATATTGTATTCATTATAAACTGCTTCTGCCCAAGAACAAAACATTTTGATATGCCCCAGTTCAGTCACTCTCGTGATGCTAATGTTATCTGATTACTTTTGTCAGTGCTGAGAACCTTCTAAAATAAGTTATTTTCATAGGAGGGTAATAAACTCCCTATTACTGTATCCTGCCTTGAACAAGATTCAACATGCTGATGGGTGCCGCTGTGCTCACTTACTTTAAATCAAGTCTTTCAGCAGCTGATGACGGGACTTGAAAGGCCATTTTACATATGGCTTTTTCCTCACGCCTTTATGAGATCATCATAAATACACAATTCAGCCCCACCTTAAGGTGGCACAAAACAATGTATATTAATTGGAATGTTTTCCTTGCGTTTCTGTGTTGTGGATATTTTTGGTAAAAAAAAATGTTGTACCCTTACCATGATTACTTCAAGTGTTTTGCCTTGCTGTATCATTTTGTAGCTTTAAATTTGAAAAACCTGTTTTATCAGCCATTTGAGGCAGCTGGGTTGGGTTAAGTAGAATCTTGCTAACTGCTCTGCACTTTTATTATTAAACAGGAGTTGTCTGGATGCTAGGTTACACTGAAACATGTGTTAAAGTGGGAATAACATATATCTGAGCACCACAAACCGAAAGTGCTATTTTAATTTCTTTTTAATTATCAGAGCAAACCCCCCCATCCATCCATCAATGTCTCCATGCTTTATTTTGCTGAGAAATCACTTTGAAAAACACCCCCCCCTAGCATTTCTGCCTGCAACCATCGGAGTAAGGACAGATGATTCATGTAGCATTTACTTCCTGGAATGCATCTGCCCTTAGCTTAGTCAAGCAAACAGGAGCACATCACCAATGTGTTGCTTTTCCCTTTGGCTTATCACTGTCAACTACCGTGATTTGTATAGATATGTGCTGGAACCATCTCATTGCTTGGAGTATCTGGGCTTAGCTGTGGTTTGGTCCAAAGTTTTACTTCCCCTGGATAAACTTTGATCTTTACTCTCTCAGGTTTCCCCCAGGAGCCAACCAACTCTCCATATTTTGCATTAGGGTCTTGGGCTGAATAGTGTCCTACTTTGAGGCAATTCCTTCCGCCTCTACTCTGCAGGATGGGACAACATCCCAGTGAATCTTATGACTCTAAACTGGCCCAGTGGTACTTGGAGAATGTCAGGCTGCTAGCAGACAGTCTCTGGGCCGGATAGCCACTCTGCTTCTCAATCTGGGGCTTCTATGGCTTGGCTGTTGAAGCCCAGGTCCTGAGAGACAGAAATATATGAAATTCTGACATCCCTACACTCCTGAAAGCTAGGAAGTACTCTTAACACAATGTCGCACTTGAAAGCATATTTCTTAACGTAAGGCAACTAAAATCCATTCCAGGAAGTTTTCAGTGGGACGCAACGTGTTTTCTCCAGTCTGGTCTGTATAAGTATCTGGGCTTAAGTAGAGCTGCACAATTAATCATTAAAAAATCGTGATCTTGATTCACCCCCCCTGACGATCTCTCCTGCAGATTTTGCCGATTCTTTCATATAAACAAGTGGAGAGACTTTTATCTGCTCACTCAGCTGTCAAAAGAAAGCATCCGGGCAGTCTGCCAAGTCTTAACTTGAAACATTGTAACTAAGCTTCCTTCTTAGATCAAAGGGATAGAACTTCTATGTAAATATATAATCCTTCTGCCAAGTTGTCAACAACCTGTAAATGCAGGAAGTTTAACCACTTAAAGTCTAAATCTTTTTCTGACACTTTATCAAAATCAATATTTTTTGCTAGAAAATTACTTGGAACCCCCAAACATTATATATATTTTAGCAGAGATCTTAGGGAATAAAATGGCAATAGCTGCAATATTTTATGTCACACTGTATTTGCCCAGCGGTCTTTCAAATGCAATTTTTTGGGGAAAAAATACACTTCAATGTATAAAAAAAAACAAAAAACGAAACAATAAACTAAAGTTAGCCCAATTTTTTTTCGTTTTAGTGTGAAAAATGATGTTACGCCACGAGAATTGTGATCTATCTTCTAAGCAAAAAAATTGTGATTCTCATTTTAGCCAGAATCGTGCAGCTCTAGGCTTAAGTACCATCAAGGTTCGAACCCCAGCCTTTTTTTTTTTTTTTCACAATTTTTGGTCTTTTTTCGTTTGTTTAGCAAAAAATAAAAAACCCATTGGTGATTACATACCACCAAAAGAAAGCTCTATTTGTGTGAAAAAAATTACAAACATTTCATATGGGTACAGTGTTGCATGACCACGCAATTGTCAAAGTGCGTCAATGCTGAAAGCTGAAAATCGGCCTGGGCAGGAATGGGGTAAAAGTGCTCAGGCAAGTGGTTAATGGGCAGTTTCTGAAGAGCTGAGAGAACCAGATTCAGAGACCAACAAAACATTTTGGCCAATTTAAACAGATATCTAGACTAGTGTGGAATTTTGTTAAAATTGTTATGTGTCCATGCTGTCTGTAGATGGTAGAGACCAGGGGAAGTGAATTCAGGTGGAGAGAAGGACTGAGCTGTAGACTGACAAAAATTAGAAAGTTGCACATCATTATCAGTAATGATTAGCCTGAACATCCACCCAGTCATGAGAAAAGACGACTAGGTGGCGGTCTTGTAAATCTGAGAGATAGCTAAAGCTGCAACGCCAAGGAATCACTAACTCAAATAACTAGTGGAGTGCACTTTGGTCGGGAAAGGGGAAACTTTGCCCCTGAAGCTATAAAGTTAAAGTGCTGTTGATAGTGGAACCAGAAAGCGGCTTCCCTCTATGGGGACTTTCAGGAAGGAAAAACTAGGAGCCTGACTGATGAAGGGAACTGTAGCTGAGACATCAACTCAAAAAGCATGTACCTCATTCATGCAAAAAGGGAAACCCCTTAGAATGTATGAGAGCAGGATATACTGATGGTAGAACAATTTCCAGGATAAGGTGAAAGGAAATCAAAAAACCTTGGGAAGAAAAGTCCTAAGCCTCAAAACACACCTGTCCTTGTACAGATCCAGAGTTCTTTACAGGAGAGGCTGCCAACTTGCTTCGCAGAAGTAATGGTGATGAGAAAGGCAACATTGCGAGTAAGGATAGACAGAAAAGCATTCCTATTAGGTACAAGGGGTGGTCTTTGAAGAGCCGACAGAACCAGGTTATCTCATAGAGTCAGTGGGAAGTGTACAATACAAACAATTTGACCAAAACTTTGCAGGAAGGAGGACTTCACTAGGTAGTAAGAGCCAAGTTAGTCTCTAAAAAAAAACAGCTAAGGTTTGCTTAGTTTTGTTATAAAATTTTGCTAACAGGTAATTTTTCTCCTCGCCTGATGTGCGCTGATGAGGCTGTCCTGATGGGCACTAATAGGCAGCACTGATCGGTGGCACTGACTGGCAGCATTGTTCATCAGGACATTGGTGATAAGTGCAGATGTCCCCAGCCAGTTACCGGCTCTCTCCTCACAGCGTGAGGAAAGAAATGCCAACCAGCAAGTGTGTTTACATCATTAACAGTTGTCTATGGACACAGCTGATCACGTGGTAAAGAGCCACTATAATTGGATCTTTACCCCAATTTGTGATAAGTGTGTCCGAGAGCTCGCAGCAGCAGGTGCGTTCACAGGAGGATGTCATATGACACCCTCCCAGAACTGGCCGACCACACTGTAACTGTCATTTTGCTATAGCGCAGTAGGCAAGTGGTTAATTCAGGGAGATGCTGTTGTCTGACTCTACCCATAAGGTGGCCTTTCTTGTGACTAGGTTCAAGGAGAGTCTGAGTTAGCAGTCTTATCCTTATCTTTTAAGGAGCCTTTCACAGGGACAAGGTTCTCCTAAGGCCTCTTTTTTTTTTTTTTCTTTTCTTTTTATGAAGGTGATCTCTGCTTTCCACCTTAATCATTACATTTTTCTTCCTTGCTTATGTCCTTCTCTGAAGCATCCTAAGGAAATTTCCATAATAATGTACTGCATTAATGTAGTGAGTTCTGTGAAAGTTTAACTTTGTTACTGCTTCACTTCAGAAATTCGATTGCCTGTTTGGGATTCCTGAGGGCTGTTAGTGCTTCTTGGGCTTTTCAGCATCAGACATCAGTATCTAGTATTTACAAGGCTGCCATCTAGGCTTTTTTCACGTTTCTTAAATTCTATCAGGTGGATGTTCAAGCCTTTTCTGATGCTCGTTTTGGGCATAAGGTGCTACAAGCTGTGTTCGAAGTCTGTCAAACTCTTCTTGACCTGTTTGTAATGTGTAAAAAAACACACAATAAGTGTAGCGCTAGTAAAAAATGAGTAAACGTCCAATATGGAAAACGTCAAAATCACAGTTCCAAGTATAAATACTGCAGAGGGACCATCAATATATATATATGAAGGGAAAAAAGTCTTTAGAAAAACGTTCCAACCAAAGCTGTATATAATCTTGAAATAAAAAACAGACACACCACCACCAATTGTAAGAAGGCTTACCGGATGGAGTGGACCCAATGGGGCATACGCCGGACTGGGTCGGATGCACTTAGGTGATGGGTGGCTGGAAGTGGCACAGGAAGGCGATGTTGGTAGATGGATCCACGAGTTACTCAGTCGCTTTAGGCGATGCAGGAATCCAGAGAGATGTGTGGACCGGAACGCACGTTGTAGTTACGCTGTGCCCTGCGTTGTTGCCGGCCCGCTGCTCCCTTCCCAATGCTGCACCGTTTCAATAGCCTGTTGCTTTTTTTCTGAACTCTGCTGCAGAAAGCCCAGTTTTCGGTCTGTGCTGAAGACGAGGAGGAGGGCTTACCAACATCGCCTTCCCGTGCCACTTCCAGCCACCCATCACCTAAGTGCATCCGACCCAGTCCGGCGTATGCCCCATTGGGTCCACTCCATCCGGTAAGCCTTCTTAAAATTGGTGGTGGTGTCTGTTTTTTATTTCAATATTATATACAGCTTTGGTTGGAACGTTTTTCTAAAGACTTTTTTTCCCTTCATATATATATTGATGGTCCCTCTGCAGTATTTATACTTGGAACTGTGATTTTGACGTTTTCCATATTGGACATTTACTCATTTTTTACTAGCGCTACACTTATTGTGTGTTTTTTCTCCGTTTTACTTTGTTGGTTGTGTTAGCTGCTTTTTGTTGTTACGGCAGCGCAGAATTGTTTTGTATATATCCTGTTTGTAATGTGTGCCTGTTGGCATTGTTTGGTATGTTGTCCACCCCTCAGTTGAACTGCTTTTTGAAGTCCCAGTCATAGTGCTGTAAAGCACGCCATGTCCTGTGAGTGTACGATCTGGCAAATAGGATTTTTGACTTACAAAATTTGCTTCCAGGAGTACAGTACAGAACACAGGCCCCTCCCCCTGTATACTTTCTTACTACAAAACTGAGGCTAGCTGTGGATGGGAAGGGTTATTTATGGAGGATGTTACTGCAGTCTTTTTGCCACTGTCCACTCACCTGAAGGTAGCTGCATATAACTTTAGCAGACCATACATTATGAATGGTTTAATTGTGTTGATGGGGGAATCCCTCCCGATTGCTATTGTGTTCTGCAGGCAGGGAGCCCTCCCTGCAGGTCACAATGCTTAGTGTTGCCAGCTATAGCCGGTGGCACCAATCATTCTGGAAAAACCTTGTACTTGTATACAACCAGCGTGCACATATATTTGATATAAAAAAAACTTTTGAAATGCTGGTCATATGCTGGTCATCTGCTGGTTTTGCAGTAATCCTGTTGGACAGAAACCTGCTCATGTGTGCCAGCCCCATCACATTTGTGTGTCAAGGTGATGAGGTTGTAAGCTATTCTGAGGACAAGGACCAATGTAACTAGTATGTAGACGGAGTGCCCAGCTCCTCTTCACATGGCCATCATGTGCAGCCAGGCCCCACCTACGTTCAGGGCAAGATGCATTGTTTTCCACCCAAACCTTCACTTTGTTCACGTGCACGGATGCAGGTCCTAAACCACACCACACCCCCTTGCTACAGTTCACATTAAACTTTTAACACCCCAATGTCCTGTCCAGACAGAAGCTCCAGAAGTCCATCTGAACACCCGGAGCCTGTGAAACATGGGGGCCCAGGTTACCTGATGCGTGGTACATGAGTTTTTTTTTCTCTCCACCAGGCAGGGGAACTCTTCTTTCATCACCACCCACTCTTGGGCTGACCAGGCTTACGCCAATAAATACACATAACTCTAATACCCAGGCATTGGCTGAGCACTGTACATCAGTACATCATTCTACCTTGTTTCTAGTAGAAAATCACACATGCAGGCTTCTGGTTGCAGAAATACTTGGCAAAAAAAATAATAAACATCCCGTTTCAATAGCATCAATAGTTTCCCAAGTAATGGCAATAAGTACTAATTCATTTCCACCTTGCAGATATTTTAAAGTCGTCCTTTATAGTTCCCATTCTTAGCCCTAAGCCCTGCAGTCCTTCCTCAGCCCAGCCCCCAAAGGGGAGAGCACGCAAAACTGTTCTTTAAATGTTTAAAGAACAAAATGTTTTAAATAAATGTTCTTTATAGTGGTCATGCCAAGCTTCAAAATCCAGAACACCTAAGCTGGCATTTCCCTAGCCTTATATGCAAGAATGACCTAATTGCTTCCCCAATGATGACCTAATTGCTCCCCTACAGCGGGGAAAAGCAGTAAAAGGGAAAGTAGCCCTGCCTACAAGTATATAAATTACAAGTGCTGCTAAATGTATTGCCGATAAATAAATACATTAAGTTGGCTTATATTGTAAGTTTTGGAACAAAAGTTATGAAGCAAATGTTTCTGAAGTGTTATCAGAACCCCAGATGTTGACCTGCAATCCGGAGCCATCCGCAGCCTAATATCTGCCCCCATCTGTGCCCCAAGACTGTCAGGAGCTGGCTGCAGTACTTTTGGGGCAAATTGACCCATACAGACGGATTGACCTGGTCCTGGGCCGCCGCCGGCCCTGCACTGAATGCCGGCCGCCATCTTGCGGCCTACGGGACAGCCGGAATCCCCGGCCTCGCGTACTGCGATCGGCGGTGCGGGGGTGCCCGATCGGCCTATGATTAAGCCAGCTGCCTCTGAAGCTAACAGCGGTGGGCCCCGGACACCCGCGGCCTACTAAACGCCGGCCGCCATCTGATCCCAGGCCGCTGCCGGCCCTGCGCTGAACGCCGGCCGCCATCTTGCGGCCTGCAGGACAGCCGGAATCCCCGGACTTGAGTCCCGCGATCAGCGGTGCAGGGGGCGATCGATCGGCCTACGCTCACTCGGCCTACACCCGGGACTGCTGCCTCTAGAGCGGACGACTGGGAGCCCCAGATACCCGCGGCTTACAGCGGATCCGAGGCCTGGGGGACCTACAAGGCTACTGGACCTTGGGGCCGCAACCGGAGGCACAGGAGCCATCCAGCAATCCATCCTATAGGGTAGACACCCCTCCACTGCCCCAGAGACTAAGGTACAGGCTCTTTTATTATTTGGGGACATCCAGCACTGGCCGCCATTTTGAGACCTAACAGTGAAGTCGGGCCCACACTGTAAAGGGACAAGTCATATCTGGACTGTGCTCTCCTCCCTGTGCATCTGCACACACAATATTTAAAAGAGCCACCCGCAATGACAGGGGGACATTGCTGCTTTCTCGGGCCTGCCCCTCCCCCCCCCTCCCCCCCCCCTTTTTTTACTTGGAGGAGGGGGCTCCGATAGAGAGCAATCGACCATGGATGGCTGAAGCCGCACACCCCTGAGACCCGTGCCATCCCGACGGCTACAGGCTGATCCCGCAATACAGCGCACTTGCATTTTACATGGCGGCAGCTAGCTCACACTCCTCGGAACATACCGACCCTCAACAAGGCACCATACGGAGGTATCTACTTAGAACAGTGCCGACTGATCCCCGAACTCCTAAAGACAAGATGGCGCCTGGCCGCAACCCAGGGAAGACCAAGCCACCCACCGCCACTACAGTGACAGCTAACATGACTGGGGACGCAAATGAGAAACTCCAAGAATCCAGAGGAGAGACATCAGCCTCCTCTACAAGGTCAGTCACATTACAAGACACAGACACCGGGGAACTACGGACAACCCCTCACCCCCTGACGGGAGTGCCCATTAGAACGGAAGCTACAGCCCTATTATCTGCCTTCAGAACTGACTTCGAATCCTGGGCAAGCAAGATAGAAGATTCCCTACAAGTAGAGCTGAACGCCCTGAGACAAAAAGTTACGGCTAATGAGGAAGCGGTATCAGTCTTGCATACTGCTCAAGATGACCATGAGGCACGCATAACAGCCCTTGAATCTATATCCGCGACACATCTCCGTCGCCTACGCCAACAGCAGCTTCGCATTGAAGACAGCGAAAACCGCAGTCGCAGGAACAATATTAGACTGCAAGGTCTACCTGAAGCAACATCGGGAGCGGAACTGAAACTCACTGTCATATCCATCCTCAATAAAGTGCTGGGCAGAGAGGCAACATCACCAATTGAATTGGATCGTGTTCACAGGGTGGGCGGACCGGGGGGAGCCCGGGAGGGTCGCCGCCGCGATGTCCTCTGTCGGGTCCACTATTATACCTTGAAGGAGGAGATCATGCGAAAAGCATGGAACGTGGGCCCAGTGGACTTCTTTGGAGCTTCTATCCATCTATACCCAGACTTATCTCGCAATACGCTATACATGCGTCGAGTGGTGCGCCCTCTACTAGATCTTATACGGCAAGCCGGTGCCTCCTACACATGGGGCCACCCCTTCAGCATCAAGGTGACACGGGGAGATAGCAGGTTCACGCTCTCCGATCCAGATCAACTGCCTGACTTTTTCATATTTCTTGAGCAAGAGCCGGTAGATGTCTTGAACTGGCTAGACCCCCCAGTCGACGGACTGAGACAGTTGGGACTTGGTTCACTCCCACAGCGTCGCAGACGACCTAGGTCTAGGTCAGTCTCCTCTGGCCCAGGGATAAGACGACCTACCTCTCCAGAAGATTAACCCAGAAGTTGCCCGAGATCCCTGGATCACTTGGTAAATGATGAAGACCCTCTGGCTCTTTTCCTGCTCTTTGCCAATTCATTATATGGCTGGGGTTCGGGAGAGAAGCCTATGGTCACCTTAAGACTCTCACTAAAAAGGGAGTCAGGTGCTGCTACAATACAACAACAGTTTTATATAAAATGTTTTGCTTTCTGTTAGATTGTTCCCTCTCATCTCTTCCCTCTGTGGCGTGCGTTGGGGGTGTGGGGCGGTGGTGGGGGGACCACACCGAAGGGAGGTATGGCCACCGGCCTTAATTAACGCCCATTTTGGGAGACTGTAAGTTTAGAAGGCGCCACGCATGATGCGACTTGATGCCTCCTCGGGTGGGCCCCCCGCTTCCCCCTGCGCCCCTATGCGCATGCTGCAGCAATGACTAGCTGATTTATCTACAAAAGGGAACCAATGTAATTGTTTTTTATTTTATATATGATTCCAGGGCAACTACTTAAACCCACTGTTGATATTTAGATAATTGTTCTCACCTGTTCTCGTTAAGCTGCCTTATGTTTCACATACGTTTTACATGATTAGTGTGCCACATGTACTATTTACATGCCTGATTCGCTGTCGGGATCACGGCTCATTTCGACCTTCCCCCCCACAGTAGGACAGGCACTGTTTGTGCCTAAAGCGTGATATATCACGCAGTGTTTTGCGCTAGCAAACACGTTCGTTTTTTGGACATATTTTTAGGTGTCCTTTTACTTACACTCTACATTTTCTATTATCCTCATACTCTTCTCTCTCCTTTATCTCTTCTCCTTTTCTTCTCTCTTCCTTTTCTCCCACTTCTATATTCCACCTCTTCTCCCCACTCTACCCCGAATCGATCTCCGAATTATTTACTTATTTTTATTTTTTTTTTACATATATCCTATTGTTTTTTTTCCTGCACGGCCTTTAGCACCCCGACATGGCTCACACGGTAACCTCACGCCCCCAATTGAAATTCTGTTCATACAACGCCAATGGGCTGAACATTGCTTCGAAACGTGGGCAAATACTATACCAGATGAACAAAAGACGAGTTAACGTGCTTTTGTTACAAGAGACCCACTTCCATGCTGAATCCACCCCTTCCTGCTCCAGTAGATATTTTAATAGATGGATCCACAGTACCAATCCAACACAAAAATCTAAGGGAGTATCTATTGTGTTTCATAAAACACTCCCTATTGAACTGCTTGATCATATGCCAGACCCCCAGGGCAGGTACGTCTTTGTGAAAATCTCTCTATGGGGGACTAAATTTACAATAGCTAACTTATACTTACCTAACGCACACCAAATCCCATCGGCCTTGCAGTATTTTAAGATCCTATCGGGTTTCGCGGAGGGTAAGCTCATACTCGGAGGGGACTTCAATACTCCTATGGATCCACTTTTGGATTCATCTACATCCCGTTCCTCTATATCCTTCCCTAAAATACAAGCCCTAAAACGTGCCATTTACAATATGCATCTTGTGGATATATGGCGGATATTGTACCCAGAATCACGAAACTACACACACTTTTCCAGCGTGCACCGATCGTACAGTCGTTTAGACTATTTTTTGGTCGACCACAGCTGTCTAGATTGGTCCCCAAACTGCGAAATAGACCCTATGGTTTGGTCCGACCACTCCCCTGTGTTCCTGTCACTTACAGTCCCCTCTACGCCAATAAAAGAATGGACATGGAGGTTAAATGACTCGCTTCTGACTGAGCCAGGGTTCGATACTCGGATAGCGGAGACTATTTCACATTTTTTTACAGACCACGCCTCTGATGACACCTCACCACCCATTAAATGGGAGGCATTAAAGGCGGTCTTACGGGGTAGTTTCATTCAAATGGGTGCCCGCATGAAGAAAGAACGCTCGGCTGCGATAGCCACGGCTGTACAAAAACTTAGGACACTAGAGACTACCCATAAACGCTCCCCGACTGTGGAGGTGCTTGCGGAGGTCTCTACCGCTCGCTCTCAGCTTAGGGAATTATATGAGGCTTCAGCCCGTACATTTGCAAACAAACTAGCCTTTCACCAGTATAAATTCCGGGATAAATGTGGTAGATCACTAGCTCGCACCCTGCATACCAAACAACCTAACACCTTTATACCTCACATACGGGACAGTTCTGGGAAAGTTGTCTCGTCACCCTCTGAGATGGGACAGGTTTTCCGAGACTTCTATCAATCCCTCTATAACATACCTGTAACAAGCCCCACTGATCCCCTTTATTCTAGAGCGGACACGCAAGCTTCATATATCGCACAAAACGCATTACCCACTCTAGATGACGAAACGATAGAGGACTTGGAAGCTCCGATATCGGAAGATGAGGTTGCCCGTGCCATTGCATCTACCCCATCTGGTAAAAGTCCGGGCCCTGATGGCTTTACCCCAAAATTTTATAAACAATTTGCTCCCCTTCTCACCCCCTTCTTAACAAAAGTATTTAATTCAGTCTCTGAGCGATCGGTATTCCCACCGCAAACTCTAGAGGCACATATCACTCTCATCCCAAAACCAGACAAAGACCTGACTATATGTGCTAACTACCGACCCATTTCGCTGATAGGGGTTGATCTGAAAGTGTACGCGAAGGTGCTAGCTAATAGACTACAACCGTTGCTACCCCGAATCATACACTTAGATCAAGTGGGCTTTGTGAGTGGACGAGAGGCACGAGATAACACCCTGAAAACACTTCTCATTGCAGATTATGCTCAAACTCACGAGGTCCCATTGTGTCTTCTCATGGTGGATGCGGAAAAGGCCTTCGACCGTGTCGACTGGCAATTTCTGCATTTATCACTACAACAACTGGGTCTGGGCCAAAATATGCTCTCAAGAATAATGTCCCTTTACACCTCTCCCTCTGCCAGGATTAGACTAAATGGATCTCTAGCTCCAAAATTCACTATTCACAATGGAACGCGACAGGGGTGCCCTTTGTCCCCTATTCTCTATGTTCTTGTTATGGAACACCTAGCCATTGCCCTTAGAAACAACCCGGCTATCCACGGTGTTAGTATAGGCCCCATACATACTAAACTTGCCCTATTTGCAGATGACTTACTCATCTTTGTGACCCAACCGCAAGTCTCATTACCTTCCATTATGCAGGAGTTTCAGAGATATGGAGATGTTAGTAACTTTAAAGTTAATCACAGTAAGTCAGAGATACTCAACATTTCACTCCCAGAAACAGCTCTCAAACAACTTGCATCGTCCTTCCCTTTTAAGACAAATTCCACGTCTATTCGTTACTTAAGAATTCATATTCCAACAGACGCTTCCCAATTATTCATCAGCAACTATACCCCCCTACTTCTTAGAATGCAAGCGGATCTGACCACATACGCATCTAAACAGCTCTCTTGGTTGGGTAGGGTGAACGTTTTAAAGATGGATGTCCTCCCTCGATTCCTCTATCTTTTCCAAACCTTACCTATTCACATTCCCGCCCCGTTCTTTAAAAAGCTTCGCCAGATTTTTTCTAAATTTATACGGCAAGGAAACCGCCCCAGGATAAAATACGACACAATGATTCTTCCATAGGCCCGGGGGGGGAGCGGGGGTCCCAGATGCTTCTTCCTACCACAGGGCAGCGGTTCTCACACGTATTATGGATTGGTTTCACCATTCCTCCTCCAAGATCTGGGTTCAATTGGAGGAACATCTCAATGAGGCTGACCTTTGCGCCCTGCCGTGGACACCTGCGGCTCGGCGTAGAGGTGGTACCCTCTCTACTGCCCTTACCCGTCAGACCCTGCAGATATGGGACCGACTACTATTAACGAGTAAATTATCTAAACCCCGGGGCCCGATGACTCCTCTCTTTGGGACTCCGGCCTTCCCCCCGGCGGAGGTTGAGGAGAGATTTGGACCCTGGAATAGGGATAGTCATAGACGTTTAGCACAGGTACTACGCGCTGACCCGTCTTTGAGACCGGACATACCTCCCCAGACGAGCGCGGGGCCCCCAACCATGTGGTTACAAAGGAGTCAATTAATATCGTACATACGTACTTTCTCCCCCATCTCAGAAATCCTAGACGACCCGACAGACTTTGATGAGCTGCTCTTACAACCAGATCCCCCAACACATGTAGTATCATTGTTATACTCCCTTCTATTAAATGTATCTACCCCTGACCTTCCAACATACACGTGAAAATGGGAAACAGATTTACAGCATTCCATCTCCCCTGCTGATTGGCAAAAAAGTTTTATTCTAACACATAAGATCTCTTTGGCAACTAAGAATCAAGAAAAGGGGTTTAAGCTATTAACAAGATGGTACAGATGCCCGGTGACTATCCAACGATTTAACCCCTCTATCTCAGATACTTGTTGGAGATGCTTGTCCTCTAGTGGGACAATGCTCCACATATGGTGGACATGCCCTCCAATTCGGAAATTTTGGCAAAAGGTCTTTGATCTTTACTGCAGGCTGATGGCGACCTCAATTAAGCCCACACCAGAGATAGCCCTACTATCTATGATTCCGGGCCCACTCAAGCTGATTAAAAAGGACATACTGCGCCACTTTTTGGCCGCGGTCAGGACAGTGATCCCCAGACATTGGAGAACAATAGATGTGCCTTCCTTGGGAGATTGGGCTGTCGAGGTGGATAAGATAAGAGATCTGGAACGTTTGCTGGCGCAGGAGGCAGGGAAGGAGGAACAGTTCTCTATCACTTGGACCTCATGGTCGACGTTTCGATACTCTGATGACTTCCTTATATGGATCAGAGATGCCCCGTCTTTGCCCGCTGATTAGCCATGTCGGGGTGCTCCCCAGGTCTGTTGTCATCCCCTATCTCTTCACATGCTTTTACTTCTCCCTTTTTTTTTTCTCTGTCATTTTTCCTTAAGTACTAATCCAGTCACTTAAATTGATATATAAAAGACTATTTCCAGAATCGCTCAACAACTTAAATATCTATAACAAATGATTGAATGATCTATACAGCGTTTCAGCCCGACAGGGAGGAATTTCCTGATAACACAAACATGCAAAAGTTTAAAGGTGGCTATAGGTTGATTCCCCCACACTTGTAAGTGTACTAATACATTACAAACCACTATATCTAGTGTGCTAATACAATATTTTTCTCGTTATGTATATAATGTATACAATATTATACCATACGGTACTTTATCTTTCTGTTATATCTTTATTTTGAAATAAACTAAGATTGAAAAGAACCCCAGATGTTTGAGGAAAAAAAGGGTTGTTCATGGTGGAAAGTTTTCCTAACCATGAAAACTTCCAGTCAGTAATATCGATGCAGTATGCATTCAGTTCCCCTGGTTGTTCTCCTCTGTTCCTTATCCAAACCACCAACCCTATGGAGGAGATTTACTAAAACTAGAGCACTCAGAAGCTGATTGGCTACCATGCACAGCTTCTAACTTCAGCTTGTTCAATTAAAGTGGAGGACCACCCTGGAAAAAAAAAATCACCAAAAATCCTAAAAAATTTTTTTAAAAAAAACATTTGAAAAAAAAAAAATTAAGTTTAACTTTCCTAAACCCTTGTTGCTAGGCAGTCTTCCTAATCTGCCTCTTCCTATTCTGCGGCGTGTTCTTCTCCTCTGTGGAAATATTTGCCAGCACACCATGGAACAGCGTAGATAGCGTCCAAACGCGTAGTTTATTGCATGATCACAACACACAGAGAGTGCAACGTTTCAAAGTCACGCAGGACCCCTTCGTCAGGCATGTGATTCACGTTGCACTCTCTGTGTGTTGTGATCATGCAATCAACTTACACGTTTGGACGCTATCTACGCTGTTCCATGGTGTGCTGGCATATATTTCCATTTTGACTTGAACCAGTGTCCAGCTGGCTGTTGCTGCAGCACCCATATCTCATGAGCTTATCCAGGAAAGTGTGCGATGGGAATATGAAGTACTTCTCCTCGGTGAGCGGCCCCGTTGTCTACTGGGAACTGTGTGTGTTCCCAGAACACCACGGGGCCATTCACAGAGCGGAGCGCCGCGCCGCTCGCGTGTGCGCAGTAAGAAACTGGCAGTGAAGCCGCAAGGCTCCACTGCCTGTTTCCCTTACCTAGGATGGCGGTGCCGGGAGCCGAGGGACAGGTCGGCCTCGGGCGGCCGACTTTGCAGGCACCCAGGACAGGTAAGTACTTATTTAAAGTCAGCAGCTACAGTTTGAACACCGTTTTCATATGTGATCGGGACTTGCGTATGCATTTGCTTCTGCATGCAAGCTCACGGGAACAGGGGCGCTTTAAAATTTTTATTTTTTGATTGTTAATTTTACTTAAAAATTTTTATTTTGACACTTTTTAAAAAAAAAAAAACATCCCCTGTAATAGGAATATGACATGATCGGTCCTCTTTACAGTGAGATATGGGGTCAATAAGACCCCACATCTCACCTCTAGGCTGGGAAGCCTAAAATAAAAAAACGATCACCGCTTCCCAGCCAAGGCGGCGCCATTTTTTTGAATGCAGAGGCCGGGCGTGACGTCATAACATCGCGCCCGGCCTCCGAACTATCATAGAGACTCCGGCGGCCATCTGGTCCGCCGGAAATCTACATCCGGCGCCGGCGGATCCGCTCTCCGACTCACCGATCGCTGAGGTGAGTCGGTAGAAGCACCGGAGGGCGGCGGGAGGGGGGACGTCCCCTTTCGCCGCCCGTAAGAACGATCAAGCGGCGGAACAGCCGCTATGATCATTCTTATGGTGTACGGAATCGCTGGCTGAAAATGCCGGTATCTGAATGATGTCTGTAGCCTCAGGCATCATTCAGATATAATCCCAGAAAGTCGAGGCCGTCGTATGACGGCCTAAGGATATGAAGTGGTTAATGTGATAACATAACCCCAGTGCAATTTCACACATATGCCATCCTATGTTTATGGTTCTAATAGTCATACACATGTGGAAGTGTTGGAGGATAGTAGATTTATTATAGCTGAAAGTGATTTCCACTTATTTTTAAGCAGAAGGTGTGGCCACACACAGGTTGTACTGTTAATGCTGTCATATGGATATAACTGTTAAAACTAGGGTTGCACCGATAGTGGTATTGGTGCCGATACTATGCATTTGCATGAGTATTGTTACAAATGCACCAATACTAAAAACCAATACATTCAGGCTCGGTTCTTTCAGCTGACAGCTGAAATAAAAACAAAAGAATGCTGGTGATTATCGGTTAATGAGCGGGGCTACTGTGTTCTTAACAAGTGACTAACAACAACTCATTCAGCTGGCAACGGGGTTGTTCCCTGCTGACAGCTGAAGTGTAAAACCAGGGGCAGCTGCCACTGTAGGCGTCACTGTGTCTGGAGGAGCTGAATCTTCACCTGTGGAGTCTGCTGTGCATGGAGGTAGGAACAGCCTGGATGTACCACTGCAGGGGAGCGTGGGTTTGCAGGACACCTTTCAGAAGAACTGCAATGCTTCATCAGCCTTGCTCAGCCCACCTGGTGAAGATTCGGCTCCTCCACATTTGACCTGTGCTGGGA
Source organism: Lithobates septentrionalis (assembly GCA_037952835.1). Lineage (NCBI taxonomy): Eukaryota > Metazoa > Chordata > Amphibia > Anura > Ranidae > Lithobates > Lithobates septentrionalis. Next base: position 9,475,918 of record JBBDGP010000264.1, on the reverse strand, counting down.
CCTGGGAGGTAGGTGTGTGGCTGGCCATGGCTTCTCTCTCAGTGCTCAGAGCTCTTCTCCTCCCTTAATTGTCTATGCTGTGTGTGCAGACAGGCAATACACTTTTTTTCTGGAGCTTGGTGTCGTACACAAGAGCCTGTCAATCACCCTTTGTGCTGCCTTTTGAGAGAAGAGCACGCTGCTGACTGGATAATGAGGAATTTAGGGTCTAACCGTGTGAGAGCTGGCTTAGGCTATAATTCTAGTCTAGTGTCCAACATTGTGCTGCCTTTGGAGGGGAGGGGAGGGGAGAGGAAGACTCATTGGCTAATTAGTATACCAATGTTTAACCCTGTACTGCCCATGTGCTATACAGCCAATATGTTAGGCTAGACTGAGCCCCATGGTTTAATCTTGTGCTGCTCTGTGAGAGTGGACTAGGGCACAGCTGTACTATAATCGGGACCCCATTATTAACCCCATGCTGCTCATATATACAGTTGTGCTCATACGTTTACATACCCTGGCAGAATTTCATTTCTTGGTCATTTTACAGAGAATATGAATAACACAAAAACTTTTCTTTCACTCATGGTTAGTGTTTGGCTGAAGCCATTTATTATCAATCAAATGTGTTTACTCTTTTTAAATCATAATGGCAACAGATACTAGCCAAATGACCCCGATCAAAAGTTTTCATACCCCAGTTCTTAATACCGTGTATTGCCCCTTTAACATCAATGACAGCTTGAAGTAATTTGTGATATTTGTGGATGAGGCTCTTTATCTTCTCAGATGGTAAAGCTGCCCATTCCTCTTGGCAAAAAGCCTCCAGTTTCTGATCATTCTTGGGCTGTCTTGCATGAACTGCACGTTTGAGATCTCCCCAGAGTGTCTCAATGATATTGAGATCAGGAGACTTAGATGGCCACTCCCGAACCTTCACTTTATTCTGCTGTAGCCAATGACAGGTCGACTTGGCATTGTGTTCTGGATCATTGTCATGTTGGAATGTCCAAGTACGTCCTATGCGCAGCTTCCTGGCTTATGAATGAAAATGTTCCTCCAGTATTTTTTGATAACATACTGCATTCATCTTGCCATCGATTTTGACCAAATTTCCTGTGCCTTTGTAGCTCACACATCCCCAAAACATCAGGATCATCAACATTTGCGTAGTAATGGCTTACTTCTGGCGACTCAACCATGCAGCCCATCTTTCTTCAAGTGCCTCCTTATTGTGCATCTTGATACAGCCACACTACGTTTTCAGAGAGTCCTGTATTTCATCTGAAGTTATTTGTGGGTTTTTCTTTGCATCCCGAACAATTTTCCTGGCAGTTGTGGCTTGTAGTTGGTCTACATGACCGTGGTTTGGTTTCAACAGAACCCCTAATTTTCCACTTATTCATCAGAGTTTGAACACTGCCGATTGGCATTCTCAATTACTTGGATATCTTTTTATATCCCTTTCCTGTTTTATACAGTTCAACTACCTTTTCCCACAGATCCTTTGACAATTCTTTTGCTTTCCCCATGACTCAGAATCCAGAAACGTCAGTGCAGCACTGGATGAAATAAGCAAGGGTCTGTCAGGAGTCCAGAAACTCATTTACCTTTTATACACACACACAGACACACACACTAATTACAAGCAAACAGTACACAGGTGAGGATGGTTACCTTTTTTAATAGCATTCAGCCCCCTTTGTGTCAAATTGTGTGCATGTTATCAGGCCAAAATCACCTGGGTATGTAAAATTTTTATCAGGGTCATTTGGATAGTTGCTGTTGCCATTATGATTTAAAAAGAGTAAACACAGTTGGTTGATGAGAAATGGCTTCAGCCAAACACTAACCATGAGAGAAAGAAAAGTTTTTGTGTGTGTGTATATATATATATAATATACACACAGTGGGGCAAAAAAGTATTTAGTCAGCCACCAATTGTGCAAGTTCTCCCACTTAAAAAGATGAGAGAGGCCTGTAATTGTCATCATAGGTATACCTCAACTATGAGAGACAAAATGTGGAAACAAATTCAGACAATCACATTGTCTGATTTTTGAAAGAATTTATTTGCAAATTATGGTGGAAAATAAGTATTTGGTCACCTTTTTTGCCCCACTGTGTGTGTGTGTGTGTGTGTGTGTATATATATATATATATATATATATATATATATATATATATATATATATATATATATATATATATATATAGTGGCGTCTCCAGCTTTCATATTTAGGGGGGGAACATGGGGGGACAGGGACAAAAGTAGGGGGGCAACTATAAAATGCATATATATATAGATAGATGGATATCTATCTAGATATATATATATATATCGATATATATAGATATATAAATATATACTGGGGCCCTTTACTACGACCCCACAACGGCCCTTTCACATGTTCTGCAGTGAGCTCTCTTCCTACTATATTGGGGTCCCCCAGGGTGGCAGAAAACAAGATATATATGTCACCAGCATACCAAGAAAATATAAGGATCCAAAGCAGTGGGAGAACTATCAGGGTTGCAAAGGTTGTCTTGCCTCCAGGCCCTGGTGTTCTGCCACTGTGGGGTTTCCCAGCATCCTCTTGCTGTCCTGCCCCTGCTATTGACTGCTCTGGTCTGGCATCTCTTGGAATTTACAGGCTGGTTCTCCTGTCCTAAAGATGGGAGAAATCAGTCTGTTTTTTCAGTAACTGAGAGTCCTGGTGGAGTCCTTCCTGCAACTCGCTCTTTTTCCTGCCAATGAGGATGCAGGGGAAGGAGCAGATCGGGCGGCCGTGGTTGTGTGAGCGCTTACATTATGCAGTGTCAGCAAGCAGAGGGAGGGGGGAGGAATCACCCGCAGGAGCTGACTGGGGACTCTCTCCCTCTTAGACATTGATTTTTTGTAAAAAAAATATATATATTTTTTTTTTATTGGGGGGGGGGGCACATGGTGGGGCACAGCATAATGTTGGGGGGGGGGGGGGTCAGGGCCCCCTCTGCCCCCCCCTTAGGGACACATTATATATATATACACACACACACAAAAAAAATTAAAGGAATGCTTTTTAACAACTTCCCACCCGCCATATAACAAAATGACGGCCGCAAAATGGTTAAGTTATATGATGTCCAGCAGGAAAAGCCGCTAGGGTGGGAGCCCCCGGCGATCAGTGGTGTGATGTGTCAGTCTGACACACCGCATCGCCGATCTAGGTAAAGAGCCTGTGACATAGGTTCTTTACCATGTAATCAGCTGTGTCCAATCACAGCTGATCACATGGTAACCAGGAAGAGCAGTTTATCCGCTTTTCCTCTACTCGCACTGACGGACACGAGTAGAGGAGAGCCGATTGGCTGCTCTCCTGATGGGGTGTCTGCGCTGATAATCAGCGCATTGATTATCAGTGCAGATCCATCGAGGATGCCCACTGGAGACCACCAGGGATGCCAATCAGTGCCCATTAGGATGGCACTCTGTGCACATCAGTGATGCCTGTCAGTGTCTCCTAATAAGTGTTGCCTATGAGTGCCATCTATCAGTAGTGGCCATCAGTGCTGCATATACGTGCCTCATAATCAGTGCCTGTCAGTGCAGCCTCATCAGTGAAGGAGAAAACTTATTTACAAAGTTTTGTGACAGAAACAAAAACTTTTTTTTTTTTTTTTTTTCAAAACTTTAGGTCTGTTTTTAAATAAAAACCCCAAGTACCACCAAAAGATAGCTTTATTTGTGGGAAAAGAATGATACAAATTTTGTTTGGGTACAGTGTTGCATGACCACGCAGTTGTCTCTTAGAATGCTACAGCGCTAAAAATTGGACTGGGCAAGAAGAGGGTGAAAGTGCCCTGTATTGAAGTGGTTATTAAGTATAGCATCAAGTCAATTTAAACTCCTGGGATGTTGATCTGGTCAGTTAAGTAGCAGAGGGGGTTGTTAATCAGTTTCAGCTGCTTTGGTGTTAATGAAATTAACAGGTGCACTAGATGGGCAACAATAACGGACCTCTAAAACAGGAATGGTTTTACAGGTGGAGGCCACTGACGTTTGATTTTCCCTACTCAACTTTTTTTACTGTTTTTTACTAGTTTTGCATTTGGCTAGGGTCAGTATCACTAGTGATAGCATGAGGCGATACCAGGACCCTATAGAGGTTGCACAGACAGTCCAACTCCTCCAGGAAGGGACATCAATACATGCCAGAAGGTTTGCTGTGTCTTCCAGCACAGTCTCAAGATCATGGAGGAGATTCCAGGAGACGGGCAGTTACTCTAGGAGAGCTGGACAGGGCCATAGAAGGTCCTTAATCCATCAGCAGGACTGGTATCTGCTCCTTTGTGGAAGGAGGAACAGGATGAGCACTGGCAGAGCCCTACAAAATGACCTCCAGCAGGCCACTGGTGTGAATGTCTCTGTCCAAACAATCAAACAGACTTCATGACGGCGGCCTGAGGGCCAGTCGTCCTCTAGTGGACCCAGTGCTCACTGCCTGGCACTGTGGAGCTTGTTTGGCATTTGCCATTGAACACCAGAATTGGCATATCCGCCACTGGCGCTCCGTGCTTTTCACAGATGAGAGCAGGTTCACCCTGAGCACATGTGGGGAAAACAATGGAGAACATTATGCTGCCTGCAGCATCGTTCAGCATTACTGATTTGGTGGTGGATCAGACCTTACGCTGGTGCAGTTGGTCCTGGGTTCCTCCTAGTGCATGACAATGCCTGGCTTCCTGTGGTGAGAGTATGCAGCCAGTTCCTGGAGGTTGAAGGAAATTGGTACTATTGAATGGACCCCACATTCTCCTGACCTAATCCAATAGAGCACATCTGGGACATTGTGTTTCGGTCCATCCGCCACCGCCAGGTTGCACGTCAGTCTGTTCAGGATCTCAGTCATGTCCTGGTCCAGATCTGGGAGGAAATACCCCAGGACACCATCCGTCGTCTCATTAGGAGCATGACCCGACGTTGTCAGGTATGCATACAAGCAAGTGGGGCCATAAAACTACAGAGTACCATTTTGCTTTGCTGCAATGAAATTTCACCAAAATGGACTAGCCTGCTGCATCATTATTATTTATTTTTCAACATGGCACCTCATGGCAAATAACTCTCCGAGGATCTGAAAAAAAGAATTGTTGCTCTACATCAGTGGTTCTCAACTCCAGTCCTCAGGACCCACTAACAGGCCAGAATTTAAGTATTACCTTGGGGAGATGCAGACTAGAATACTGCAATCCCTGAGCAGCAAATGATATCACCTGTGATGTATTTCAGTTATCCTGCAAACCTGGCATGTTAGGGGGTCCCGAGGACAGGAGTTGAGAACCAATGCTCTACATGAAGATGGCTTAGACTATAAGAAGATTGCCAAGACCTGAAACTGAGCTGCAGCACGGTGGCTAAGCTCATACAGCAGTTTAACAGGACAGGTTCCACTCAGAACAGGCCTCGCCATGGTTGACCAAAGAGGTTGAGTGCACATGCTCAGCATCATATCTAGAGGTTACCTTTGGGAAATAGACGTACGAGTGCTGCTGGCATTGCTGCAGAGGTTGAAGGGGTCAGCCTGTCAGTACTCAGACCACACTGCATCAAATTGGTCTGCATGGCTGTCGTCCCAGAAGGAAGCCTCTTCTAAAGATTTTATATATATATATATATATATATATATATATATATATATATATATATATATATATATATATATATATATATATATATAGTGTGTGTGTGGCTGTAGTGACCCCTTTGGTGGACGACATTGGCTGTGGGAGCTGAGGAGTGGAAGTCTGCCATGCTGGGATTTGTAGTGCTATAGAGAATCTCTCTCTTGCCACTCTTTCTTTATCTTTGTCGCCCCCCCCCCCCACACTCTCTTCCCCCCCCCCCCCTTACTCTCTCTCTGTCTTGTGGCACTCTACCCCCTTTCTCTCTATCTCCCTACACCCACACCCCACTCTCATCCGGACTTCTGCACTCAATACACTGTATTTTATGTTACTTACTCCTGTGCTCAAACATGTTGTATGGACTGCAGGAGGGGTGGACGTGAGATGAAGGAGATAGGACCGGAGGAGGGGGATGACAGCATGGTCCTCCAGTGCTGAGTGTTGGGAGTGCTGTGTTTCTTCATCACTTCGTCTTATCCAGATGGTAATATTAAACAGCATACTGATAGATGATGGAGACCCTCTCACTGCTCCTCCTCCTCTCCCTAAATGCCGGAAATAGGTATCGGTAATTGTAATCGGCAAGTACTGTAAAAAAAAAGAAAAGAAAAGTTTCGCTACTCATAAAAAAAAAAGTGATATCGGTGGATCCCTAGTTAAAGTCCCTGGAGATAATGGTCAGTCGTTTTTTTTTCCTGAAATTGCGTTTGAGTTATACAAGATAAAAGTGCATTTATGAGAACTAATATTTTTTGTTTCGTTTAGTTTTTTTATGTTTTATTTGTGAATTTGTATGTACAGTATATATCTACAAGTTTTTTGTTTGTGTTTTTTTAAACACATACATGTTTTTAGTTACAGGATGAGGAAAGAAGACGACAACAACAAATGGAAGAGATGCGCAAACGAGAAGCTGAAGATCGCATACGACAAGAAGAAGAACGCCGGCGTCAAGAGGAGGACCGAACAAAGCGAGACTCTGAAGAAAAGGTTTTGTACTCTATATATTACCATTCAGTGGTGCTATCCATTTGATAAAAATGTGCTTTGTGCAAAGTAAGTTGCTGGGGCTATATTTGTTTACCTAACTAATTTAAAGGCACATTAACCTATTAGACCACATGCACATTGCGGTAACAATACACAAGTGGTTTTGAGTATTTCATCAGGAGCTGTTATGCCCATAAGCATTTTTACTAATTACAAGCATATCCCCCCGGGTAGTGCGTGGCAGGTAAACTTGCGTAGAGTGATGTGCAAAGCACCAGATTGTCTCTTCTAAATCGACCAAGAACAATCCAAATAGAATAGTTTTCCAAGCTCATGTTTCAAAACACTTGTTTTCTGTGCTAGTTTGTTCCAGTTATTTTTATTCTCAAATTTTCGGTTGCATCTCCAGGACAGTAAGTGAAAGAAAATCTCCCTAATGAAACACAGAAAAAATTAAAAACCGACAGGGTTTTTCATCCTTTCTATATCCAAAAATGAAGAAAAAAAAAGACTATGCAAATGCTTTAAAGCAAAAGTTCACCTTTTAAAAAAAATAAATTCACGTTTTTTGCAGGTATAAGGAGCCTGGAAAGCATTGCACCCACGATCAGCAGATCGCTACTGCCATGAAGATCTTCTGCAGACTGTCAGTGTAAGCGGCCTGCCTGTACATCTTACGGGCAGGCAGTTTTACACTGACAGGAAGAATAAATGAACTATTACAGCACCGTAGTAGTTCATTGAGAAGTACAAGTCGACAGCCGCAGAACCCTGTGAATGAATAAATAACCCAGGCGGGCGGAGCCCTGCATGGCAGCGTTTTCTTTAGAGTGTAGCAGTGAGCAGGGTAAGAAGATCCCCCGCTCGCTGCCAAAATGGGGAATTGGGGTGTAACGTGTTACCAAAGGTGAACTTCTCTTTTAAGGCCCCTTTAACATGGCATTCAGACAGTCTGTTTTTGATCCATGATCATTTGGATGCAAAACAGATTGCAGTGTATTCCTATGAGTGGCCAGATGCAAATTAATATGTGCCTGTTTACATTCAGGTCTGCACTATATATATATATATATATATATATATATATATATATATATATATATATATATATTATACATACCAAAAGCAATCCATAAGATTCTAAAAGGTGAAAAAAGTTCCAGCAGGATGGAATGATCCAAAGCTATTCAGCCGCCACCAAAGGAAAGGAGTTACCCATGAAATGGTCACTCTTTGAGTAAGAAATCTTACTGGAAGGTATAGCCCTCCTATTGTAGTGAGGTCCTAGGCCAGTGATGGTGAACCTTGGCACCCCAGATGTTTTGGAACTACATTTCCCATGATGCTCCACTACACTGCAAAGTGCCAGAGCATCATGGGAAATGTAGTTCCAAAACATCTGGGGTGCCAAGGTTTGCCATCACTGGCCTAGGCGCTTGCAGATATAGCCCTCTGCGGGATCACAGGGTAGGCCTTGTCTCCGGAGCTCACTGGCAGTCACGGGCCGGCATCTAAGATATCCAGGTGGTGTCCAAATTTTATCCGAAAAGGAGGTGGATGCTTACTTGATACAATACTATAGCACAAGTTTTAAAAGTTGGGAATGATTTGATTTGAAACTGTGTATATAATGGGGAAAAAATCCATAAGCAGAGGTGTGACAAAAAATGAATGTTAATCTAGAGATCTCGGCAGCTAGATATATTCAAACGTTGAGTTATTGTTAGTTGAGTTTTACTCTGTTTAGTCTCCCAAGCTTCCCAATACTCAGTGAGGCAGTCCATCATATTAGCCAACAAGTACCCATAAGGGTGTCTCAGAAATCAGGAGAGGAAAAAGCCAAGCTCAACAGTAGCCTATATTTTTGATACTTTTATTTTTTTCATTCTTTCCATGTTAAGATGACCATAGATCTACAATCATCTGAGGCGCAATGGTCTGCCTCAATTGATATAAATTGAATAGATGGTTTAGGGTTGTCCTGATATAACATTTTAGATCTTTAATAGAGTGCAAAATATATTTGTATAGTGTATAGGCAGCTTTGGGCTTATATACAAACAGTGTTTTTTTTGTTAGTTTTTTTTGGAATAAAAATGAACAACTTTGCAAACGCCTTCATTAGACTGATGCAAATATAAGGAAGAAAAAGCTTGGTAGATGTTTAGTATTATGTAACAAATGGTTTGTGGTGAGTGGTGCAATTTATCTGTTGATTTTTTTGGCTAACAGATTAGTCTATTGATATGCATCCGTGCATGTCTGTGTGCATAGAAAACATACATGGCTCCATTTTTATTTTGAATGAGCAATAGTCAGACTTCAGGAACATCCATGCATGGCAGGGGAGAGGAGGCCCTCTCTCCCTTTCCAAAGAGATTTTTTGGCAAGGTGAGATAGTGTTCTGGTCAAAATCTGTAGGTTCATACTTCCAGAAGTGCATTTGTGAGGTCAGGCACTGATGTTGAATGAGAAGGCCTGGCTTACGGTCTCCACTCTATCCACATTTATCCCAAAGGTGTTCTATCTGGTTGAGGTCCAGACTCTGTGCAGGCCAGTCAAGTTCCTCCACCCCAAACTCGCTCATCCATGTCTTTATGGACCTTGCTTTCTGCACTGGTCCAAATCATTTGGTGGAGGGGGGATTATGGAGTGGGGTTGGGCTTGGCCCCTTAGTTCCAGTGAAGGGAACTCTTAAGGCATCAGCATACCAAGACATTTAGGACAATTTCATGCTCCCAACTTTGTGGGAACAGTTTTGGGATCCTTCGTGTTCCAACTTGAATGCGCATCAGTGCACAAGCGTATGACATAAGGATGCAGGCGGGAACCTCTCGTCGATCCGCCCCATGTGCAACCGCGCGATCTGTCATCGGTTGCATCCACTGGACACAGCCGATAACTGATCACTGTACCGGCTCGCTGCCAGTACCATGTGACCGCTGTAACCAATCACAGCAGGTCAGATGGCAGATGTATACAATGGATGGCTTCCTTTCAAGCCATCCATTGTATACAATTGTGTTGCTAGCTGTGATTGGTCAGTGTGATCAAATGGTACAGACTGGGCCAATCACAGCCCATCTGTACCATGTGATTGGTCTGACCAATCACAGCTAATCACAACAAAATAACCTGAATGAATCTATTTCATTCAGTAAAATGCTTGTATATACCAATGTAATGCGTAAAAAAAAAAAATGAACACGTCCCCAGAGTAGTTCAATGTTACTATGGTAACATCATATTGTTCTGGTCAAAGCGTGTTAAAAAAAAAAAAAATCATAAAAAAGATACATAATACATTTTTTTAAAAAATCAAAACAATTCAGTGTCCCTAATCACTGTCCCACCCATTATATGATGATACTGAACTGGTGACCGTATGTAAGAAAAAAAAAAAAAAAAAATTTTTCAAAATCCTTATGACAAAATAAGTGATAAATTCAAAAAACGCACCACGCCTCTTACTAAATACCTTGGAATGTCTACTTTCCGTAAAGGGGTCGTTTGGGCTGTCCTGACATGTTTAGGCCTCAAGAAATAGGCCATCAGTACATCAGGATTGATCAATTTTCAGATATATACCATAGTTTGTGGAATTTCCTACAGACTAAATAATATACACTGATTTGGGTCATTTTCACCAAAGACATGTAGCAGAATACATCTTGTCCTCAATTCATGAAAGATTTTTTATTTGCAAAACTTTTATAATTGAAACAAAAGCTTTTTTTTTTTTTTTTTTTTGTTTTTTTTTGTTTTTTTAAATTTTCAGTCCGCTTTTATTTAGCAAAAATTAACCCAGTGGTGATTACATACCACCAAAAGAAAGCTCTATTTGTGTGAACAAAATTATAAAAATTTAATTTGGGTACAGTGTCGCATGACTGCGCAATAGTCATTTAAAGTGCGACAGTGCTGAAAGCTGAAAATTGGCCTGGCCAGGAAGGGGGTAATAAAGTGGTTAAAGAAAAATTGCTCAAAGTGGTTTTTGAAACGGCCATTAGTGCTTGCGTTATAAAAACGATTTTGTAATCGTGATAAACAGTATGTTGTACCACAAAACTGGTGTGCTCATTATCCTCAGCCACAGAATATAGTTAGTTTAGGATAAGAACTGGAAGGACTCCTTTCAATGGCCTTTGAATGGTATTATTATTATAAAGGATTTATATAGCACCAACAGTTTACACAGATTTTTACAATATAAAGGGACACAGTACAGTTACAGTACAATAAAGTACAAGAGGCTTAAGAGGGCACTGCCTGTAAGAGCTTACAATCGAATAGGGTGGGGAAAGTGGTACAAAAGTTAATAACTGAGAGATGAGCTGATGGAAGATTTAAAAGTTCAGTAGTTAGGTGAAGGTGAGATAGGCTTCCCTAAAGGTTGCCAAAATGGTATGTTTGAAAGACCAAAAAGGAACAAATAAAGATGGCTATATACAGCAGATTCTTTTATCCACACAAATGAAGTGGACGAAAGAAAACTTCCTGCCAGTACATTGCATTTTTACACTTGAACCCTTTGCTGTCAGAATACACTGATCAACCGCTCATCAACAAGTTTTACAGTATGTGTCTTTGTCTTCCTTCCTTAACAGCAGGGAGGACCACACTCTGAATGAAATTAGATGGGTCCCTGCTAAAATTTGACCAATGCGTAGCCTGTTTTAAGAGAAGTTGATTGTTTGGGTTTAAATACAGTTTAAGTGTTACCTTAATAAAAGCTGTTTAGGAACTCCATCCATTAAGCTGTTAAGTCACATTTACCGACAGTTAAGAGATGGCAGATAAGGATTTACTGTAGTACATACATAGCATCTGTTGCCCTCAGGTATGTAGTACAATATAAGCTAGAGCAATAGAGCCCAAGCAAGTGTACGTCATCTTTGGTCAAAACAAAAAAAATGAACTATTTAGATAATTGAAATGCACTATTTACATGTTTTTAGCATTACTAAAGCACCAATGTATACTGTTTGTGTGCATGTGGCATGATATCAACAAATTGTGTGTGTGTATATTTTTTTTTTCTTTCTTTCGTTAATAACCATTATTGTATGTAAGCTTTATTTTGTTTCCTTTTATTTTTGGCACAAGCTTAATTACATTATTTATTTTTGGCTAGCAGAGGAGGCAGGAAGAGGAGTACTACAACCGCTTGGAAGCAGAGAGGCGCAGGCAACATGAGGAGGCAGAGCGGAGATTACTAGAGCCTGAAGAGCCTGGTCTGTACAGACCTCCACTCCCAAGGGAATATGAGCTCCCACCCCCACCCCTCCCGTCTAACGCTCCGCCTCCCCCACCTCAGCGAAACACTTCTTACCTCAAAACACAAGCTCTGTCACCTGACACGGTTTACACTGCCAAGTTTGTTGCATACACTGATGATGAGGAAGACACAAACCTAGCAGGTCAGGATAAGTACTCCAGCACAAGAAAGTCTTATGGTGACCTTCCTCCAGCTTCACATAAGCCACAGCTGCCTGCTGCACGCCAGCCTCGTCCTGTGTCCGATGGCATCTTTCTTTCAAACTCATTCCAGCCACCTACAGCCAATGCCAACAGTACTGGTAGCAAAACAGGCCTGGCCCCTCCCATAGCAAATAAGCCAGGTTTTCTTCACCAAAGCATCTCTAAAGGTACTGTTAAAAATAAATAAATGTGTGACTAGTCGGAATACAAGTCCTAACTCTTACACCTTGGTGATTTTTAAATGGAAGTCTATCCTCTAATTTGTGATTTTTTTTTCCCCCCTCTTTACCACTATTTGGTGAATGATTAAACACTTGAATTACCTTTTCCAATCAGTTTTTCCAATTCAGTTTTCCTCTCCTTATACCATTTAAATGTCTTTTTTTTCCTCTTGGGTCTTAACGAGAAAAAAACTTAATCAAATCGAAGTACTGTTGGTTTTGGCTACCATGCTTTGCTGCTTCATATATTTCATTTAGGTTTGCTGTACTATTTTGTACTGCATGTACTTGTGTTATTTATTATTTTCTAGTCAGAAGGTCAGTCCAAACAGAAAAGATGTTTTTAGATTCAAAGGTTTAGTATGATGAGCCTCCATACATTTCAGGCACTAGTCTAGGGAGAGTGCTTTAACTTCACACCATGTTATTCTGAGGACTCTGAATAATTGCAAACCCTATATTCCAGCCAAAAGCACTGGCGCGCCCTCCTAGGGAACCACACTCTAAACTATGAGCATTATACTTTAAGCCTAAAGTGGGCTCCTGATACTTTGAGATTGCTGTATATCAAAACACACATCTCACTTCTGCAATGCATCTGTTTAGAGTTTAGAATAGAGATTTAGAATCACATCATCTAATCAAAAGAAATTCCATCCATACACCAGCTGTTATAATGCCTCGTGTTGGGGGCTGAGCCAATAGTCCATTGTTGTAAGCAAAAAGTGAAACCTATTAAAGTTGGGTACACAGTCAGTTTTTTTTGTTTCTACACACACTATGTGGATGCAGGAATCCTCCCTGCTGGGCATTTTTTTTCTGACAGTGGGATTTCTCTGCTGTCAGAATACACTGGCCAGCGCTACTGCTGATTGAAGGTTTTCCAGCAGTCCAGTTCGACAGAAGCTGATCTGACAATTGGCTTCTATCAGTTTGGGGGGGTTACATACAGAACGAAATTCGTCCAATCCATGTATACCCAATTTAAGTAATGCATACATAATACATGCTTTCAGGTTTTAGCAATGCATTTATTTTGAAAGTTTTGTGTGTATGTGCCTAATATGCACAGACCAATAAAATCTAGGTTTTAGATGTAATGAATAAACATTTCCATGATTACATCCTCTAAACATTTAGGAGAATAAAAATGGAGGGAGAAAATGTTTCTAAGCAGGATACGATTTACTGTTATATCAGTAACATTACAGACATGGTGAGCAGCAGGTAGTAGCAGCTAAAAAAAAACTACACATCAAGAATACCCAGAAGGGCCTACAAAACCCCCTTTATTTAATGCTCCAGAGTCCCTGGTAACTCAAAGCTATGTAGACCAAAAACAAAACATTTCAAACCACTGCGTAGACCACCACAGAGAATCCAACATAAACAAAATATTTGTATGAAAATATAGTTAACTCTCATCCATAAAGTCTAAAGCCAAAACATCGGTTTTGGGTAGGAAAAACTAGGGAGATACCACTGTCGGTTCACATTGGGGCGACTTGTCAGGCGACTTGGTTGCCTGACAAGTCACGCTCCATTCAGTGCAATGAGACCATTCTTATCGGAGCGACTTAAGGCGCTCCGACTTAGAAAAAGGTTCCTGCACTACTTGGGGCGACTTCGGAGCGGCTTGCATTGACTTTTAATGAAGAAGTAGTTTGAAAGTCGCACTGTGCAGGGCAACTTTGAAGCCGCCCCAGTGTGAACCGAGCCTTACAGTTTTCACATTGCTTTGTTTTTAATTATTCAGTTTGTAAAAGTAACATCTATGTTTTCATGGAACACCATTCATATGTTATGGACAAGCACTTTTTTCCAGTGACATACTCCAGTAACACATTATTTCACTCTGAGCTTAAAGTTTCACAGTCTTTTTGTACACAGTATATGTAATAGGGCAAGCACAGCAACTCATCTGTTGTAACAATATCCAAAACATGCCCATGTGGAATTCAGTCATATTCTGTTTTAAAAAGATGAGTTTTTGTAGCGTATAGGTTTACTAAGGTATGTGAGGACGACCCAAAGCCCAAGCACTACAAGAACACACCATGTGATAATCCACACAATTTCTTGTAGATAAAAAGAATACTTTTTAGAAAATGAAAGGAACTGTCATGAGAAATCGACATGACTTTGCTATCATTCTAAAAAAAAAAAAAAAGTTGGCTGCTGAATGTCACCCTAATACATTGACATTAGCACTTTGATTTATTGATCAGAATAAGAATATGGCAAATAAAATCAGAACTGATCTCTGCGCTTGTATTAGCTGGAGCATTCAATGTATTTAAGGATACCTTGTCTTGTGGGAATCATGAAGGTTGCCATCGCTAAACTCTTCTGTTTTAGAATGCTTATTTCCTGGCTGGCATGCTGAAGCTTTGGCTTCAAAGCTTTCTGATTTGCTTACCTGAAATAGGTATAGAGATATGGAATTCTGACATTCATTCACAGCATGCTTATTATAGGACTTGGACTCAAAATACTTAGAGGACTGTGCAGTAAAATTCAAGCTCCTCTCAATTTGCCTGAACCTACCCCTTTACAAATCACTTTCTGTTAGTGGGTGTAGGATGTACCTGCATGAAAAGAAAAGTTCTATACATACTGTACCCTTCTTCCCTGTCTTTTGAATGGTTAAGTGTGGATTCCTGGAAAATGCAGAGCAGATGAAATCTTGTGAGAACACACTCAAGTCTATTGCAGAAGCATCTACTTGTGAGTTCAGCGGCACTGTATTTCCCAGAATCTAGTCTGAAGAAGTGTGACATCATCCTCACCAAGGTGTCAAGGGCAAAAGAGTGGGGGGGGGGGGGGTGAGGTTAGTGTAACCCCCAACTTTTTTCTTCACAGGTACACTATACATCCACTAATAAATGATTAGTAAAGTGGAAGGGGGACATAGACAGTTTAAGTGAGCCCTAGGAGGCAAACAATGAAGATATTGATTTACATTAATCAACAATTGCTTGTTAAATATAAAATACAATTGCATAAATCATAATGATCTTCTCGACCCTATAAAAAAGTTATTTACATTTAAATAGTTTTTTTCACATACTTTGAAAATAACCTTTAAATGCACAGTTGGCATCTGACTAAAAGTTGAATTACAACACTTGCTCACTCCTCATTATACAGTTTATGAAAATGTCCACAAAACTCTTCTTGGCCATATCTTCTTTATGATCAGTCAGTATTCCAACAAGAAGTTCAGCCAAAAAGACTGTACTGTACATCACAAAAACCACACATAGCATAATTTAGAATTTTTAGGAAAATACAATTAAAAGTGCACAACACACAAGTTAGGTACTTAAGGGCACTTTCACACTGTGGCGGAGGTGTGTGTCGGCGGTAAAGCGGTGCTAGATTTAGCGATGCTTTACCATAGTTTTTGCAGCGCTTTTCGGCTGCTAGCAGGGTGCTTTTAACCCCCGCTAACGGCCGAACAAAGGATTAAAAGTGCCGCTGCTGAAGCACTTTGCAGGCTCTTCGTCAGCGCTGGCCATTGATTTCAATGGCAGGGCCGTTTTAGGAGCTGTGAATTCACCACTCCCGCAATGCCCCAAAGATGCTGCTTGCAGGACTTTTTTTCTCCTCCTGCAGGTGCACCCGCCCCAGTGTGAAGGCACTCCAGCTTTCACACTAGGGTGGCTTGAGAGGCACTTTACAGGCGCTAATTTTAGCCCAAAAACACCTGAAAAGCGCCCCAGTGTGAAAGTAGCCTTACTCACAGGATGCTTTGCAAGTTAAAGTTCGGTACAGAGTCTAGATTGCACATAGTTCAAGATTATCAGGGCGATCATGAAGGCACTGAACATAAATATCTCCAAATATATAATTCATATTATAGATTTCTTATGATATTCATAGCACCAATCGGCATTCACAGTATTTTTTATATAAAGCAACCAAACCTATAATGTATGTAGTGTAACTTACCATGCAGTAGCATGTAGTAGTAAAGTCTGGGTCTCCCTGTCAGTGGAGCTTGTAGCCATGTAGCACTATATAAGGAATAGGGCTGATAGAGAATATTTCTGACTATCAGGTAGCTGGACCTCTACAGGATGGCAGGTAGAACACAAAATTTTCAAGAGAGACATTTCATGCTGTACCTTACATTAAAGTAAAATTCCATGTTTCATTTGACTTGAAATAGTTCACTTGGGTCAAGGTGGCCCAAACAAACTATTCCTATTTTATTACTATGCAGCCCCTGTATGCGCTGTATTGTACTGCTGTAGCATTAGCTACATGAAATATGTGTTGCTATTTTCTACAGCAGTATGGGCAGCTTCCCATCTGCTGCCTGGATCAAAATGGTGTTGGCCATAATGCTTCTCTGCCAGTCAGGCATTGTTTATGAATGTAAGGCTTTCTTATTTGCCGAGTTTGACATTGTGATGTCATCCGCCTCCCTCTCCACCTCGGAGATTCATTGATAACAATGCAAGGTTTCTCAATTATAGAGAAGCATTCAGGCTGACTCAATTTTGTTAAACAAAAAAAAAAAATCTTTAAAATATGCAGTCCTAAGTCATAAGGGCACTTTGGGGGGGGGGAATAGACATCATTAGACTGCATCAGTATACTTTAGAAAGCAGTTCCTTTTTGTGTGTGTTTATTGGTTATTTGGTAAGCAAATTACATGATTATACAGAGTGATAGGAATACAGTCATATACTATTCATAGGGAGCAGGGATTTATCATCATATAGAGCTAGAACTTTGACAGCATAGTGCGTGTTTAGATTAAGGGCCCTTTCACACTGGGGTGGTTTGCAGGCGCTTGTGCGCTAATAGCGCCTGAAAACCGACCCGAAACAGAGGGCTTTTACACTGGAGCGGTGCGCTAGCAGGACGGGAAAAAAAGTCCTGCTAGCAGCATCTTTGGAGCGGAGTGTATACCGCACCTTCACCGCTCATGCCAATTGAAATTAATGGGACAGCGCAGCTATACCGCCGGCAAAGCGCCTCTGCAGAGGCGCTTTCCGGTGGTTTTGTAACCCTTTCTTGGCCACTAGTGGGGGGTAAAACCCCCCCGCTAGCGGCCGAATTCCGACGGTAAAGCACTGCTTACAATAGCGGCGCTTTACCACAGACGCCGCCCCCACCCCAGTGTGAAAGGGCCCTAACATGCCCAACAATCTTGTCATTTTGGTTATTACAGTAGTATTGTTCACATTTTTAAATGCAATACGATTTTTTTAAAAAATATGGCTTCATGCAAGCTGATGATCTGTGTTTTTTTAGCTTGGCATGATGGCTTGTGTATTCTAATGCACACTGAGAATTATTCAAACCCTGAACCAAGCACATCTAAACCTCAACACTTTAAAACGCATAGATTTCCTGTAGACAAGGTACCAATCTGTGTAATATTTTAAAGATTTCAGTGACACATTAGTTGGCCATGTATCATATTACATTTTATTCACTATGTTGGTTACCCTTGTGTATGGAAGTTAATCAACCAAGAATAATAACTGTAGAGCTTATAGTGTATTATAATAACGTGATCCAAGGATATAATTAAAAGCGCTATTCACATTAAACACAATCACGTTTTACCAAACACATTCAAAATTTTTAAGTTAGATTGGTGTTGTACCGGTTAATACTCACAATGTATACATTTTATACTCCAGATATATATACCAAATATGACAAAGGTAATTGATGAACCACACAACTGCTTTCACCCTGCTCCCGCCAAAAACATTTGCTCAATATTTATGGCTAACTGCTAATTCATTTTTCTTTTCACTGGCTGAGGCGAAAAAGCACTTTGGAATGCTTTCATTTTCATTTGTTTATTCTCCTGTGAAGACTAAAAAGTAAAAGTTAGCTTTATTTGAAAGTTGTCCCTGAACTGATATTTGCACTTTGGGTGAATCCTGGTGGGCTGAATTGCTCACTTTTCACTCTACCCAAATACTCTCTCTTCTACCAGGGTTCACAGTGAGAGATTCAATTTTTCCCCAAAATCGAAATATCAGCTCCCATAATCTAACCTCTAATTTTGCACATGGGTGTCGTTTCCTTTCTCCTGTTTTTTTTAATCATCTTAAATCGAAATTTCCTACTTTTTACCTATACCTAGTGTCTGGTCAGCTGCTATGGGAATATGGATTTCATCTTCTTTGGGGGAGACTTCGATCACTTTCTGTTACTGTGATAGTGATGTTTGTCACCGAAGCAAAGAATGAGGGGCCATCTCTCCAATGGGGACAAATGCAGAAAATATTATTCTTGGCTGAAGGTCTACTTTAAATTATATTATGACTTATGTAGCTGTTTGCTGAATTGGGGTTTAACAAAACTAGACCTTTTTCTTAAAATATATCTAAATACTTCTTTAAGAGAATCTGTCACTTTACCTATTTAGAGTAAGATGACTTTTTACCTTGATAAGCCGGCCCCAACCACTGATATCGTTGCTATGCTTCACTCAGCTGTGAAAGCATTTGGGTGTGCTTGATACTTCTGGTTATAGGGAGCGTTTGACACACTCCCTTTACTCTCAGAATGCAAGGCTGAGCAGTCAATCTCCCCTTTCACTTTTTCCATTTGTTATGTTGTAGCCTGATACTACAGTTGTTTAAATTATTTTTCTCATTATTCATACACTCAGTGCACCATAATGACAAACTGAAAAGAGAATTTTAGAAATACCTGAAAATGTATTAAAAAGAAAAACTGAAATATCACATGTACTTAAGTATTCAGACCCTTTACACTTTGTTGAAGCAGCTTTGGCAGCAATTACAGCCTTGAGTCTTTTTGAGTATGACGCGACAAGATATGCACACTTGGATTGGGGGATTTTCTGCCATTCTTGTTTGCAAATGCTCAGTCAGGTTGGATGGGAACCATTGATGGACAGTCATTTTCAGGTCTCTCCAGAGATGTTCAATAGAGGGTTCAAGTCAGTATTCTTGCTCCTCACAATCAGAGTCCGTGAGGTGCTTTTTGTTTTTTGTTTTTTTGTTTTTGTTTTTTGTTTTTGCAAACTCCAAGCGGGCTTTTTATGTGTTTGGTACTGAGATTGCCACTCTGCCATAAAGCCCAGATCGGTGGAGGGCTGCAGTGACGGTTGTCCTTCTTGAACGTTGTCCCATCTCCACACAGGATTTTTGGAGCTCGGTCAGAGTGACAATTTTGGGTTTTTGGTCACCTCTCTTACCAAGGCCCTTCTCCCCTGATTGCTCAGTTTGGTCGGGGGGACCAGCTCTTAGAAAAGTCCTGGTTGTGGCAAACTAATTCCATTTGAGAATTATGCAGGCCACTGTGCTCTTAATAACCTTCAGTGCAGCAGTAATTTTTTTTTAGCCTTCCCCAGATCTGTGCTTTGCAATAATCCTATGTCTGAGCTCTGCAAGCAGTTCCTTTTGACCTCATTGTTTTTGCTCAGATACAGTATGTATTGTCATCCATGAGGCCGTTTTTTTTTAGAGGTGTGTGCCTTTCCAAAACCTGTCCAATCAATTTAATTTACCACAGGTGGACTCCAATCAAGGTGTAGAAACATCTCAGCAATGATCAAGAGAAATGGAAGGCAGCGAAGCTAAATTTTAAGTTTTGTTGAAAAGGGTCTGAATACTTATGCCAATGTGATATTTAAGTTTTTCCTTTTTAATCAATTTACGGACATTTCTAAAATTCTTTTTTATTATGGGGTACTAAATGTAGATTAATGAGAATTTTTTTTTATTTAAACAACTGTAGTATCAGACTGCATCATGACAAAATTGAAAAAAATGTAAAGGGGGTCTGAATACTTTATGAATATACTGTGTGTGTGTATACAGTAGCTCACAAAAGTGAGTATACCCCTCACATTTTTGTAAATATTTTATTATATCTTTTCATGTGACAACACTGAAGAAATTACACTTTGCTACAATGTAAAGTATTTAGTGTACAGCATGTATAACTGTGTAAATTTGCTGTCCCCTCAAAATCAACACACAGCCATTAATGTCTAAACCGCTGGCAACAAAAGTGAGTACACCCCCAAGTGAAAATGTCCAAATTGGGCCCAAAGTGTCAATATTTGTGTGGCCACCATTATTTTCCAGCACTGCCTTATTCCTCCTGGGCATGGAGTTCACCAGAGCTTCACAGTTTGCCACTGGAGTCCTCTTCCACTCCTCCATGACGACATAATGGAGCAGGTAGATGTTAGAGACTTTGCACTCCTCCACCTTCCATTTGAGGATGCCCCACAGATGCTCAGTAGGGCTTAGGTCTGGAGACATGCTTGGCCAGTCCATCACCTTTCTCTCAGCTTCTTTAGCAAGGCATTGGTCATCTGGTGTGTTTGGGGTTGTT
The DNA here is from genome assembly GCA_037952835.1 of Lithobates septentrionalis. NCBI lineage: Eukaryota > Metazoa > Chordata > Amphibia > Anura > Ranidae > Lithobates > Lithobates septentrionalis. The sequence continues at coordinate 9,455,225 of JBBDGP010000264.1, read as the reverse complement.
ATCATGTTGTAACACTGCCATGCGGCCCAGTCTCCGAAGGGAGGGGGATCATGCTCTGCTTCAGTATGTCACAGTACATGTTGGCATTCATGGTTCCCTTAATGAACTGTAGCTCCCCAGACCATGACACTTCCACCACCATGCTTGACTGTAGGCAAGACACACTGGTCTTTGTACTCCTCACCTGGTTGCCGCCACACACGCTTGACACCATCTGAACCACATAAGTTTATCTTGGTCTCATCAGACCACAGTACACGGTTTCAGTAATCCATGTCCTTAGTCTGCTTGTCTTCAGCAATCTGTTTGCAGGCTTTCTTGTGCATCATCTTTAGAAGAGTCTTCCTTCTGGGAACGACAGCCAGGCAGTCCAATTTGATGCAGTGTGCGTCGTATGGTCTGAGCACTATTAGACTGACCCCCCACCACTTCAACCTTTGCAGCAATGCTGGCAGCATTCATATGTCTATTTCCCAAAGATAACCTCTGGATATGATGCTGAGCATGTGCACTAAACTTCTTTGTCTGACCATGGCGAGGCCTGTTCTGAGTGGAACCTGTCCTGTTAAAACGCTGTATGGTCATGGCCACTGTGCTGCAGCTCAGTTTCAGGGTTTTGGCAATCTTCTTATAGCCTAGGCCATCTTTATGTAGAGCAACAATTCATTTTTTTTTCAGATAATCAGAGTTCTTTGCCATGAGGTGCCATGTTGAACTTTCAGTGAGAGCATTAACACCAAATTTAACACACCTGCTCCCCATTCACACATGAGACCTTGTAACACTGAGTCACATGACACTGGGGAGGGAAAATAGCTAATTGGGCCCAATTTGGACATTTTCCCTTAGGGGTGTACTCACTTTTGTTGCCAGTGGTTTAGACATTAATGGCTGTGTGTTGAGATATTTTGAGGGAACAGCACATTTACACTGTTATACAAACTGTACTCTCACTACTTTACATTGTAGCAAAGTGTCATTTCTTCAGTGTTGTCACATGAAAAGATATAACAAAATATTTACAAAAATGTGAGGGGTGTACTCACTTTTGTGAGATACTGTGTATATGTGTGTGTGATATATATATATATATATATATATATATATATCAAAAATACAGAAAGGTAACATTTAAATGTCATATACTTGCAGTGTTGATCTTTAAAATAAAATCAGATTAGAACATTCCGCAGAAAATGTAGAACTAAGAGTTAAAGCAGAGTTCCAGGCTAAAAAAGTTGCAACTAGGTCCTTTTTTCAATAGTTTTGTGCCTTTTCAGTTTTTTTATTTAAGCTGTCCTGCCATCCTACCTCGCCGCGGTGAGGTATGTCATTTCCACATTTGCATCAGCCCCTCTACCCCCACCCCACCCCCCACCCCCCTTGCTGCATTCTGGGCCGATGGACAAATCCGCTTGGGGTGCCGACATCGCAGGAACCCTAGACAGGCAAGTGTCCTTATATTAAAGGTTAGCAGTTACAGTATTTGTAACTGCTGACTTTTAATTTTTATTTTTTTACAGGCTGGAACTCCGCTTTCAATTCTCATTGCTAATAGATGCATTCATCATAGGATATGGCTCCTGCTCTGCTTGGTAACTTTTCTGTCCTCTTTTGGAACTAACTTTGCATGTTTTCCTGCTTTCCCAACAGAAGCGCAGCTAAAATCATTTACAAATCTATTATTTCTTTATAGATATTCAACTTAAATTTCCAAAAGTAATATGTATTTTTCAATAAAGACACATTGGGGTTGATTTACTAAAACTGGAGAGTGCTAAATCTGGTGCAGCTGTCCATGGTAGTCAATCGGCTTCTAACTTCAGCTTGTTCAGCTGAGCTTTGACAAAAAAAAAAAGCTGAAAGATTTTGCACTCTTCGGTTTTAGTAAATCAGCCCCATTATTACAATGTAAACGCTACAAACAAATTATTTTTTTCCTTATTAGGATCAAATTCTTACACTGGATCATCAAGTACGATAGCTGGGAACAATGAAGTTCATAGGGATCCAAGAGATAAGAGACTAAAAAGGTAAAAAAAAAAAAAGCAGTGTAAAATTAGTGATATTACAGTATTTTGAGGCAAGATTTGATTCATACTGTGCTTGTTTCATGCAGCCAAGATGGTGATCCTTCTACAACTGGTGGAGCCCCAGAGAGCTTGACCTTTAAGGAGCGCCAGCGCCTCTTCTCTCATGGCCAGGATGTGTCCAACAAAGTTAAAGCTTCTCGCAAACTAATGGAACTGGAAAATGAGCTAAATACAAAATGATCCTTGTGTTTTACTATAAGGCACCTTATAGTTTAAACAATATATATATTCTAATCAAAGGACTAAAGTGGGTGGGATGACAAAAGTGTAAAAGGGAGGAATATAAATATATATATTTTTTCTGTAAAGAGTGATTTTATGAGTCATTTATTTTGAGACTGTTGATTTGAAACCTAGAGATACTGCAATAACAAGAATCATCTAGTTCCTTCCAAACTGATTTTAAGGTTTGCGAATCTCAAGTACTATTTATGTGATTTTTGTTGCTATTATCATATGGACACATTTGAAAAATTTTGGAATCCTGGCACAAGCTGATAGCGATTAAAAAGAAAAAAAAAAAAAAAAGAGCCTGTGATGAACTGCTGAAGGCCTTCCACTGTAAATGTCAAAGTGAATATTACAGTACTGTGGAAGCCTGCACCAAATCTTGTAAATGTTTAATACTCTTTTGCACATTGGATTATTTTCCCTCCCTTTGTGTCATATCTGTCTAAATATTTTACTGACAGTTTTTTTCAGAGTACATTTTGGAGCAAGGAAAAAGTTTGGGGGAGGGATTAAAGGGGGAACTCCACTATACGGTTGCTTCCTTGTCGCCGGTGTAAAAATCTGCACATTGGATCTCCAAGGGATGCATTAAATAGACTGATCTTTGTAATAGAAAAGTTTTTTTTATAGTAAAAATGCATCTAATGTTAATATCTTTAATTGGTTAGGCTTTTGCTTACAGACACTGGACTACAATTGATATTTTTCAAGTTATTGTACATTTTACAGTTCTAGCAATTATCTTTCAGATACAGAATAAACAAACAGTTGAAAATTCTGAAATAATGAGTCAGTACATATTTTTATCACCGATCATTTTCCTTTTAAGGGGGTGTCATTCTTGGGCTGGCAATCACCACTGCTTTTAACAATTTTAAGTCCATAAGCACTTAAAAAGGCTAAGGCAATAGGGCTATAATTAAATTTCACATTTTATTGAAAATATGGACTTTGTGAAAAGTCAATGTACTCTGCTACAATGGAGTTGTTTGTAAAAATATACAGTAAGAATGAATTGATATTGAAAATCTGTATTAAAACCTTTTGTTTTAATTTTGCAATTTAACTTTTTTTTTTCTGTTGCAAATATATGTATAATTGGTCTGTGTTTTGGACATGAACACGTCTAAGTATTTTGATGAATAGACCTTCAGAAAAGTGTGGTCTTATTTTCATTTAAAAGATGCACCTAATTAAATTGCGTTTAATTCTTAACTTCAAAGTAAAGTTTGTCATTTTTAATCTTCTAATCTCCTAAAGCTCTCTCTGCTTTTAGTTTTTAGTGATATCTGTCCAACTAAAGACTGAAGGAAGTCCATTAATCTTTTCTTTTTGTTTTTAAAGGGAACAAATTGGTTTTATGTATAAAACAATGAATGTGACATTCCAAAACATTCACTTTGGAATAATCCTCCCGGTGCACATGTTTTAAATTAGTGATTAATTTACCCACAGTGAATGGGCAATGTCATATTCACTGCTTGATTAGTATGCCTCTAATCTTTCAATTCAATATACATGTAAAAGATTAGCTTGATGTAAAAATGTGTGTTAAACACCTTGTTTCAATGTTTAGTTTGTAAGTATATATAAATATGGGGCTGTCATATTTGATCAATACAATACTCTGCGTTTTGTTTCGCATATTCCAAAAACCATAGGCTTTAACCCTTTCACTGCTGTGGATGCATCGGTTATGTAGGCACCAACACGTAAACAAACTCCCAGCCACTATATCAGCCAGGAGTCTGTTTACATTGTTGCTGCTGGCTTTGTATTAGAGCTGATTTAGCCTCCAAAGCTGCCTGATCACTTCAACATTTAAATAGAAGTGCAACCCCCCCCCCCCATGTGTCCTGAGCTTACTGTCTCTCCCGGGTGCTGATTTTCCCTGCGTAGTTTGAACCCAGAAGCACTTAGCTCTGAGCATTTATGGTTGCAGAGCTGTCAAGCAGTCTGTGCTCAGTCAGCTTCAACAGAGTGCGGAGGTGACATTAGGGGACTAATAATCTTCTTAAGGTGACCTGTCACATGTCACAGGCTTGTTGGCAACCTTGTAATAGCAATAGAAAAAGTTATAATAACTACACTTTTGTTGAGAAAAAAAAACATTCCCTTTGGGAGATCTATGTACATTTAGAAGGATTTTAACCAACTTTGTTGAAGATTCCTACCTTTTTGTTATTCTGAAGAAATCCCTGTGTGCTTGTTTATGTCCATGTGGGAAAGTGGATCTAATGAGAGTAATTTCATTATCAACCAGCTGCTGCACCTGCAGGGCTCTGAGGAAAATTGCAGGGTCTGCATTCCTTTAGATGTGGTTTCCTTTTGGGAGTATCTCTCAAAAATTACTTTTGTTGCAAGGGATGCCTGAAATCTGACTTGTATCTTAGTGTAGACTTCTGGGAAAATGAGTGAGCTAATCAAACAAGCAGGAAATTATATTCCTGGGGATGTTCTGTACACATTCTGTGTACAGAACATCTCCAGGTAGTCATATTGCATTTTACAGAAAATTCCAGAGCTGCAGATTATGTACAGAAATGTAATTTTTAATAACATTCAATTACAATATGACTTGTGTCGCAATTGTATATGCTAGATTTTTTTACTTTTTTTTGCTATTTTTTTTCTCCACGAAATCTGAGTTACCCTTTTAAGTAAAAAAAAAAAAAAAAAAAAAGAAATTAAAAAAAAAATTATACATTAGTAAAAAAAAACCACCCCCAACATTTTTGTTTAATCCTCCCTGCCCCCATATTTTATTTATTTCAGGTACTTGTATAGCGTCGTCAATTTATGCAGTGCTTTACATATACATTCACATCAGTCCCTGTCCTCAAGGAGCTTACAATCTAAGGTCCCAAACTCACATTCATACATACATACCTACCAGCATGTCTTTGGAGTGTGAAAGGAAACCAGAGTACCGGGAGGAAACCCACGCAGGCACAAGGGAGAACATACAAACTCCAGGCAGGTAGTGTCTAACCACTACACCACTGTTCTGCCCAATGTGTACACCTACAGACGCAAACCCCACATACCAGGTGTACATGAAAATTACAATTGCGCCACACATGCTAGGTGTCACCTTGATTGCCAAAGGCAACCCCTCCCTTTTTGGCTGCAACAGCCTACACCCTTTTGGAAAGGTTTTCCATACAATTTTGGCGTGTCCAAAGAAATTTATGCCCCTTCAGCCAAAGTAAACATTTGTGAGGTCAGGTCATAGTTGGCATTCCAGCTCACTCCAAAGACTTGAAATAGGCTTGAGGTCAGTTCACTATGCAGGACACTCTAGCTGCTTCACATTAAACTGGACAAACCCATGCTAATATGGACCATGCTGCAACAGAATAGGGCCCTCCCTAACTGTTGCAATAAGGCTGGATGCACACAACTGTCTAAAATGTCTTTGCTGTAGTCTTTACTGGAATAACCTGAATTCAATAATTAGAAGTGGTATCTATGATATACAGTGGGGACGGAAAGTATTCAGACCCCCTTACATTTTTCACTCTTTGTTATATTGCAACCATTTGCTAAAATCATTTAAGTTCATTTTTTTCCTCATTAATGTACACACAGCACCCCATATTGACAGAAAAACACAGAATTGTTGACATTTTTGCAGATTTATTAAAAAAGAAACACTGAAATATCACATGGTCCTAAGTATTCAGACCCTTTGCTGTGACACTCATATTTAACTCAGGTGCTGTCCATTTCTTCTGATCATCCTTGATGGTTCTACACCTTCATTTGAGTCCAGCTGTGTTTGATTATACTGATTGGACTTGATTAGGAAAGCCACACACCTGTCTATATAAGACCTTACAGCTCACAGTGCATGTCAGAGCAAATGAGAATCATGAGGTCAAAGGAACTGCCTGAAGATCTCAGAGACAGAATTGTAGCAAGGCACAGATCTGGCCAAGGTTACAAAAACATTTCTGCTGCACTTAAGGTAACTAAGAGCACAGTGGCCTTCATAATCCTTAAATGGAAGACGTTTGGGACGACCAGAACCCTTCCTAGAGCTGGCCATCCAGCCAAACTGAGCTATTGGGGAAGAAGAGCCTTGGTGAGAGAGGTAAAGAAGAACCCAAAGATCACTGTGGCTGAGCTCCAGAAATGCAGTCAAGAGATGGGAGAAAGTTGTAGAAAGTCACCCATCACTGCAGCCCTCCACCAGTCAGGGCTTTATGGCAGAGTGGCCCGACGGAAGCCTCTCCTCAGTGCAAGACACATGAAAGGCCGCATGGAGTTTTCTAAAAAAAAACACCTGAAGAACTCCAAGATAGTGAGAAATAAGATTCTTTGGTCTAATGAGACCAAGATAGAACTTTTTGGCCTTAATTCTAAGCGGTATGTGTGGAGAAAACCAGGCACTGCTCATCACCTGTCCAATACAGTCCCAACAGTGAAGCATGGTGGTGGCAGCATCATGCTGTGGGGGTGTTTTTCAGCTGCAGGGACAGGAAGACTGGTTGCCATCGAGGGAAAGATGAATGCGGCCAAGTACAGGGGTATCCTGGATGAAAACCTTCTCCAGAGTGCTCAGGACCTCAGACTGGGCCGAAGGTTTACCTTCCAAAAAGACAATGACCCTAAGCACACAGCTAAAATAACGAAGGAGTGGCTTCACAACAACTCCGTGACTGTTCTTGAATGGCCCAGCCAGAGCCCTGACTTAAACCCAATTGAGCATCTCTGGAGAGAAATGGCTGTCCACCAACGTTTACCATCGAACCTGACAGAACTGGAGAGGATCTGCAAGGAGGAATGGCTGTATTAGATCAAAAGGGTGCTTCTACTAATTCCTGAGCAAAGAGTCTGAATACTTAGGACCATGTGATATTTCAGTTTTTCTTTTTTAATAAATCTGCAAAAATGTCAACAATTCTGTGTTTTTCTGTCAATATGGGGTGCTGTGTGTACATTAATGAGGAAAAAAATGAACTTAAATGATTTTAGCAAATGTCTGCAATATAACAAAGAGTGAAAAAATTTAAGGGGGTCTGAATGCTTTCCGTTACTACTGTATCTTATCTCGGCCATAAAAAAAAAATCTGAATATAGAGGTTATATTTGCCTGGCTGTTATGCTTTTCAAATGTCTTAATTGCTTTCTGAGTATGCAGGACTTTACTCAAACTTTCTAATCTGCATGCTTGTTCAGGGTCAATGACTCAGTGCTTTGAATCCACAGCTCTATAAAGGTTCAGCAATGACATACTCCTAATTCTTTCACTACAGGTTTCTTTAGGCAGAAAACAGAGTATTAGCATTAAAGTCGCTGAGTATCCCTTGAGTGCGTATTCTACAAATCACTACATTTGTTTCATAACCAAAAATAGAAAATGGCAGTCATACTTTAGGGTAAACCCTGAAATAATAAAAAAAAGAAAATGTGCTAATGAAAATAAACTACACACCCAGCGCTTGGATATTATATTCTGACAGGGATTCAGCAACAGTGATCGACAAAAGTTTGACAACATGTCCATTTGACAGATTTCAGTCTAATGTTCAACTTCTGTCAAACGGGAAACCCTACACACTGATCAAAGTTCGATCCATCTATGGCCATCTTTACATCAAGCTATCATAAAAACAAAGCCCAAAATGTTTTGTTTTTTCAAATGTTCAGCTAAACTATCATGAGCAACAACATCTAATGGATGGAGAGCTTCTAAGTCACTGTCTGAGAACAAGTGGTTCTCTCTTTAAACAGGCTAACTAGCGGTAAATTTCTTACATCAGTCTGTTATTGATTTGAATTATTTACCTTGTCTGAACAGAGCAGTTCTTTCCACAAGTCAAAAAACGTAGTACAGTTTATGAAGGTCTGAAACTGCACAAAATAAGTTTAAATTTATTCTGAAAAATTAGATATTTTCCTAACAAAGTGTCCGAATTCACAATTTTTTCTGACTGGCTATTTATTAAAGACACGTGTGTGTGTGTGTGTGTTTGTTTTTTTTTTTCCTGGCCTAATCTGAAGTTGACTTTCTGTACAAGAAGACAATGGCTCGTCAAAAGCAGAGTGTAAACAACAGCTAAGCAAATTGCGTGAATCCATGGAAATCTTGTGTCTTGAGATAGTTTACACTACTTGCCATTACAGACCTACAGTCTGTACTCTACTCTGGCTCCTGCACTGACTAATCTAGTTCATCTTTTCCACTCCACAATTGCCCTCTCCCAACCATTTATATGTCATTGTTTATATACTGAAGAAAACTTGTCTCAACCTTCTATACCGGGGAAATGCAATTAGCGGACCTGCAGCTGTTGCAAAACTACAAGTCCCATCGTGCATCTGCCTCTGGGTGTCATGCTTGTGGCTGTCAGAGTCTTGCTATGCCTCATGGGACTTGTAGTTCTGCAACAGCTGGAGGTCCGCTAATTGCATATCCCTGTTCTATACCATCTAGCTACCTAGTTTCTCTTTTCCAATATGCACGCATTTGCTTACTTTTGATTCCTAAGGACTAAATACCCTATTGTATCTTGCACCCTGCAAGTAGTTTGATCCCTGTGCTGACTGTGTCTCTTAAAACTGTAGTTCTAAAAACAGGCCTTGTGTAATGGGTGACATAGCAGTGCATATTTACAAGACACAGTGAATGTTTCACTGCATTCAAGCCTTAACCCCTGCATGACCAAGGCTGAAACAGACCCTATTGCCCAAGCCCAATTTGGCAACTTTGACATGTGTTAGTAGTTGTGATATGTACTGATTATGTACGTGTAACCAGATGGTTTATTCCTTGTTTTTTTTTTTTTTTTTCAGGACAAATTTGGGCTTTCATTTGGTTGCAAATGGTAATCTCCTGATTTTTAATTTTTTTTTAAATTTTTTTTTTTTTAACCACTTGACGAGCGCCTCACGCCGATGTACGTCGGCAAGGTGGCACGGACAGGCAAAATCACGTACATGTACGTGATTTGCCTTCCGCGGGTGGGGGGTCCAATCGCCCGAGGCCCGAGGCGGTCGTCTTTTGTCCCACGGCGATCGGAGGTGAGGGGGAGGCCATCCGTTCGTGGCCCCCCCCTCGCGATCGCCGCCGGCCAATCGAATCATTCCTTTGCTGCTGTATGCTAAACAGCAGCAAAGGAAATGTCATCTCTCCTCGGCTCGGTAATTTCCGTTCCGGCCCGAGGAGAGAAGACATGTGAGTGAGTGCACAACACTACACACACACAGTAGAACATGCCAGGCACACAAAACACCCCGATTTTTTTTTTTTTTTCTGATTACTGCATTGGTGTCAGTTTGTGGCAGTTACAGTGTTGGGACAGTTACTGTTACCCCCCTTTAGGTCTAGGGTACCCCCCTAACCCCCCCCTAATAAAGTTTTAACCCCTTGATCACCCCGTCACCAGTGTCGCTAAGCGATCATTTTTCTGATCGCTGTATTAGTGTCGCTGGTGACGCTAGTTAGGGACGTAAATATTTAGGTTCGCCGTCAGCGTTTTATAGCGTCAGGGACCCCCATATACTACCAAATAAATGTTTTAACCCCTTGATGGCCCCCTAGTTAACCCTTTCACCACTGATCACCGTATAAGTGTTACGGGTGACGCTGGTTAGTTCTTTTAATTTTTATAGTGTCAGGGCACCCGCCATTTATTACCGAATAAAGGTTTAGCCCCCTGATCGCCCGGCGGTGATATGCGTCGCCCCAGGCAGCGTCAGATTAGCGCCAGTAGCACTAACACCCACGCACGCAGCATACACCTCCCTTAGTGGTATAGTATCTGAACGGATCAATATCTGATCCGATCAGATCTATACTAGCGTCCCCAGCAGTTTAGGGTTCCCAAAAACGCAGTGTTAGCGGGATCAGCACAGATACCTGCTAGCACCTGCGTTTTGCCCCTCCGCCCGGCCCAGCTCAGCCCACCCAAGTGCAGTATCGATCGATCACTGTCACTTACAAAAGACTTAACGCATAACTGCAGCGTTCGCAGAGTCAGGCCTGATCCCTGCGATCGCTAACCGTTTTTTTGGTAGCGTTTTGGTGAACTGGCAAGCACCAGCGGCCTAGTACACCCCGGCCGTAGTCAAACCAGCACTGCAGTAACACTTGGTGACGTGGCGAGTCCCATAAGTGCAGTTCAAGCTGGTGAGGTGGCGAGCACAAGTAGTGTCCCGCTGCCACCAAAAAGACAAACACAGGCCCGTCGTGCCCATAATGCCCTTCCTGCTGCATTCGCCAATCCTAATTGGGAACCCACCGCTTCTGCAGCGCCCGTACTTCCCCCATTCACATCCCCAACCAAATGCAGTCGGCTGCATGAGAGGCATTTTCTTTATGTCCTCCCGAGTACCCCTACCCAGCGAACCCCCCCAAAAAAGATGTGTCTGCAGCAAGCGCGGATATAGGCATGACACCCACTATTATTGTCCCTCCTGTCCTGACAATCCTGGTTTTTGCATTGGTGAATGTTTTGAACGCTACCATGCACTAGTTGAGTATTAGCGTAGGGTACAGCATTGCACAGACTAGGCACACTTTCACAGGGTCTCCCAAGATGCCATCGCATTTTGAGAGACCTGAACCTGGAACCGGTTACAGTTATAAAAGTTAGTTACAAAAAAAGTGTAAAAAAAAAAAATATATATAAAATAAAAAAAAATAGTTGTCGTTTTATTGTTCTCTCTCTCTCTATTCTCTCTATTGTTCTGCTCTTTTTTACTGTATTCTATTCTGCAATGTTTTATTGTTATGTTTTATCATGTTTGCTTTTCAGGTATGCAATTTTTTATACTTTACCGTTTACTGTGCTTTATTGTTAACCATTTTTTTGTCTTCAGGTACGCCATTCACAACTTTGAGTGGTTATACCAGAATGATGACTGCAGGTTTAGGTATCATCTTGGTATCATTCTTTTCAGCCAGCGGTCGGCTTTCATGTAAAAGCAATCCTAGCGGCTAATTGGCCTCTAGACTGCTTTTACAAGCCGTGGGAGGGAAAGCCCCCCCCCCACCGTCTTCCGTGTTTTTCTCTGGCTCTCCTGTCTCAACAGGGAACCTGAAAATGCAGCCGGTGATTCAGCCAGCTGACCATAGAGCTGATCAGAGACCAGAGTGGCTCCAAACATCTCTATGGCCTAAGAAACCGGAAGCTACGAGCATTTTATGACTTAGATTTCGCCGGATGTAAATAGCGCCATTGGGAAATTGGGGAAGCATTTTATCACACCGATCTTGGTGTGGTCAGATGCTTTGAGGGCAGAGGAGAGATCTAGGGTCTAATAGACCACAATTTTTTCAAAAAAGAGTACCTGTCACTACCTATTGCTATCATAGGGGATATTTACATTCCCCGAGATAACAATAAAAATGATTAAAATAAAAATGAAAGGAACAGTTTAAAAATAAGATAAAAAAGCAAAAAAATAATAAAGAAAAAAAAAAAAGCACCCCTGTCGCCCCCTGCTCTCGCGCTAAGGCGAACGCAAGCGGCGGTCTGTCGTCAAACGTAAACAGCAATTGCACCATGCATGTGAGGTATCACCGCAAAGGTTAGATCGAGGGCAGTAATTTTTGCAGTAGACCTCCTCTGTAAATCTAAAGTGGTAACCTGTAAAGGCTTTTAAAGGCTTTTAAAAATGTATTTATTTTGTTGCCACTGCACGTTTGTGCGCAATTGTAAAGCATGTCATGTTTGGTATCCATGTACTCGGCCTAAGATCATCTTTTTTATTCCATCAAACATTTGGGCAATATAGTGTGTTTTAGTGCATCAAAATTTAAAAAAGTGTGTTTTTTCCCCAAAAAATGCGTTTGAAAAATCGCTGCGCAAATACTGTGTGAAAAAAAAAATGAAACACCCACCATTTTAATCTGTAGGGCATTTGCTTTAAAAAAATATTTAATGTTTGGGGGTTCAAAGTAATTTTCTTGCAAAAAAAAAAAAACTTTTTCATGTAAACAATAAGTGTCAGAAAGGGCTTTGTCTTCAAGTGGTTAGAAGATTGGGTGATGTGTGACATAAGTTTCTAAATGTTGTGCATAAAATGCCAGGACAGTTCAAACCCCCCCCCCCCCCCAAATGACCCCATTTTGGAAAGTAGACACCCCAAGCTATTTGCTGAGAGGCATGTCGAGTCCATGGAATATTTTATATTGCGACACAAGTTGCGGGAAAGAGACAAATTTTTTTTTTTTTTGCACAAAATTGTCACTAAATGATATATTGCTCAAACATGCCATGGGAATATGTGAAATTACACCCCAAAATACATTCTGCTGCTTCTCCTGAGTACGGGGATACCACATGTGTGAGACTTTTTGGGAGCCTAGCCGCGTACGGAACCCCGAAAACCAAGCACCGCCTTCAGGCTTTCTAAGGGCGTGAATTTTTGATTTCACTCTTGACTGCCTATCACAGTTTCGGAGGCCATGGAATGCCCAGGTGGCACAAAACCCCCCCAAATGACCCCATTTTGGAAAGTAGACACCCAAAGCTATTTGCTGAGAGGTATAGTGAGTATTTTGCAGACCTCACTTTTTGTCACAAAGTTTTGAAAATTGAAAAAAGAAAAAAAAAAAAGTTTTTTCTTGTCTTTCTTCATTTTCAAAAACAAATGAGAGCTGCAAAATACTCACCATGCCTCTCAGCAAATAGCTTGGGGTGTCTACTTTCCAAAATGGGGTCATTTGGGGTGGTTTTGTGCCACCTGGGCATTCCATGGCCTCCGAAACTGTGATAGGCAGTGAAGAGTGAAATCAAAAATTTTCACCCTTAGAAATCCTGAAGGCGGTGATTGGTTTTCGGGGCCCCGTACGCGGCTAGGCTCCCAAAAAGTCCCACACATGTGGTATCCCCATACTCAGGAGAAGCAGCAGAATGTATTTTGGGGTGCAATTCCATATATGCCCATGGCCTGTGTGAGCAATATATCATTTAGTGACAACTTTTTGTAAATATTTTTTTTTTTTTTGTCATTATTCAATCACTTGGGACAAAAAAAAAATATGCAATGGGTTCAATATGCCTCTCAGCAATTTCCTTGGGGTGTCTACTTTCCAAAATGGGGTCATTTGTGGGGGTTTTGTACTGCCCTGCCATTTTAGCACCTCAAGAAATGACATAGGCAGTCATAAACTAAAAGCTGTGTAAATTCCAGAAAATGTACCCTAGTTTGTAGATGCTATAACTTTTGCGCAAACCAATAAATATACGCTTATTGACTTTTTTTTACCAAAGACATGTGGCCGAATACATTTTGGCCTAAATGTATGACTAAAATTGAGTTTATTGGATTTTTTTTTATAACAAAAAGTAGAAAATATTTTTTTTTTCAAAATTTTCGGTCTTTTTCCGTTTATAGCGCAAAAAATAAAAACCGCAGAGGTGATCAAATACCATCAAAAGAAAGCTCTATTTGTGGGAAGAAAAGGACGCAAATTTCGTTTGGGTACAGCATTGCATGACCGCGCAATTAGCAGTTAAAGCGACGCAGTGCCAAATTGGAAAAAGACCTCTGGTCCTTAGGCAGCATAATGGTCCGGGGCTCAAGTGGTTAAAGAAAAACTGCCTCAAAATTAGTAAAAAAAAAATTTTTTTTTTCATTTAGCCTTATATTTTAACGCCGGTACCATAACCCACCGCCAAAAAAACATGCAATATAAATTCTCCTCCTAATGATTGTGGGAATACCATATATGTGTCCCTTATTTGTTCTTTTTACCCATAAATGGGTTAAGATTGATAAAAGTAGGCTAGAAATAATTTAAATTTAGTGTGGAAATGAATATATAATTTTAATTTTTGACCTTAAATACACTTTTTCATTTGTGCTTTAGTACTACCTTGAAGTGGATGTAAACCAGGGGTCACAAACTGGTGGCCCTCCAGCTGTTGTGAAACTACAAGTCCCATCATGCCTCTGCCTGTGGGAGTCATGCTTGTACCTGTCAGCCTTGCAATGCCTCATGGGACTTGTAGTTTTGCAGCAGCTGGAGGGCCACCAGTTTGAGACCCCTGATGTAAACCCTCTCCTATACCCAGTGAAGCGAATAGACTCAGATGATACACAGAGATGAAACAAATCTCCCTACCTAAGTTTTACCTGCTGTCTTCAGCTTGCTATATTTAGAAAGTGCACGTTTTTTTTCTTCCTGTTCAGCACTCGGTGTGGGTTCTTGACGTACACTGTGTGACAGCTGATTGGAGGAAAGGCACACCCCCCCCCCACTCCACATAGGCAGAGGAAGAAAGGAATGTGCAGAGCTGTGCTGTGAATAGAACAGCTCTCTACTAATCTATAGCACACACCCTGACAAATTTCAGACTGGTTTTATCTCGGTTGTCGGAGACACTAGACTCAGGGCTTTGGAGAGAGATAAGAAAACACTACAGATGTGTACCGAGGTCAAATTTCATGAATCAGGTTTACATCCACTTTAAGTATTATGTGCATAGAGCGGCCCCAAACCTCTTCTCGGGTCACCTGCCGGCGCACCTGACTCCTCTCTAGTGCCCCCATGGGGGAACTTGTGCGTGATCGCTCCCGAGCCCTATTGCTGTGTCCATTGGCATAGACCGCAGGACTCTGCCCCGCTCCCTCGTCACTGGCTTTGATTGACAGCACTGGGGGGCAATAGCTCCTGGTGCCCCAGCAAAGCTAGTGAGACATGGAAATGAGGGGAGAGAAGAGCTGCAGATGTGCACAGCCCTTGACCGAATGAGGGCTCAGGTGTGTATAAGGGGGGTGAGGGGCTAAATTCGATGCCTAAACATTTTTTCACCTTGATGCAAGGAATGCATTAAAGTGATTGTAAAGTCTTTTTATTTTGGTTAAAAATAACAAACATGTTATACTTACCTGCCCTGTGTAGTGGGTTTGCACAGAGCAGTCCAGATCCTCCTCTTCTCGGGTCCCTTTTCGGTGCTCCGGGCCCCTCCCTCCTGTTGCATGCCTCCACAGCAAGCAGCATGCTATGGGGGCACCAGAGCTGAGATGCAGCTCCCTGTGTTCATTCAGACATGGAGCTGCGATTGGCCCTGCCCCCTTTCTCTCCTCATTGGCTGACTGACTTTGACAGCTGCAGGAGCCAATGGCGCCGTGCTGCTGTCCCAACCAAAGAGGAGGGGAGTCCCAGGCAGCCGAGACACTGCTGCAACATCGTTGGATCTAGATGGACCTCAGGTGAGTATTAGAGGGGCTGGATAGAATGCATTAAGATAAAAAACCTTGTGCCTTTAAAACCACATGCCGACCAGCCGCTGCAGTTGTACAGAATGGCACGGCTGGGCGAAACTACGTTATGTAACGAGCAAATGCGATTGCCCGGCGGTCTCGCTCACCGTCAGGCTCCCACGATCGCCTCTGAGACGGGGAGAACCCGGAACTGTGTGTGTAAAGTGCACTGAAAGTGCACTTGTAAGTGCAGTCGCTGTAGATCTGAGGGGAAGCTCTGAAATTGGATGAAGCTCTGCCTATTTTATCATCCAATCATGTGCAAGCAAAAATGCTGTTTTTTATTTTCCTTGCATGTCCCCCTCAGATCTACGACTGCACTTCCAAGTGCACTTGTAGTGCAAAGTGGATTTACCTTTAGTAAATAACCCCCATTATCTCTTTCATTATTTGAAAGTATTTTGCTAGCTTTAGAAACTGCAGCTTGGCATTGTATGCTATTATCAAGTTTATGCTCTACCAGAACACCCAGATCCTTCTCAACCATTAAGGGCCCTTTCATACTGTTACGCTTTTTCTGCGTTTTTACCTTGCAAGAAAAACACAGGAAAAATGTTAACTTTAAATCCTATGGGACTTTTCACACCACTGCGCTGTGGGTGTGGTGCATTTTGAAAAGTCCTGCTTGCTGCATCTTTGGCGCAGCTTTGAAAACCGCACCAAAAATGCAGCTTCCCATTGGAATGAATGAAAAATGCACCTGCAATTTTGTGTTGGTGTGTTATTGAGTCACATGTCCAATTTTCACAGGTGTAGGCGGCCCAAAAATGCACCAGAAACGCACAGGAGACGCATCTGAAACACAGCAAAATTGCGGTAAATACATTCTAACCCTAATTTTGCTACAGAACAGTGAGAAAGAAGCCTCACTGCCCAAGTTGTACTCCTAGAATGTATGATGCATGAATGTTTTTAGTCCCCAAGTGCATAACTCTACATTTATCAATATTGCAACTCATTTGCTACATATTTGCCCAATTAAATAGTACATTGAGGTCAGCTTGTAAGTTGAAGATATCCTGTAAAGACGTTATTCCACTACATAGCTTGGTATCTACACATGCTGAAATGGTACTTTAAATCTAAAACTCTATATAATTTATAAATAGGTTAAAAACAATGGGGTCCCAACACTGAACCTTGGGATACACCATTCAGAGTATTAATCATTATTCACTACCCTCAGAATACGGTCTTTGAGGCAGCTTTCTAGCCATTTGCAAACTACATTTTTTAAGCCTATAGACTTTAACTTACATATTAGCTATGTGGGGGAAACTGTGCAAATGCTTTTGCAAGCTCCAAGTATATTCAGCCACTCCTTTGTCAAAGTTTTTGCTTACTTTCTCATTAAATTAAATCAGATTTGTTTGACAACTTCTGTCTTCTGTGAATCCATGCTGTCTGTTGCTTAAAGGATAAGTTTCCCTTTTGAGAACATGTTACATCTGTTTTTAGGGTGGAACATAACATGTTCACACTGCTGCAGCGTCTCTCTGATTTGCTGCTTGTAGTGACAGCGAGCTGGGGATCTTCTCCCCAATCTCGCTGTCAAAATTTTTTAAACTGCCCACCCCATCCACCCACCCCTGTCATTCATTTACAGAGTTCTATGAATGGGAGAACTACAACTGCCGACAGCTTTTGCGGGTGTCGGCTTGTAGTTCTCAAAGAACTACCAGGATGCTCTAGGTAGTTCATTGAGAGCCCATTCACACAGGGGCAACATGACTTGCAGGTCGCCTCGCCGAGGCGACCTGCAAACGACTTCCGCGGCGACTTGCAAAACGACTTCTGTATAGAAGTCTATGCAAGTCGCCCCCAAAGTCGTACAGGAACCTTTTTCTAAGTCGGAGCGACTTGCGTCCTGACAAGTCGTCCCTGTGTGAATGGGCTCTGATGCTTCCTGTCAGTGTGTAACTGCCTGCCTGTACGAGGTATGAGCAGACAGCTTACACAGTCTGCAGGAGTCCTGCATTGCACCAGTGATCTGATCGTGGGTGCAATGCCTTGCAGGCTCCTAGTAAAAAAAAAAAAAAAAAATGCACATTTTTTTTATCTGCAAAAAGATGTGCATTTGTTTATTTATTTTTAAGTTGAACTTCTTTAAAATATTGTTTTCTGGCAAAAACTCTTCTGTGTGGTCTTTTATTAAACTCTTCCCATCTATAGACATTTACCTGGTTTGTAGTTATTTGGTAAAGGATTTGATTAGATGGACTTTTTTCAACCTGACTAACTATGATCCCATTTTAAACATAGGCACCACATCAGCCATGTGCCAATCCAGTGGTATCATGCCAGTCATTAAAGAGTCCCAAAAATTATTAGAAACAATGGCTTTAAAATAACAGAGCTCAGCTCTTTGAGGATATGTGGATGCATGTCCAGGTGTTTTATTCACTTTTATTGTGTCTAAATATTTTGGAACATATACATTTTGCGACTTTATGGTTCTTTTGGGGCTGTGTCAATACCGTTCCCAGTAGGGACTTGAGCTCCCCCCATTTTCCTTTGTATACACAGAGCTAAAGAAGGTACCGTATTTTTCTGTGTATAAGACGCTATTTTTTCCTAAAATAATAGCCTGAAAATCGAGCGGCGTCTTATACACGGTCAGTCAGCCTGGGAGACAGCCGCGCAGCTGCGTCGCTGCCCATAGCTTATCAAACGGCTTCCTCCAATCACGAGCCGTATGTAACTGACGTCAGCTGGAGCTGGAGGTGAGGGGGGAAGTGGAGAGTGCGCAGATGCAGCAGGGACCGGAGTGTTCTGAGCCCAAGATGTCAGAAAATACAAAAGTACCGTATATACTCGAGTATAAGTCGTCCCGAGTATAAGTCGAGACCCCTAATTTACCACAAAAAACTGGGAAAAATGTATTGACCCGAGTATAAGTCAAGGGTGAGAAATGGCAGAGGGTCAACAATGCCCATCTGCAGCTGCATGCCTCCCTGTGTCCTGTGCAGCCTACCTGTACCCTGTACATGTGTCCTGTACATGTGTGTGTGTCCTGTACATGTCCTGTGTCCTGTACATGTCCTGTGTCTTGTACATGTCCTGTGTCCTGTACATGTCCTGTGTGCATGTGTCCTGTGTGCATGTGCAGCCTACCTGTGTCCTGTGTCCCTGTGTGCATGTGTCCTGTGTGCATGTGCAGCCTACCTGTGTCCTGTGCAGCCTCCCTGTGGCGATCTCCATCCTCCCTGTGGCGATCTCCATCCTCAAACGGCGGCCGGCGTGTGATGATAGTGTTCGGCGGCCATTCCACAGTTCAAAAGCCGCGCCTCCTCCTCGTCTGTGATAGGCTGACCGCTGACTGCCTATCACGGACATTCTCTCATTCTCATACCACGGACGAGGATGAGAGAATGTCCGTGATAGGCTGTACACTGACAGCTGTTCAGCCTATCACAGATGGGCAGGAGGCGCGGCTTTTGAAAGCTGCAATAGCCGGCGAACAGTATCATTACACGCCGGCCGCCGTCTGCCTGCATGACACGCTGATCATGCAGACAGACGGCAGGGACTCGAGTATAAGTCGAAGGGACACTTTCAGCCCAAAAAAAAGGGCTGAAAAATTCGACTTATACTCGAGTATATACGGTAAGTGATTGTCTTACTCTGCAAAATTCAGACCAAATGTAGCCAGCTATGCAAAAGAGCATAGGAATAGAGCTGCAGATAAACAGTTTGTAGCTCCCTCCACTGAGTGTATAATCAGACAGTGGAGTAAACAGGACGAACCCTGCATAATATGCTGGTATTTAAACATTAACTGTAATTACTAAATAAACATGTGTTCTGTTTTACCTATGTTTAAAATATTGAATTCTTAATTTTGGGTTGAAAAAGTGGGGGGCGTCTTGTACATGGGGGCGTCTTATACACGGAAAAATACGGTATTTTAATACACTTGCCTTCTCTTTGTCCCCAGTCACAAAATCTAAATTACTGTATCTTGGCTTACATGCTCAGAACTGACCTATTGTTATGTTTGAAGAATTTTAGGTGTTTGTCCAACTCTTTTATTTTTTATTTTTTATTTTTTTTTACAACCTGTCATTTATTTAGAATTTTTGCAGGCTTGATTTCCATTTTACATATTCTGTTATTATGCTGTTATATGATGATTGTATTGCTTCATTTTTATATTTTTAAATGCTCTTTTCTTAATATTATAGCTTCTCTAACTTTGGACGTGAGCCACATAGGTTTTATTTTTAGCCTTTTAAACTTGTTGACCATGGGAATACATATTTTGCAGTGTGTTTGTGTACAGTCAAATTGAAACATTCCCATTTCTATACTGTGTACTTTGATGACAGGTGTAAATTGTGATCATAGAACAATTCCCTGACACCTGAGTGTAAATGTTACTATCATTCGTACCATTCGTCACAACCCTTTTTTTTCAGGCAGTCCCCATTCTCTGGAATTACAGTACCATGATCATCCTAGAAGACTACTACCGTTAAAATATATAAACAATACATTAGAACTAACCTGTTTTTTTATCTAGAGATTCTTCATCTTAATCAGTCATTATCTGGTAAATAGCTGAAATTCTCACCCAGCCCCTGCCTTTTTCCTTACCTACTGTATATGTTACTGTACTACAGAGATTGCAAGCTTAATAAAGTGTTACTAAACCCACAACAGTCAGTCTTTATATGCAGTAAAGCATGCTTGTCATACTCACTGTGGAACCTAAGGAGTTAATCATGTGTATTGTGTAAAAACACTGTTTTATTCTGTCTTCTCTGATCCTCCCCTTTTTTTTACTATCCCCAATCCATCTGCTGATAGTACAGAGCCTTTGAGGCACTCTCCACATGTTCAGTTTGGTGAGTATTGCTAGGTTTTTTGCTTTTTTTTTGGGGGGGGGGGGTGCATGTGATCAGCACAGGGTCAATCAGCACTGTCCAGACAGAGGGTCAGGGGCCCTGCAGCCTCATAGGACAGTCACAGGAGAATGAAAGCTCCTCCCAGACACTGATAGAAGTCATAAGACTGATACATACTACTGATGAGAAACTGTATTTAGCAGTTTATATTTACTAAAATAATTGCATTTCCATACTCTGTGTACTGTGGGAGACCAGATATAATGAATGCAGGGTCCTGGGTTTAGTAACACTTTAACTCAGGCCATTTCTCCTCTTTTGTCTTAGTTTGCACCCTTTTATTTTTTTATGTAGAATGCTTATGTTGGCTGTTCTATTATAAAGATTAACAATAAATGACATGGCTTGATGATAAATTGTGAATTATGTGACAGTTCTTCATTTTTCTATTTTTAATAGGAGTGCAAATGGTTATTATCAAAGGTTTTTTTGTGATGACTGAGATCTCTAGAGTTGCTCAGGGAAGCACAATTGCTAAAAGTCTTTGATTTCTTAGAGATAGCCAAAGCTTTTAAAGATTTGTTCTCCCAATTTTTTTTTTTTTTTTTAAGATGCATAATACATTTATTTTTTTTCCATTTACTAATAATGAACAGCAGTATTGTACACACAAATAGTGTTTTTTTTTCCATATTCAAAATTGCATTTAAAATTAAGCATACATTATATACCTCAGCAGCAATGTGTCCCTGGGGATTGGAGTAAAATATTAGTGTTTAATACACATAATCCTTATTTCTAATAATCTAATAATACAGTATGTTTCTCTTCATTTGAATGGTTAAAAAAGCCCAGATGTTAAAGTGTGTGAGGAGCCAAAGCTTTTCATTTTAGTTTTGGATCCAGTTGGGAAGGGGTTAAATCCCCCTTTTTTGTAGTCTGTGTCCAGTAAGGGAGATTTCTGGTCTCTTTCTAAAGCCTCGTACACACGGTACGATTGTTGGCCAACCGAGCGTGTGATTTTTGTCAAAAGGGCGTGTGCCAGGATCTTGTCTTGCATACTAACGGTACACAATTGTCGTGCCACAAACACAAACTTAGTGACGTACTACGAGGAATTTCAGCTCTTAAGCACCACCTTTTGGGCCCCTTCTGTTAATTTCATGTTTGGTGAGCATTGATTCCAAGCATGCGTGTTTGTACCTTTGACTTTTGTGCAACGGATTTGTGTACTGACCATGCGAAAATCTGACGTCAAACCGCTGTCCGCCGAAAATTTACTAGCCTGTCATCCAACATTTGTTGGTGAAAAATTGGACAACAATTGTCAAAAGGAGCGTACTAAGATTTTAGGACAACACTCTGTCAACAGACAATCCCCTGCCAACAATCGCATTGTGTGTGCGAGACTTAACACTACATATCCCAGTGAGACAACAGATAATGAAAGGAAATTTCTACTAAGTGAGAATTCCTCTGAGACCCTTTTTGGGACAGGTGTCCCTATTAGAAAACTCCCATTCAGGTGACTACATTTTACATTTCCTATCACTTTTTAAGAAGTACCAAAGCAAACATTTGAGGAACAATGTATATTTTTTTGGTATTTACAGTGGCTTGCGAAAGTATTCGGCCCCCTTGAACTTTTCAACCTTTTGCCACATTTCAGGCTTCAAACATAAAGATATAAAATTTTTATTTTTTGTGAAGAATCACCAACAAGTGGGACACAATTGTGAAGTGGAACGAAATCTTTTGGATTTTTGAAACTTTTTTAACAAATAAAAAAATGAAAAGTGGGGCGTGCAAAATTATTCGGCCCCCTTGCGTTAATACTTTGTAGAGCCACCTTTTGCTGCGATTACAGCTGCAAGTCGCTTGGGGTATGTCTCTATCAGTTTTGCACATCGAGAGACTGAAATTCTTGCCCATTCTTCCTTGCAAAACAGCTCGAGCTCAGTGAGGTTGGATGGAGAGCGTTTGTGAACAGCAGTTTTCAGCTCTTTCCACAGATTCTCGATTTGGATTCAGGTCTGGACTTTGACTTGGCCATTCTAACACCTGGATACGTTTATTTGTGAACCATTCCTTTGTAGATTTTGCTGTATGTTTGGGATCATTGTCTTGTTGGAAGATAAATCTCCGTCCCAGTTTCAGGTCTTTTGCAGACTCCAACAGGTTTTCATCCAGAATGGTCCTGTATTTGGCTGCATCCATCTTCCCCTCAATTTTAACCATCTTCCCTGTCCCTGCTGAAGAAAAGCAGGCCCAAACCATGATGCTGCCACCACCATGTTTGACAGTGGGGATGGTGTGTTGAGTGTGATGAGCTGTGTTGCTTTTACGCCAAACATATCGTTTTGCATTGTGGCCAAAAAGTTGGATTTTGGTTTCATCGGACCAGAGCACCTTCTTCCACATGTTTGGTGTGTCTCCCAGGTGGCTTGTGGCAAACTTTAGACAAGACTTTTTATGGATATCTTTGAGAAATGGCTTTCTTCTTGCCACTCTTCCATAAAGGCCAGATTTGTGCAGTGTACGACTGATTGTTGTCCTATGGACAGACTCTCCCACCTCAGCTGTAGTTCTCTGCAGTTCATCCAGAGTGATCATGGGCCTCTTGGCTGCATCTCTGATCAGTCTTCTCCTTGTCTGAGCTGAAAGTTTAGAGGGACAGCCAGGTCTTGGTAGATTTGTAGTGGTCTGATACTCCTTCCATTTCAAAATGATCGCTTGCACAGTGCTCCTTGGGATGTTTAAAGCTTGGGAAATCTTTTTGTATCCAAATCCGGCTTTAAACATCTCCACAACAGTATTACGGACCTGCCTGGTGTGTTCCTTGGTCTTCATGATGCTCTCTGCGCTTTCAACAAAACCCTGAGACTATCACAGAGCAGGTGCATTTATACAGAGACTTGATTACACACAGGTGGATTCTATTTATCACCATCAGTCATTTAGGACAACATTGGATCATTCAGAGATCCTCGCTGAACTTCTGGAGTGAGTTTTCTGCGCTGAAAGTAAAGGGGCCGAATAATTTTGCACGCACCACTTTTCAGTTTTTTAATTGCTAAAAAAGTTTAAAATATCCAATAGATTTCGTTCCACTTCACAATTGTGTCCCACTTGTTGGTGATTCTTCACAAAAAATTAAAATTTTATATCTTTATGTTTGAAGCCTGAAATGTGGCAAAAGGTTGAAAAGTTCAAGGGGGCCGAATACTTTCGCAAGCCACTGTATATTTCATTGTAAGCTCCTTTAATAAAAACATACAAAATGTATCTTATATATGGCTAGCCAGGAAGATTTTTAAAGGGCCACAGACTGAAACAAAATCTTTGGCCCTATCAATGACTATTTGATTAACCACTTCAATACCCGCCCATAGTCATATGACGTCCACAGATGGGATCTCCCATCCTGGGTGGGCGTCATATGACGCCCTGGGATTCCCGGCCGCCTAGGGGGCGCGCGCGCGCCGCCGCGTTCCTCGGGACCCGGTGCGTGTGCCCGGCGGCCGCGATGTCCGCCGGGCACCCGTGATTGCCGGTTAACCGGACCGGCATGTGGATCTGTGTGTGTAAACACACAGATCCACAGCCTGTCAGCTCTGAGGAGAGCGATCTGTGTTCCCAGAACGGAGGAACACTGATCGGTCTCCTCCCCTAGTGCGTCCCCTCCCCCTACAGTTAGTAATCACTCCCTAGGAGACATATTAACCCCTCCCCGCCCCCTAGTGGTTAACCCCTTCACTGCCTGTCACATTTACACAGTAATCAATGCAATTGTATAGCATTGATCGCTGTATAAATGTGAATGGTCCCAAAAATGTGTCAAAAGTGTCCGATGTGTCCGCCATAAAGTCGCAGTCACGAAAAAAAATCGCGATCGGCGCTAAAAAAGTAAATAAATATTTTTTTTTAAAAACGCCATAAATCTATCCCGTATTTTGTAGACGCTATAACTTTTGCGCAAACCAATCAATATACGCTTATTGCGATTTTTTTTACCAAAAATATGTAGAAGAATACGTATCGGCCGAAACTGAGGAAAAAATTAGTTTTTTAAAAAAAAAATTGGGATATTTATTATAGCAAAAAGTAAAAAATATTGTGTTTTTTTCAAAATTGTCGCTCTTCTTTTGTTTATAGCGCAAAAAATAAAAACCGCAGAGGCGATCAAATACCACCAAAAGAAAGCTCTATTTGTGGGGAAAAAAGGACGTCAATTTTTTTTGGGTACAACTTTGACGTTGTACCCAACGACAGCGCTGAAAACTAAAAATTGGCCTGGGAAGGAAGGGGGTGAAATTGCCCTGTATTGAACCGGTTAAGGCATCATGCACTTTGGGCATCAAAAATGCTGCTTTTAGGAGTGTTTGACCTTTTATTTTTTTAACCTCTAAATGTTCCTCCATGTGTCCATGCACACACAGGCATTTAGAGAAAAAAAAACACTTGTGCATCCAGGAGTTGAGCATTTAGCACTTTAGCTGATTTCAATTGCCAGAATAAATAATATTCTGGCCAATGGGATTAATGAAACCCAAACACTTGACACGCCTAAAAGCGATTTAGGCATATTTCTATGCTGCTTTTCTCCTGTCAGGAAAAAGGCACTCAGAAGAGCTTGGCAAATGCCCAGTGTGCATGAGGCCTAAAATGTAATTGTTTCCTGTCATCTGAGGCTTTACCTGAGCGTAAAGTTCCTCACTTTGGGCCAATTGCTTGTGGTTAGTTTATCCCAAAGCAAAAATGTATTAAAGTGGAACTTTAGTCAGAAAATTAAGTCCTACTGATATGGAAATGATTAAGAGCTCCAATCGAGCCCAAGGTTATCTGCTGCTGTCTCTAATTTGAAAAGTGTTGATATGCATGCATATAAAAGTAAACACTCTGAGACACGCTCAGCTCTATTACTTGTTACACTTCTGATTTATTCAAGGCGGTGTTAATGTTTTATACACACAAATACGTCATTGCTATGTTAGTCTAATAGGTACATCTCATTGGTTAAGAAGGAAAAGAAGATGGAGAATTTTCATAACGAGGTTTGGCTGTCTTTGGTCTTATCTTCAGTTCCGCCTTCTTCTGATGTGTGGGATGTAGGGGGTACCCGCCATCTTGAGAAAATATAGGAACAGAGCTAATCTGTATACTTATATAATGAGTAAGGAGAAAAATATGTATGCACATAAGAAAATAGACATTTTCAGATTACTATTATTATTATCTACATCACATTCCTTCACAATCCCCCCTAAAATGACTATTTTCTCTTTTCTGTCCCTAATACTAAAGGTCCCACTTTGGCCTGGCCCTTCTCCTCAGCAACTCTTTTAGGCTGTATATAGAATTGGGCAGCAACTGTTCACTTCCCTCCTCGATACAGCTGGAGAGGTGCAGTCAGGCGCTATCTATCCCTAAAATACTAAAGGATTGTGAGATTATGGACAGGGAGAGACTGTAGGGGAGTGAAGGGTTTGTCATCTTCCATCATAAGGGGGTCCTCTTCTTCTTGGTGGAGAAATGTAGGTGTGCTATTGTCTACAGCCTTGCTCATTAACTTTTTACGAAAGGTAGAATACAGCATACAATCAGGGCTAAAAGAACCAGGATTATTAATACCGTTACCCGTATCTGTGCGAGCACCTTCTGCCACCCACTCATCCAGCTAAAATATTGATCCCATGGGTCTGTGATACCTGAGTTCTTCTTCAACTCCAGTGACAGATCTTCTAATTTCTTTATAGCTAGAGTAACCTTACCATTTGGGCCAATATTATCAGGAATGTATGTACAACAGGTTCCTGTTTTTTTTTTTTTTTTTTTTTACAGACACCCCCCTTCTCGGCTAACACCATGTCTAAGGCCATCCGGTTCTGGAATGTCATGTAGGAAGTGGGGGCTAACTGGTCAGCAATTCCCTGGAGGGCGTCTTTAGTGTAATTTACACATCTCTGTTGGTTATAATATGTGTAGTGTCAGGTCACCTAGAGGCTGGGTGACAGATGCACACCGTTGGGATCAGGAGTGCACCGCAAGGTAGTAGACCCTACGGCTGACTGCTGCGGATTGTACCCTGGGAGGTTCAGGAAGCAGGTCTACTGGATCACTGACACAGATCCCACTGGGAGCTAGAGCATAGATTCCCCAGGGCGCGGAGTCTAAGAGCCAGCAGGTGTTCACCAGAGCCTCTAGTGGTGAGGATGGACTGCGCTGCAGTCTGGCTCCAGGTCGCGGCCCCCAGGGTCTCACAGCTCACGCTCACGGTAGACTACAGGAGAAGAGGAAGGAGGGAGCTGGCTAGAACATCAGGGTCACAGGCAAACAGGGATGGCCGGGGGGCGTGGCCTGGACGGCAATGTGAGCGGACGCACTTAGGCAGAGCTCCGTCAGTGATCCATCCTGCATGCAATATCCTGCACACCCATAACCGCCTAAACCGACACACAACGCGGGGTAAAACCCCAGCCACCTTGGGCAAGTATGTCCCCACCGAAGAGAAACAACGCGGCGTCCTCCTCCCTAGACAGATACCGCCGAGTAGACCGAGGCCTAGAGGGACAAGATGGCGCCTCAGCGGCATCTCCCGACGCGCAGCAAGCTGAACACGAGGCGGCCGACACCACCAGGGTCCTGGAGGCGATCTCGGTATGTCAAGCCACACTAACCTCCAAAATCGAGGAAGTAAAAGTGGACATTTCACTGATACGGCAGGACATGACAAAGATCCGGGAGCGGGTCACAGAGACTGAGACCAGGATAAGCCGCGCGGAGGACATAATTCACCCCCTGCAACACAGCCAGGAAGACATGCAACGCCAGCTCCAGCAACTCGCCCAGAAGCAGGACGACCTCGAGAACCGGGCCCGCAGATCTAACGTAAGATTTATTGGTCTGCCTGAGGGGTCGGAGGGCCCCGATCCAGCCACCTTTTTGGAGAAACTCCTTATTAATGCTTATGGCAGAGAGGCCTTTTCCACTGCATTTGTTGTGGAGCGCGCCCACCGCATGCCCGCTCGCCGCCCCCCTGAGGGTGCACCGCCTCGCACCTTCATTGCAAAGCTAATGAACTTCAGGGACCGGGATGCAATCTTGCGCCTGGCAAGAACCAAGGGGAACATTCCATTCCAATCGGGCCACGTGATGGCCTTTCCAGACTTCTCAGCAGAGATCCAAAAGCAGCGGGCCCGCTTCGGAGAGATCAAACGGCGCCTAAGGGTTCAGAACCTGAAATATGCAATGCTGTTCCCAGCCCGACTTCGGGTGGTGGGTGAGAACCGAGCGCATTTTTTTGACGACCCGGCCCAGGCAGTGGCCTGGCTGGACCAACAGGAGGCGGAAAGATACCGTCCCCCCAGCTAGAACTGCAACTCCTCGGCTCTAATATCTGTAAGTTGACTTATTTACATGTTTCTCCCTGTGAACAATGACTGCCTTACTATATTCACAAGGGATGGTATCCCGCACATATGTAGAAATCAGCGCTCACACACCCAGAAAGTATTGCCTTACCACGTTCTGCTTCTGTGAGCTTGGAACACGCCGGGACAGAACTGAACTGGTTTTGTTTTTTCCCTTTTTTTTCCACATACGGACCCAACTGGCAGATTATACCCCATCTACCAACCCACAGCCAGCCCTGTAAGGTTCCCTTTGCTTTCTGGTGAGACGGGACAGGAGGACACATACCACCCCGTGACACTGTCTTTTCATTGTGTTTCCCTTTATTTCTAATTCTTTTTCTTTTTGAGGTGTGCCATGAATGACTAATACTAATCACGGCGGAGTGGTCGGTTGGGAATACTTTCTTGCTGACCACTGCTGAGCGATGCCGTTTGCTATTTACATTGCCGAATTTAAACCAGCGTTTGTTCGCCTCCATTGGTGGCACGGGCTCTGCTGATTGTGTAGGCGGAGGTGCCCCCAGTGGACAAAGGTTAAGATGGTGCGACACACTTTTGCCTTAATGAGTGTACAGCTACTTTTTCACGGTCGCACAAGTTTTGGGATTAATGCCCCTACCAAGTTTGGGAGGTGGAGGGCAGGGAGGGGGGATGGGAATTATTGTTTGAAGGTTATATGGCTACTGTTATATGGCACAATTGAAAGCACTGATAGACGTCCTAAAGGTTGTAAACTGCATGGCTGGGAGACTTCCGGGTCGTGGACAGAAATGTCCTGGGCATTCCTCAGTGACATGCGTCTCTATAAATTTTGATGATCTAAAATGTCTAGTACAAAGTTTTTAACATGGAACGTCAGGGGGATTAGAGACAAAATCAAACGATCTGCGATTTTCGGTTGCCTAAAATCCTATCGTGCTGATATTATAGTCTTGACCGAGACGCATGTCACTGGCCAGCTCCAAAATGCTCTAAAACGCCCATGGATAGGATGGTCATATCACACCACACGCACCCCATACTCACGGGGGGTCTCTGTCCTAATCGCCAAGACCACCCCGTTCAAGTGTATATCAGTAAAGACTGATCCCCTGGGCAGATTTATATTTCTACACTGCACCATATCGGGTACGCAATACCTTATATTGGCCTTCTACATACCCCCACCATACACATCCGCCCTGATTAATGAAGGTCTCTTATACACGACAAAACACCCCCTAATACCGACAATTTGGCTCGGGGACTTTAACATGGTGCTGGACCCATCCATAGACAGGCTACAAACGAACCGAGACGTTCAATCCACCAGTGCCACCAGACTTGGACGCACACTTACGGACTTCTCCCTAACAGACACATGGAGACACCAACACCCGGGTGAGAGAACATACTCGTGCTTCTCTGCATCGCACTCCTCCATGTCACGCATAGATATGATAATCACCTCAAACATTCTACTCCCTCTCTTAACAAACACAGGCTACCACACAAGGTCCCTCTCAGATCATGCCCCATGTTGGGCCTCCCTGACATTATCCCCGCCGGCTGGGCCTAGGATATGGCGCCTTCATCCCTTTTGGCTGTCGGCTTTGGAGGACCAGGAGGACATACCTGGCGAATGGCAGTATTTCTTCCACACCAATAATAACACTACCTCCGTGGGAATGATCTGGGAGGCATTCAAACTACACGCTAGGTCCTTACTGACATCACGCATAAATAGGCTGAAAGCCAACTCAAGTAAGTTAATCCGTGAGGCAGCCGAAAAACTAGATGAGATCACACAGGACTTCAACACGGACCCCACACCAGACAAAGCCTCAGTACTTAAACTCCACACTCGAATACTAGATCAAATTCACTTTGAAAAGGCTAAACAAAAACTCTTTTTCACAAAACAAAGAATATTTGAACAGGGTGAAAGGGCGGGAAAACTGTTGGCCTATCTGGCCAAGCAGGACACTAGGCCCCCAGTGGTTGTCTCCCTAAGGGCCACGGGTGACTCATTGCTTACCGACCCCAAATCGGTAGCGGATACATTCAGAACATACTATGCAGACCTTTACTCATCCAAAGTGCAGGTCACCGCGGGGGAAACTAGAGTATTCTTACGAGATGTTCCATTTCCCAGGGTCTCGGATTCACAACGGGAGGCCCTTGAGGCCCCGCTCACCGTTGACGAGATCACGATGGCCGTGGCATCCCTGGCGCCTGCCAAGGCCCCTGGGATGGACGGACTACCATTAGATTTCTATGCCGCTTACTCGGAGGTACTGGTGCCCGAGCTATTGAAAATATACAACCACATATTTGACTCTGAATCACTCCCCAACTCCCTTAGACAGGCGGTGATTATAGTGCTTCCCAAACCGGGCAAAGACCCATTACAACCTGAATCTTATCGCCCAATTTCATTACTCCAGGCTGACATCAAGATCTTGGCAAAGATTCTGGCCATACGCCTAAACCAAATTATCCTGGCCCTAATTCACCCAGACCAGACGGGATTCATGCCTGGGAAAAACACGGCAATGAATCTGCGTCGCCTATATATGAATATCTCGGCAGCTCACGAGGTGATCGGAGATAGGGTAGTGGTGTCACTAGACGCCGCCAAGGCGTTCGATTCCGTGGAGTGGGAATACCTGTGGGAATGCCTGAGGGGGTACGGATTCGGACCTAACTTCATAAAGTGGGTTAAGCTACTTTATTACTTGCCTGAGGCTAGAGTGTCAGTGAATGGGTGCACATCAGACCCGTTTCCTCTTGAGAGAGGGACTAGGCAGGGTTGCCCACTCTCCCCCCTCCTTTACGCCCTGGCAGTGGAGCCCCTCGCCATATCCCTTAGAAATAACCCAGGGGTCCGGGGCTTAAAGATGGGTAATGTGCTGGAAAAGGTAAGTCTGTATGCAGACGATATGCTCCTGTATCTGGAGGACTCGGGTCCTTCATTACAGACGGCTCTCAACACAATTGAAAACTTTGGAAAGCACTCGGGACTACGCATAAACTGGTCAAAATCACAAATTCTCCCACTAGACATATCATCACCCACTAGACTTTCAGCTAACCTCCCCTTACAGAGAGTAACATATATTCAATACCTGGGTATAAAAATAACTAGACATCCCACGGAATTCCTAGACAACAACATAGAACCATTGTTCTCATACCTCAAAACGCATATTCAGGTATGGGCACGACTCCCATTGGGTATCATGGGTAGGATCAACCTTATTAAAATGATCATAATGCCAAAATTTCTGTATATCTTTTGGAACTCACCAATACTTATCCCCCTAAAAATTTTCAAAACAATAGACAAAATCATCAACTCATTTGTATGGGGCTCAGGAAGACACAAACTAGCCTGGAACACTCTTAAGAATCCTACCACATCAGGAGGAACAGCCCTACCAGACTTCCATTCATATTATATAGCCGCACAACTATCACACTTCTATCATATTTATCACACAGACAGTGACAAATACCAGACCCTGGTCTGCAATAAACCAAACAAGGCCGCCCATACCCCCTTGCAGGTCTTATTCAGGAGTAGACAGTGCGGGAGGGGTAGGCCTGACCAAGTACCTCTCTTGAAACAGCACCAACGTATATGGGAAATAGCACTAAAAATGACCGGGGCAGACTTCTTCCACTCCCACACCCCACTATGGCACAACCCGCAGCTACATGAGCTGATGTCGATCCCTGGGGTGCTGGAGTGGGCAGCGAAGGGTATAACCTTTTTACACCAAGTAGTCTCCCCGTCAGGGGTAAGAAGCTTTAGATCCTTGAGTACTGAGTTCCAATTACCTCCACGTATGCTATTTAAATATAGACAACTCACACATGCCCTACAAACCCAATTCTCAAGCGGGTATCCAAATACACAAATACTATCCCTGGTGGATGTTATAACAAGTGAGGAACCATCGAAACTAATATCTACACTGTATCTAGCCCTCCGTGCACGCTCGGTAGCGGACATAATCAACACAGCAAAAAATAGATGGGAAGGAGACATAGGCCCGGTAGAAGACGAGGATTGGGACGAAGTCCTAGAAAATGTTAAAAAGACCTCCCCCAGACTCCCGGAACGAATGACACAGCTATACATAATACACAAATCTTACCTTACGCCAGCTAGGCTAGCCAAATTCTCTCAAAAGCAAGATACTCATTGTCCAAGATGTAGGAGTCCAGTAAGCTCTTTTTTCCATCTTATATGGTCCTGTCCGGCCATTCAAACCTATTGGAACCAAATTATCACATTCCTGCATGACGACATGGGCTCCCCTGTTCAAGTGGAACCTAGGGTATGCATTCTGGGATTGCTCCCAGACGTTACCATAGACAAATTTACCGCTACCTTTATTTATGAATCTCTATTCTGCGCCAGAAAACTGGTGGCGAAACACTGGATGAGGGCCTCCCCTCCCACCTTTCGGGACTGGATTAAAATGGTGAACCTATCCCTACCCTATAAAAAGGTTATATATAAACACAGGGGATGTCCAGCTAAATATAATAAGATATGGGACAAATGGATGGACAACACCAACACATGCGAGGCATAGATTGCTGTATAGATAAGAGACCTGCTGCCATGAACTGCCCAGTGACCAGTGTGAGGGTTTTGTGTTGCCATGGAGTGGAGTGCTGGGGTGAGGTTTCGTCCTTTCAGCATGGATTAACAGCCATTACAGTAGTGCCAGAGTTCTTAAGTTAGGTTTAGTTTATTTTATGTTACTTTGACTCTCAATACCGAAATTTGTACATGCATGTGAATAATACATAACCATTCTTGTGACACGCACAATGTACAATATGCTTGTATGTAATTTACCTGCACAATATTCTAAATAAACTTATGTTTATAATAAAAAAAAAAACAGGGATGGCCGGGAACAGGCCAAAGTCGGTAACAGGAATCAGATGTAGGAAACATAGCAAGTACACACAGAGGCTAACACACAGTGGTTGATCAGCACTGCTGGCTTGCAGTGCACAGGTTAATATAGGGTTCCCTGATAGGGCCTGGGGTGGGGCCATGCTTAGAGGGGAGGTTACAAAAGCTGTCAGGTGAGGGTCAGCTGGTCTCTAGAGATGAACACATGGAGACAGGTATGCTGATCGACAAACTCTATTGCATAACCATGACATGTAGTTAATCCAATCTACATTCTTGCTGACAGTTGTTATGGGGATCAAAGACTCAAAACCAGCTTTTACCTGATCCCTGGCTTTAAATTCATCAGGGACCCCCCTTGTAACCCCTATGACATGTATGTATACATGAGGATCAAAGCTTCCGGAGAGAGCTGTTCGCTTCCTCCTCTGACTGTGTGCTGGGTCAGTGTATGTATCAGGGGTATCTTTGGTTAGGATATGGGGCTTTCTATTTTCATCTTTTTTTTTTCTAATGCACTCTGTGGTCGCCCAGTCTGGTCCTGTGTTCCAACCCACTGACCCCCACAGAAACCACAACTCTGTCCCCAGTAACTGTCTGTGTGGCATACATATATGTCCTTACCGTCAGGGATATCACTGTACCAATGGCATCACCATGAAGGGTCAAACAGACAAGGTACTATGTCACAGTAATCTAAGGTAAAGGTGGTCACATGTGTACCTGAAGAGTTACACCAAAACGTAATTATGTTATCATTTTTGTGATGGCCACCTCTTGGGCCCCTCCCCCCTAGATCAAACAGAAAAAGGATATGCAGCACCCGAAAACACTCTCTCCTGCAGTGATAAGCGTGCATTCAGGTGTTCTTCCTGGCCAACTTGACTGAGGTGGCTGTGGTCACCAAAACTTGGAATGGACCATCATAACTTGGCTCAAGGATCTCCAGACAGTAGTTGGTGTGTTCCTGTATCTAATTCAGGATCTGGAATGGAAGAAAACACCTGGACATGCATTCAGGTTAATTCTCGTGATAATGTGGTTACATAATTAGTCAACACATCAGACTGTAACTGTAACTGTTGTGGAAAGTAACAACCAAGTCTGGGAGCTGAACCAAACAAAATTTCATAAGGGGATAGGGCATGTTTCCCCTGGGGGTGTGTCTGACACTGAACAGGGCAATGGGCAAACTGTCTGGCCAACTCATGTTAGTCTCTTGGGCCATCTTTAACATCCTGTTTTTAGTGTCCCATTCATCCTTTCTACCTTCCCGCTACTTTGAGGGTGGTATGGGATGTGTAGTGCCAACTGAACCCCCAGTGCTGCCCAAATCTCTTTTGTAAGGGTTGTTGTTAAGGCTGGTCCCTGATCTCTCAATATCACCTCTGGGACCCCAAATCTACATACTATCTCACTTAGTAGTTTCTTAGCTGTGGTCCTGGCAGTCATGACCACTTCCACTAGGGCGTATTCGAATCTGCCACTTCTTGGCACTTGAGAATGATCAATTTGCATCCTCTGGAATGGGGTATAGGGCTTTTGCCAGGTGCTTCTTCTGTGCATCCTGGGTTACATTTGGTGCAGATAATGCATGATCTGCAGAAGTTGTCGGTCAGTGGAGTAACTCTTGGTGCAACACTTGTTGATAAGAGAGTTCATAAAAGTCTTTGTCAAGTGGGCAGCTCCATGTGCCCATTGCACCACAGCTGGGTACATACTCCTGGGTAGACAAGGCTTCTTGTTGCACTCGAATAGTCCATTTCTGAGAGTTGCTCCTCTCCGTTTCCAGCTTTCCTTCTTATCCGGACTTGTTTCCTGTAGTTCTTTTAGATAAACTCTGTCCACTGGGAAAGTCTGTAAGGTAAGCACGGGGTGGTCTTCTTCTACCACCCTGCTGTCCACTTCCCGTGGACCACCAGCTGTCTATTTGGCAGCTGAATTGGCTAGATGATTGCCTTAAGCTTCCTTTGAGTTCATTTTGTCGTGTGCTTTACTCAGAATAGTCACTTGGGTTGGGAGAAGCAAGGCATCAATCAAGTTTTCACAGGTGTTCCTGCAGCCATCAGGAATCCTCTGTCCTAGATAACACCATAATCATGGGCAATGCTGAAAGCATATCTTGAGTCCATATGAATGTTGGCTCTTTTTCCCTCTGCCCATTTACGTGCTGTAGTAAGTGCTTACAGCTCTGCATCCTGTGTAGACATCACCGGTGGTAAGGCTTCAGCTTGTAGAACAGTGTTTTCAGTGGTGACCGCGTGTCCTGTGTGGTCATGGGGTGACAAGTCAAGACTCTACTCCTCCTCCTCCTTTCCCCCCTCGAGAAGTGGAAGAAGGGTGGTAGGGTTCAGTGTTTGACAACTTAATAGTAAAGAGTAATGCTGTCCAGTAGGAGGGAACACAGGAGTCTCAAGTGTCTGGTAGTGGACAAGTGTTTCGGCTGGATCTTGGTAGAATATGGCAACAACGTCATGGGGAGCAAGCAGAACGAGGCAGTGTCCGAGGACCAAGTTCAAAGTTTTGTCAAGCAAGGCTTGTGTAGCAAATCCAGCTCGCAGACACAATAGGCCTCCTCTTGCTACCGCATCCAGCCGACAGGAATAATATCCTATGGGGCGTAGGCTGATGCCATGTGATTGGGTGAGTACACCTGCAGCATGTCCCATGCGTTCGGATACAAAGAGCTTGAGCGTTTTGTCGTAGTCTGGGAGCCCTAGCGCCGGAGGTGGCGCACTTAAAGGCTTCAAACTTTAGATATTTCTTCAGGAGACATCTGGAAGGGGTCTGATTGCAGAGCATCAGTAGGAAGGCTTCTGTAATCCATACTCTGCACTAGGAAATTAGTCCAAGGAAAATGACAAGTGTTGAGCACCACTGCAATTTGGGCTTTGAGGCTCTGCACCCCTGGTTGGCAAGATAGCACAACAGGCTTTCTGAGGTGACTTCAACAGGGGGTAAGTCAGCTGCACAAAGGAGAAGGTCATCAACATGTTGGAAGAGAATCACTTCCGGGTGTTCCTCTTGTCATGTGTCAAGGATGATAGCCATAGCTTTTGCAAACTGGCTTGGAAAGTTCTGTGCCCCTTGTGGCACAACTGTTTAGGTATGTTGCCGTTTCTTTCCGTGGATGAATGCAAAAAGGTACCAGCAGGAGGGGTGAGGGTGGACACTGAAGAAAACGTTTGTAAGGTCCACCTCTGTGAGGTATTTTGCAGTCAAAGGCATCCACAGTAGGTACCTGGTTCTCTTTTTAGGATTCTCTTCTTGGGGTTATTGTGTGGTTTCCGGGGCAATGATGCGTCCTCTTTTAGCTTGACTGAAACTGGTGGCACCTTTAAGTGACCGTTGTCTTCCGGTCCTGTGGACCATAGGCACGCAGGGATTCTGTCAAGTACTTCCTGCAGTATTGAACTTGAAGTTTTTTTTTCTTCATTAAGTGTCATCAGGAGAGGCAGAGAACACAAAGCAGATTAGTCTTCTAAAGATAAGGGAGTATGTAACTTCACCCCCCCTTCAGGCGTGTCCTGATTGAGGCCTGTAGTCTGGACAACACATCAGCTCTAGTAGATTCAAGGGACATGTAGAGGACACCACAAATCTGGCAAGCAAATCAGGAAGTGGAAAGGAAAGAATTATCAGGCAGGTCCACAGCCCTCAACACGCTTCTGGCTGCACCCGTGTCAATGAGAAAGGTGGTAGGTTTTCCTTGTATGGGTAACGTGACTTTTGCTAAGGGTCCCCCAGTTCCACTTGAGGACACTGCCATAAGGGGTGACACGGGTTTGCCCATTTCCTAGTGAGAGTTGGGGCGTGGTGGTGGTGGTTCATGTCCCCGTTGCCCTGCATAGGGTTCCCTGTCTCGTTTGGGATATTTTGGGGCTCTGCATTCTTTCCTTATGTGACCCCGTTTCCCACAGTTGTAACAGGTGATCCTTACCCTGGTATTGGGCAGTGGTGGTGGACGAGTGTAGGTGGGATCTTCGTCATGGGTTACCATGAGGGGCGTTGGTTTTTTACCTTTTTGATTTTCTATACCTCTGGCCACCAACAATAAATCAGACGTTTTCATTGAATGGTATTCAGGGCGGGCCACCATCAGGCCTTTTCTGATATCCTCTCTGAGCCCTGAAACAAAAGCAGTTGATAACGTGTGTGTGTGCCTTTATGAGTCTAGCATGATACTTCTTCACAGACTCCCCTTTATCTTGGGTAATATCTTGGATTGTGTTAGAAGCAAAGAGCTGCGCTTAGAACAATAGGTTAGGTATGCTGCCTCCCTTAAAAGAGCCTCCCTAGGGATTCTCTATTGACTAGAAATATATATAAAACAAGGGTTGTGGCGCTTCCTATGGGGTACTAGATGGGAAGGGTGGTTGTGATGTACACGGGTAGTTACCCTCGTAAAATCCTAATGGGGGTGCCTGGTGGCTACCAGGGGAAAGGCTTTGTTACCGTAAGGGTATATATGTCTGTACCTGCACATACACACACATATATCCACATGCCCCCACATATATCAACAGAGGTAGTGTCTCCAATGGAGGTACATTCAGACCTTATTTTAAGGGGTGTGGGCTGAGGCCCCTATAGCTGTGATACATATGCCACCACTAGGTGAGATACCTATACCATAAGTGTGTAACCTTTGTGCACTCTGCTGCCAAAATAATCCAAACACTCTACTACCCGTGCAAAATAAACATCCATAAAAATATGTTACCAAAACATTACATATTGTAATCAAAATTAGTGCAAATAATCATAATGTGATCAAAATAAGTGCAAAGAAGACCAGTATTAACAGTTTTTCAGTGATTATAGTCCTTAAGGAAAAAACTTTTTCAAATCCAGTGTTCCAAACAATTGCGTGACTTGAGTGCTCTCAGATAATTCCTGTGACTTTTGTGCGCCCCCTTGCGGATCCCCACTCACCAGATCCAATAACCCCGAAGAGGGGCAACCGGCATAAGATGTCTCAGTCACGGTCTCTTCTCCACGCTAATCGAGCGGGCTATACAGGGTGATTTCCGTTGGTTTCCCAATAGATTCCCGGGACCTCCTGTCTCAGATGGAACTGGTAGTATGGGGTATTCCAATCACAATTTTCTCTCCCCCACCGTTCTCCCAGGTATCCAGGTAACTTCCTACTGTTGGGTAGAATGTTCACAATGGCTCCCTCATGGAAAGAAAAAATAGGAAGCTTCCATGGTGTAGTACGTATGAAGGCTTTATTCAAAAAACTCCATCAGCAAGCAGCGGAGTAAAATATACTGAACTAAAATACATAAAAACGAAAAAACAATAACTTAAAACCAAACGCTAGCTCAAAAAGGAGCCTGAGAGCGGACCCTTAGCGGTGTGAAGACCGCGCGCCGCTGGTTGGAGCTGTTGCGCTCCACCTGCGTTCCAGCTAGGGTCCGTAACCGGAAGTGACGTAGCGTGCGTGGCGTCGTTGTACGCGTTTCGTCATAGACGTCTTCAGCAACGATGCCAGCACGCCACGCGCTACGTCCATTTAAGGAGCCGTCAGTCTAGATCCGCCCCATGTTTCTACCTCATCCAATCCTATCATACCAAGGCGAGGTGGCACTCCCACCTCGTCTGGAGTGTCAGCAAGGGATGAACATTCACCTTTACTCGTATTGCAAACCCAACTACTGGGTTAGGAGCTGCATTGCCATCCTGTATACAAAATACATTATCCACAGATCAAATGAGCAATAAAAAATCTAAAACAAATATTAAGAAAAAAGTACGAATAAAAATATAAATATAAGTATATACCCAGAACATTGTGAAACAGTAAATATGGAAAAAACGGTGAGACTCATTATGGACCAAATTCGTGAAGGAGAAAACCTTTCCATAGACTTGTTCTCAAACACTATAATATATCATCAGGTGATTGTCCTAATATAATCCCTACTAAGGAGGGGGGGGGGGGGGAAGGAAAAAGGGGACATGTTACTAGTATTCCCTGGTTTTACTCATCTCAGGCCTTGGGCACTTGCCCAGTAGTTAGCCTTATAAGGGGTATTTGTAACCCCAGTGTTTCAATGTTCTAAGAGAGGCCCTCCTTGGGAATAATGTTTCACATATTGCTACAAGTCGAACCCAGCATTATTATTTAGAGTGAAAGTATACAAAGGTTTCTATATTTCAAATATTTGGGGGTACGGCCTATTAGGGTTTTTACCTTAAAGTCAGATGGGTTCTAGAGAGGGATTTGGGGTTGCCCCCATGTTCTTGGTGTAGGAGGTTAAAGGGCTAAATTTGCACTACCTTGCACCTTATATCCATAGAGGGAAAAAAACGATAGATGTTCCCAGATATAAGTATATACCCCTATCCCTCACGGGTTAGCCAGAAAACAGTTTAAGTCAATATCCAGGTTGAGGCCCCTCGGAGCAAGGGACCTCAACCTGTATATCCATGCGGTTTCGTTTTGTGATACAAGTGTGGTTTTGTTGCCCCCTCGCCAGTGATCCCTCACACAGTCAATCCCATAGAAGATCATTCCTGTGGGGTCCCGGTTGTGTACTGTGTCGAAGTGGCGGGAAAGATGGTGTTTTGGGAACCCTTTTTTGATATTTTTAATATGTTCCCACCCGACCCCTATATGTTCACATATAGGGGTCGGGTGGTTCTGCCCACGTATTGCATTTGGCACGGGCACTCGATGACATAGGTCACGTGCGTACTCTGACAAGTAATGAGTTCCCTGATCTGATATTGTTTATGGTCTGATCTTGATTTAAAGGTTTCCCTTTTCCGGGGTTGTTTCTTGGTGACCCTACATGGTAGACATTTTTGGCACTTATAAAACCCTTTCATGTCTGGAAAAATCCGAGTCGTCTTAGGGGGGTTGATAACATTATGTACTAAAAGGTGTCGTAGATTGGGCGCTTTTCGGTATACTATCTTTGGTTTCTTGGGTAATATACCAGCTAGTGTTCTGTCCTCCTTTAGGATAGGCCAGTACTTCTTCAGGATCTCCTCAAATTCTTTGTATTGAGAATTGAACCCTGTAATGAACATCAGTTCTGCATTATTTTTCTTCCTTTTGGGTTTTGTCAGTAAGTCCGTACGATCTAATTTTGCTACGTCCCCCTTCAGCTTATTCAACGAATCTAGGTTGTATCCTTTTTCATGGAACCGCTCCACCAGGATGCTTGCTTGTTCCAAATAGTCATCCATGGTTGCGCAGTTCCTCCTTAGTCTCGTTAGCTGGCCTTTGGGGATGTTGCCCTTCCACTGGGGATGGTGACAACTGTTAATAGGGATGTACCCGTTTCTGTCGGTTGCCTTGAAAAAGGTTTTTGTACACAGGCCATCATTCTTCTTAAATATTTCAAGGTCAAGGTATTCAATCCTTTGGGGGTCCCATTTTCCTGTGAAGGTTAATCCGCATCTATTATTATTCAGCTCTTGCAGGAACTTTTCAAAGGTCTCAGATGTTCCTTCCCAGAATATGATTAAGTCGTCTATGTACCTACGGTACAATTTCACTTGTGGTATATCCCTGGCGTAAATGTATTCCTCTTCCCACATGTTCATAAGTAAGTTGGCTACACTTGGTGCGTACCTTAGATTTTTTATTGCTCATTTGATCTGTGGATAATGTATTTTGTATACAGGATGGCAATGCAGCTCCTAACCCAGTAGTTGGGTTTGCAATACGAGTAAAGGTGAATGTTCATCCCTTGCTGACACTCCAGACGAGGTGGGAGTGCCACCTCGCCTTGGTATGATAGGATTGGATGAGGTAGAAACATGGGGCGGATCTAGACTGACGGCTCCTTAAATGGACGTAGCGCGTGGCGTGCTGGCATCGTTGCTGAAGACGTCTATGACGAAACGCGTACAACGACGCCACGCACGCTACGTCACTTCCGGTTACGGACCCTAGCTGGAACGCAGGTGGAGCGCAACAGCTCCAACCAGCGGCGCGCGGTCTTCACACCGCTAAGGGTCCGCTCTCAGGCTCCTTTTTGAGCTAGCGTTTGGTTTTAAGTTATTGTTTTTTCGTTTTTATGTATTTTAGTTCAGTATATTTTACTCCGCTGCTTGCTGATGGAGTTTTTTGAATAAAGCCTTCATACGTACTACACCCTGGAAGCTTCCTATTTTTTCTTTCCATGAGGGAGCCATTGTGAACATTCTACCCAACAGTAGGAAGTTACCTGGATACCTGGGAGAACGGTGGGGGAGAGAAAATTGTGATTGGAATACCCCATACTACCAGTTCCATCTGAGACAGGAGGTCCCGGGAATCTATTGGGAAACCAACGGAAATCACCCTGTATAGCCCGCTCGATTAGCGTGGAGAAGAGACCGTGACTGAGACATCTTATGCCGGTTGCCCCTCTTCGGGGTTATTGGATCTGGTGAGTGGGGATCCGCAAGGGGGCGCACAAAAGTCACAGGAATTATCTGAGAGCACTCAAGTCACGCAATTGTTTGGAACACTGGATTTGAAAAAGTTTTTTCCTTAAGGACTATAATCACTGAAAAACTGTTAATACTGGTCTTCTTTGCACTTATTTTGATCACATTATGATTATTTGCACTAATTTTGATTACAATATGTAATGTTTTGGTAACATATTTTTATGGATGTTTATTTTGCACGGGTAGTAGAGTGTTTGGATTATTTTGGCAGCAGAGTGCACAAAGGTTACACACTTATGGTATAGGTATCTCACCTAGTGGTGGCATATGTATCACAGCTATAGGGGCCTCAGCCCACACCCCTTAAAATAAGGTCTGAATGTACCTCCATTGGAGACACTACCTCTGTTGATATATGTGGGGGCATGTGGATATATGTGTGTGTATGTGCAGGTACAGACATATATACCCTTACGGTAACAAAGCCTTTCCCCTGGTAGCCACCAGGCACCCCCATTAGGATTTTACGAGGGTAACTACCCGTGTACATCACAACCACCCTTCCAATATCTTGGATTGTGGTCTTCTGATCCGTCAACTTCTCCTTTGCCCAGTCGTGGAGTTGTGCACAGAACTCCACGCCTGAGGTGTAGGAAGTGGCACTTGTCAGGCTGGCATCATTGAAGGCCATCTGCATGACTGGCCAAAAGACATATCCTGCTTTGATTTGGCATAGGCTGATCAAGTCTCTCCAGGCAGCTGAGTAAGTTTCTTGTATCTGCACTATCCTGTGGTAGAAGGGAATTGGCTGCTTCTCTGGGTCAGGCAGACTTGTCACTAAGGCCGCTGCTTGTGATAGAGTAAAAGCGACATACATCACTGGTGCCCCTTCTGGTAACCGAGACTGTTGTTGGGGCAGGGGCTCGGAACTAAGAGTCTGGAGCCGGATTGGGGGTTAAATCAGTGGGTGGCCTTGCTGCCTGCTGTCGGGCTTCCCACTCAGATGCTTCTTCATCATTAACATATCCGGCCTGGGAATGTGATGCTCCCGTATTGGGGAAGACAGGTGTGTGGTATGAACCATCTTGGTTTAAAACAGGGAGGGCTGGGTACAGGCTGTTTAAGCTTACTGGGTGTACCAAGATGGCCGCCGGCAGGAAGTGCACTGAACTGGGTAGAAAGTGAAGGCATAGGTGCACTAAGATGGCCGCCGGGCTGAGTTGTCACAGTGGGTTGTGCTTGGGTGGTGAGAAAGGAGTGGTTGTTAGACGGAGGGCAGTGCTGTCCCTCCCCTCCTTTGTTTCAAGTTCCAACATATCATCAGCTCTGTGATACACATACATAATACAATCGCCATCTTTCTTAACTTCCTTTATCCAATTTTCTTTATCACACAGGATTTTTCTCCCTGTTTTCTTCAGCAACATAACTTTCGCCACTTCTTTCAACTTTGTTAACTATTTCAACATCTTCTTTGCAATATCACTTTCTTTTCTCTCGTACAACCAAGGGGTTAATATTTTTCTCAGCGTTCTTATCAGCAAATTCCTTCGGTGGGGGCTCATAAGACTAATGTACGGTTAATCTCAGAACAAGAACAAACACATCAGGGGTAGTGAGGAGCTACGGCCCGCGACCCAACAGATCCCCCGTCAGCCCCCCCTCCGACCTTAACCAGTCCTCTCCCCCTCTCATGTATAGCGAACAGTAAACCACAAATACACTCACGACAGGACATTACACCTGCCACTCTTCGAACTGCAAAATTTCAGCAGGCTAAGATAACCACAAGGGCAGACCACCCTGCAAAAATAAACCCGTTTATAGACGTTTTTTTTTTTCCCCCGCTCTACACCAAGAGGCCGACAACTCGTCTTGGGGTGAGACTTCTGTAACACTTTCAGACTGCAAAGCCAGCAGCTGAGATAACCCTCAAAGGTTCATCGAACCCAGAGTACACCCGTCTATAAACGTTTGCCACAAGGGAAACAATCTCATTCCAGAGGCCGACAGCTCATCTGGAGATGAGACCACACATTCACGCATGTAGCACCCTTAGACTGCTGAGTTTCGCAGCCCAAAGAATGGCAGACAGTGAACAAATACAGTCAGCAGAAACCCATTGGCAGGTTCGTTAAAACAACCTCAGGCGAGGAAATACCTGCCTCTAAGACAGTCTCAGCATACCGACAGAATCCAGCCGTCAACCGAAAGATAAGAGAGTCGTACAGTGGTAAGAATATAAATCAAACTCACCGGTACTGTTAGGGCTGCGCAAACCCCCTGTCTCATCAATCAGTTAACGCCCGAATGCTTGTCGCGGTATAACTTCGACTGTAGCCTGAGGTCCCGGGTTTCGGCACCATCTGATATGGAAATGATTAAGAGCTCCAATCGAGCCCAAGGTTATCTGCTGCTGTCTCTAATTTGAAAAGTGTTGATATGCATGCATATAAAAGTAAACACTCTGAGACACGCTCAGCTCTATTACTTGTTACACTTCTGATTTATTCAAGGCGGTGTTAATGTTTTATACACACAAATACGTCATTGCTATGTTAGTCTAATAGGTACATCTCATTGGTTAAGAAGGAAAAGAAGATGGAGAATTTTCATAACGAGGTTTGGCTGTCTTTGGTCTTATCTTCAGTTCCGCGTTCTTCTGATGTGTGGGATGTAGGGGGTACCCGCCATCTTGAGAAAATATAGGAACAGAGCTAATCTGTATACTTATATAATGAGTAAGGAGAAAAATATGTATGCACATAAGAAAATAGACATTTTCAGATTACTATTATTATTATCTACATCACATTCCTTCACACTACTAGATCACTTCAGGCTTCAATCCAGTAATACACTGTATCACCATGCTCTGCATATGCTGTTTCTCTCTATTTTTGGCATAGTGCTGAAAATCAGAGCCACTGGAGGCGAATCTGCTAACAACCTAAGATTTAATGCTGTTCAAGGGTGTTAAACTACAGCAAAATGGCAGCCTCCAGTAAGAAGAAACAGGAGCAATCATGGAGACAATTTACAGCACACACTCATTTTGGTAGCATAATTATTAATGTAAAATGTATGTTCCCTGCTAAAGAACATTACTTTTTATCAAGTTGTTATGGGTTTAGTTCTGCTTTAAATTGCAGCTCACAAATTTTTAGATGTGCCTGCATTATTTTCTATTTTTAGACTTTTTTTTCCCTTTATTTTCACGTAGTAATCCAGCCAATAAGTTGGTTGTTTTTCAACTTACTTTAACCACTTGCTTACTGGGCAC
This sequence comes from Lithobates septentrionalis, assembly GCA_037952835.1. Taxonomy (NCBI): domain Eukaryota; kingdom Metazoa; phylum Chordata; class Amphibia; order Anura; family Ranidae; genus Lithobates; species Lithobates septentrionalis. The sequence goes on along the minus strand of JBBDGP010000264.1, from coordinate 9,410,823 downwards.
TTAAACCCCCCTCCTGCCCAGACCAATTTTGAGCTTTCAGCACTGTCGCACTTTGAATGACAATTGCGCGGTCATACAACACTGTACCCAAATGAAATTTTTATAATTTTTTTCCCACAAATAGAGCTTTCTTTTGGTGGTATTTAATCACAGCTGGGGTTTTTATTTTTTGCTAAACAAACAAAAAAAGAAACAAGAAATTTTTGAAAAAAAAAATCATGTTTAATAGTTTGTTATAAAATTTTGCAAACAGGTAATTTTTCTCCTTCATTGATATGCGCTGATGAGGCGGCACTGGTGGGCACTGATAGGCTGCACTGATGGGCACGGATAGGCACAGATAAGGCGGCACTGATAGGCACAGTTAAGGCGGCACTGATGGGGACAGATAAGGTGGTACTGATGGGCACAGATAAGGCGGCACTGATGGCCACGGATGGGCGGCACGGATGGGCGGCACGGATGGGTGGCACGGATGGGTGGCACGGATGGGTGGCCCGGATGGGCACTGATAAGTACCACTGATGGGGGGCACTGATGGGCAGTGATGGGCCGCACTGATGGGCACTTATGGGCACTGGTAGGTGACACTGATGGGCACTGATGGGTTGCACTGATGTGGGTGCTTATGGGTGGCACTGATGTGGGTGCTGATGGGTGGCACTGATGGGTGGCACTGATGGATGGCACTGTGGGCACTGATGGGTGGCACTGTGGGCACTGATGGTGGGCACTGATGGGTGGCGCTAATTGATGGCACTGTGGGCACTGATGGGTGACGCTGGTGGGCACTGGTAGGCAGCACTGCTGCCTATTGCTTTGTGTTAGAAGATCGCCGTGATCGGGACTGATGTCCCGATCACGGCCGCCGGTGATCAGCTTTTTTTTTCCTCCTCGCGCTGTCAGCGCGAGGAGGAAAAATAGCCAATTACCGGCTCTGTTTACATCACATGATCAGCTGTCATTGGCTGACAGCTGATCATGTGGTAAGGGGTCGGGACCAACCCCTTACTCTGATCTGTGATCAGGCGAGTCTCATAGACTCGCTGATCACCGAGCGCGCCGCGCGCGCCCTGCAGGGGGCGCGCAGGCCGCTCGTGCACGGGACGACGTCTATAGACGTAGTCCCTGCAATTTAGATCCGCGCTGTTGCCGTCATTTGGCAATGGCCCGGATCTGAAGCGGTTAACAGACAAAGTAGCAGAGGGTTGAGACAAACCATTTAATATGACCAGGGGTGCTAGCAGTGGCGGCTGGTGCTGAAAATATTTGGGGGGGCGCAAACAAACTGAAAAATTCTGAAAAAAAAACATCAATTGCAGCCTCACTGTGCCATCAATTGCAGCCACTGTGCCCATAAAATGCAGCCACTGTGCCCAATAAAATGCAGCCACTGTGCCTATCAAATGCAGCGCCTGTGCCCATCATATGCAGCCTGTGTAGACACGTAAAGTGTCTTATCCCTAATCAGAACAGCGTCAGACCTACGTTGCACTTATATTTAATTTCAGTACACTTCACCCAGGTGGTAGTGTATTTGTAGGGGCAGCAGTTCACTTCCAGTTTAGTCTATTATATTTTTAGTCTAATTTCTCCTGTACTTATATCCTGTGCGTGGATTTACCCACATACACTCCCATATGCAGCCTGTGCCCATCATATGCAGCCTGCAGCCTCTGTGCCCATCATATGCAGCCTGTGCCCATCATATGTAGCTTCTGTGCCCATTATATGCATACTGTGCCCAGCCTTCGCCCATCATATGCTGCTCCTATGCCCATCATATGCAGCCTGTGCCCATCATATGTAGCCTATGTGCCCTTCATATGTAGCCTGTGCCCATCATATGCAGCCTGTGCCATCATATGTAGCCTCTGTGCCCATTATATGCATACTGTGCCCATCATATGCAGCCTCTGTGATCCCCCTGCTCGCCTTCTGACCGGCACACACCCCATCCTGGTGGCGGGTCAGGCAGTGGGTGACGGTGGGGAGCTCCTGTGACCTCCATGGTTCTCTGTCCTCCCGTGTGTGTCGTCTTCCGTTTCGTTAGGCATCCAATCAGGGCGCCTGTGCCTTTAGCCAATCAGGTGACGGGTATTAGATCTGCGCCTCCTGATTGGCTGAGAGGTTCAGGTGCAGCTTACTCGGTGGAAGTAACATTAGGTTGAATTCAAGAGGAGTTCCACCCAGGGTCTCCATTAAAAAAAAAAAAAAAATTAAAAGTCAGCAGCTACAAATACTGCAGCTGCTGACTTTTAATTGGACACTTACCTGTCCCAGGGTCCAGCGATGTGGGGGATCGAAGCCCCGCTCGTCCCCCCCCTCCGCTCGTCGGCGCCGGCATTTCAACTGTGGGCGCCGGGCTGTGGCTTCACAGCCTGGCACCCACTGCGCATGCGCGAGCAGCGCCGCGCGCCGTGATTGGCCGCTCAATCACCTGGGACCTGTAATGGGTCCCAGATGATTGACAGGAGGGAGTGAGCAGAGCCGAGCCCTTCCTGTGCCGAGGGGGAAGTGATGTCACCAGCCCAGGCAAAGGAACAGGCAGACTAGGAGGGACCACCTAGCAACAGGCATTTAGAGGTAAGTGAAAAAAAAAAATATCCAAATGTTTTCTTGTTTTGTTTTTTAGAATTTTTCAGCTATTTTTGTTTTTTGGGTGGAACCCCACTTTAATATACATTGGATGCTATGTATTGTATGTTGAGCAAAAATAATGTGGCAAAACCTAGATGTATTATGAATGTACGTAATTGGTCATTAGAATTTTAATTGCATGTTTTACTATGTATTAATTGTTAAATCCTTTTAATCATATGGACACTGTTGTATATGGTTGGTGATGTACCTTTAAGAAAATCCCATGTATATTTGGTTTTGGATATATGAATATAGGGATGTTGCTACATCTCCTAATGTATCAGACCACACAACAATATTAGATCTGTTTGTTAGTCAAGTCCTTCTAAATATGATTGTCTAATGCTACTGTCTCCCTCCCTCTCGCCGCTGTCTCCCTCCTCCCGCTGTCTCCCTCCTCATTGGGCAGATTAAGAGCAGCGGGAGCCATTGGCTGCTCCCGATCAAATGCTGTGACACCGGAGTCGTAGGGCAGGGCTGAGTCCTGCTGTATGTGTCATCACTTAGGCTAGGCGCATTAGTTAACTGAAAGCCTTGTCTATTAGGGAACTGTTTCTCCAAATTTTTGATGACAGGTTAGCTTTGAGAACTGATCCTGGATTCCTTACTAAGGTATCCTTTGACTTTCATTGTTTTTAGGATGTAGTATTGCCTTCTTTCTGTCCGCCCCCCTACAGCTGAAAGGAAAAAGAATTTCATCTCTTTGATGTCCAGGTCTGTGTTCTAAACTATTGGAAATCATGAAGAGCTTTAGGAATTCTGAGGCCCCTTTCGTTCTTCATTAAGGTAGTAAGAAAAGTGGTCAAGCCTTCAAGAATACCATTGCCTGCTAGATTAAACAGGCTTTAGACAAATCATGTCCTCTTTTCCCCTATGGCTCATTTTCTAAGGTTTTTATCTTCATCTGGGTCAGAGCAACCAGGGCCACTCCAGAGCAACTCTGTCACACTGCTACGTCACTTTTTTTTCAAGCATTATCGTCTAGGCCTCCTTTCTGCTAATGATCAGGCTTTCAGGAGGAAGGTTCCTCAGGTGGTGGTCCCTCCCTAAGCATGTTGTCACTTATCCTCTCCTGTGCTGCCCTGGAGAGGCAACTTGTGAAAATCAGAGTTAGAATAACTGGCAAATCTGTTTCCAGGATTCTTCCAGGACAGCAGGGATTCCCTACCTATGGTATGTTTTTCAGTTAAACAATCCAGGAGGGTTCTCGGACAAAATGCTGAGCACTGGGCTGAAGGGCCGCCCTTTTAAGGTCCTTCCTTTTCTGTTTCCTACCTCCAGGGGTGGAGACATGCTCTTTTCTGTGCTGTCCTAGAAGACTCCTAGAAACAGTTACCAGTAAGTCTAATGCCGCGTACACACGAGCGGACATTACGGCGGACTTTGCCCGGCGGACTTTTCGACGTACTTTCCGACGGACTTTGTGAATGAACGGACTTGCCTACACACAATCCACCAAAGTCCGTCGAATTCGTACGTGATGACGTACGACCGGACTAAAACAAGGAAGTTCATAGCCAGTAGCCAATAGCTGCCCTAGCGTGGCTTTTTGTCCGTCGAACTAGCATACAGACGGCGGACTTTTCGACCGGACTCGATTTCAACGGATAAATTTAAAACAAGTTTCAAATCTAATTCCGTCGAACTTTTGAGAAAACAAAGTCCGCTGGAGCCCACACACATCGAATTGTCCGACGAAATCCAGTCCGCCGGGCATAGTCCGCCGTAATGTCCGCTCGTGTGTACGCGGCATTACTCTAACTCTGGTTTTCAGCCTCAAACTATGCAGATAATTTTAAACTTGTAGGAAAACAATCTAGGTGCCAGCAGACTTGAGAATTGGCATCACTGGGGCAGGTTAACTTTGCAGTTAAACCTTTACACACACAAATGGTAGTCACCACGTGGTAGCTGTGCTTTAATGAAACAAAAAGAGTGCATAGCACCTGCTTTAGCAATTCTGACACTTGCTGTCACACCCTGACAGGAATGTAACAGGGTCTATAATATGGTTGTTTTTAGGGTTGCACCGATACTAGTATTGGTGCTGATACCAAGCATTTGCACGACTACTTGTACTCGTGCAAATGCTCCAATGCTTGACCCAATACCTGGCAGGTGACCAGTACACCCAGCGTCCTAAACTGTTTACGATACTTCCATTTTTGAATGAACAGGAACCGCTGTCTCCTGTCCATTCATATTCTTTTTTTACAACCAGGAGTGCTTTATTGTAGAGTTTGACATTTACAATATTATGTAGTCACATTTTGTTTTACAAGAAGTATATTGGATACAGGTTTGTCATCATTTCACACAAAACATACACCGCAGACCAATGTCAAGAAAAGAAGAAGTCTAAAACCATAAAACATTGTCAAGTGCAGTATATTCATTATTCCCTGTTCGGGGGTCATATATTTGATTACTGGGAGGAGGAGAAAACAGAAGAGGAGGCAGGGAAAGGGAAGAACCAATAAGGAACACAACCCCGGAGGGAGGGGGGGGGGGAGAGGGGAGGCAGCGAAAAAAGAATACCAGAAGAGGGCAGGGGCCAGTCAGCATACCCACCACTCCACTGACAGTATCCCACTATCTAAATCGAAGCCCACGATGACCAAACTTTGTCGAATTTCCATGGGCATCCACGATTCATGTACGTCAACTTATATAGTGGGAGAGCAGCATTTACTTTGTTTTCCCATGTAGCAACATCCGGGGGGACGGAGGAGGTCCATTTACACAATATTTCTTTCTTAGCATAAAAGAGCAAGTATGAAATTAATAATTTGCTATGATGCGATCTCTGATCATCATCGTGTATACCCAGTAAGGCCAATTCAGGCGTCACGGGAACATTCAGCTCGAGGCGGACGTTCAGATGGTCAAATACTCCCCCCCAGAAGTCTGACAACCTAGGACATTCCCAGAACATATGTAGATATGATCCCAAATGTGTCAGACATCTGGGACAGTGCGGATCTCTATCAGGATATATTCTAGACATACGAACCGGAGTAAAATAAACCCTATGGAGGAATTTGGTCTGTATAAGTTTATCTCCTGCGGCTATAACCAGCTTGGAACTTTGTTCAAGACTGTCCTCCCAATCATCTCTCTCTAACAATGGAATATCAGCCTTCCATTGTTCCCATAGTCTATCCATTTTAACGGTGTCAATTGGAAGTAAAATACCATATAAAGCTGAAAGTGGCTTTACTAGGTCCTCACAGGACAGTAAATTCTCTACAGGGTCCAATTTCAAAGTAGGTTGCGTTTGAAACTGGGCCCTGGCCGCATGCCTCAGCTGAATATAGCGGAAGAACATCCACCCCGGCAGTTCATATTTACTTGCTAGTTGCGAATATGACATCAGTGTGCCCGTAGGCAAAATATCCCTTAGGGTCTTAATGCCGAATCTCGCCCACACCTGGGGGTCAGGTATTGTCCTAAAGTGAGGTAAGTTGGGATTTCCCCAGAGAGGCTGGACCGGTGACCATTGACCCGCTATGAGGAATCGACGTCTAGCCGCAATCCAAACCTTTATCGTCGCCTTAGTTGGGGCAGGAAGATTTTTATAAGCACCCACGCCTCTATACGCCAAATTTTGTAGTTCCTGTAGGGAACCTAGCCAGGCGGCCTCTACACAAACCGCAGCGTTAGATTTACTCGCCGCAAACCACCAGTATACAGTGACCAGCATAGCTGCCCAGTAATACACCCTGAAATCCGGGAGGGCCAATCCCCCCAGTTATGTCGGTGCGCGGAGTGTGGTCTTTGCCAGTCTTGGTATAGAGCCGTTCCATATAAAAGCTGTAACGCACTTATCAACTTCTTGGAAGAAGGTCTGCGGTATCCAAATCGGACTGTTCCGGAAAAAATAATTAAACTTAGGTAGGATAACCATTTTGAGAATGCTTATTCGGCCTAATAGGTTCAATGGAAGTCCGGACCAAGACTGGCATTTCTCCCTTAGAAGTTTAAGCAATGGGAGCAGGTTCAATGCATAATATTGGGCAACATCCCTAGATACCTTGATCCCAAGATACTTGAATTCTCTAACCCACTGTAATGGTGTATGGTTGTGTAGGCCTTGGGACTGCATATCCAGTGAGAAAAGGATTGATTTGTTCCAATTGATACGGATGCCTGATAATGCACCAAATCTATCAAACAACACCAGGGCGGCAGATAGCGAGGGTCCAGAGTCATTTAGATAGAGCAGCGCATCATCCGCATATAGGGATATTTTCTCTTCTAGATTGCCAATTCGGATTCCCTTAATCTCCTGTGACTCACGAATTAGTATTGCTAGTGGTTCCAACGCCAAGGCAAACAAACTGGGGGATAGGGGGCATCCTTGACGGGTGCCCCTATGTAAAGAAAAAGCTTCTGACACCTGGTCGTTAGTGCGCACTCTAGCCCTGGGAGCTCTGTAGAGTAGCTGCAGCCAGCGTATGAAATTGGGTCCAAACCCAAAGTGCTGCAACACCCCCCAAAGGTACAACCACTCTACAGAGTCAAACGCCTTTTCGGCGTCCAAGGAGGCAATCACCCGAGATCCCACAGTGTCATGACCGAACGAGAGGTTTAGGAAAAGGCGTCTAAGATTCATGTCGGTACCTTTGCCCGGCATAAACCCTGTTTGGTCGACATGGACCAGGGGGGAGATTACCGACGACAATCGAGTAGCCAGAATTTTCGCTAGAATTTTCGCATCGACGTTAAGTAAAGATATTGGCCTGAAGGATGCACATTCCTGTGGGTCTTTACCAGGTTTGGGTATTAGAACTATAATAGCTTCCTCCATAGACTCCGGGAGAGTACCAGTCTCACCCAGTCCAAGGAAAAGAAAAGGGATTTCAATCTGGGGGCAAGCACTTCAGCGTGTTGTGAATAAAATTCTGTGGGAAGGCCGTCTGCACCCGGAGTTTTCCCGCATTGCAAACTACCAATTGCAGTCTGGACCTCCTCCAGGGAAAAGTCCCCCTCTAATAAATTTTTATGTTCCTCTGAAAGTGATGGGAAAGGGATTGCATTTAAATACTCCTGTAGTTCCACCTGCGTAAACTGGGCTCTAGAGGTGTATACCTCCCTGAAAAACTTCAGGAATTCAGCATTTATCTCCTCTGGTGATGAAAGTAGGTGACCATCGGCACGCCTGATACTAGCTATGTGAGTGAAGGCTGTCTGGTTCTTTGTTAGCCAAGCTAACAGGCGCCCATTCTTGTTTCCGTGCTCAAATATTTTTTGCTTTGTATACAGCATAGATTTTTTAGTCTGTTCAACATTATGCAGAGATAATTCACGTAGGGAGTTCTGCCATAAATAATATTTGTTATCGTTAGGGGATTGAATATACTCTGACTCACATCTAGCGGCCTTTTCCTCTAAGGTCTCCAGAGTTCTGGAGGCCTCCTTTTGCATGAAAGAAATACGGGCAATATAATCCCCCCTCATTTTTGACTTAAAAGCATCCCATAAGACATTAGCAGAGTCACCATTCTCGTTCCAATAGTTACAAATATTTTCTATCATTACTTCCTGGACTCTATCATCTTTAGCCCAGAATCCGGACAGACGCCACAATTTAAGCCCCGGAGATGCCACGAGGCAAATGCTCCACCACCCTTACCCAACGCAAAGCCCCGGGTGATGCATATACAAGGTCTATGCGTGAGAGTGCTCGATAGGAAGCCGAGTGGCACGTATACTCTTTTATTTGGGTGAAAGTGACGCCACACGTCTGTAAGAGCAAACGTGTCAGCCCATCCCCCCAAGGCCAATGTGTTACGGGTCACCATGTGTAGTCTGTCCAGATCCTGTGATGGAGCCATATTAAAGTCGCCAAAAATAAAAACTTCAGGCACATTAAATCCCAATATCAGATGCATGATGTCATTTAGCAATTGTGCATCAGCCGGAGGTGGAAGATATAGGCCCACCAGCACCAATCCTCTATCATAAAGTGAGGCATTAATAATAACATATCTGCCCCCCGGGTCAGTCTTAACCTCTAAAATCTGCAGGGGTAGGGACCTGCGGATCAGAATGCTTACACCCCTTGCATAGTTTGAATAGGTGGAGTGATGATGAGCCCCCACCCATGCCCTCCGGAGTCCCAGGACACGTCTGCCTATCAAGTGGGTCTCCTGAAGTATACAGATGTGTGGATTGTATCGTTGTAGGTATTTAAACACCAGCGACCTCTTTGTGGCTGAATTTAAACCCCGGACATTCCAGGAAACAATAGATACCTCAGCCATCCCCTCTTGCACTCAATTGTATAGTCAGGATCCGCACGCCCCCCCCCCCCCCCCCAACCAATCCCCCAGATACAGACATTCCAGCCATGTCATTGTTTTCCTTAGCCCTAAAAAGGCGTCATATGAATTGGTTACATGCATATGTATGTGTGAGCCAGTAACACTCCAACTACAATCTAGCCACTCCTTAATAAAACTTGCACTAATTGCAACTTCACAAATCTGCAACGGCAGATGTTCCCCCCCCCCACCCCACATCCCCCTCCAGAACCGAGGATGTCTCTTGCCCTGAACCCCTAACATCTAAATTTAACAGAGGGCGAGCACTTGTAGCGTGAAGTGTTACCTGACAGGGCAACAGAGTTGCTGGTTCATAATGCATAGAGTTTCTCCTGGGAAAGTCCCAGGGGTACATATCTTAGTTACATAACGGTCTTCATAAAATAGAAGTAAAAGAAAAAATATAAAAACTGGTACATAACCACTAACAGTGTGATTTTGATAGATTAAGGCAAGCCATTCCTGCATTCGCAGGTATACCTGTTGTCAATAGCATCAACAGAGCTAGATACTCCCTATATTGTGTCTCCTAATACAACCAACTTATGGGTTATCACATGCGCTATGACTTGAAACGAAGAAGTTCAGTTCCCTGGTTTCTGTATCTCAGCATATCCCAGGCAAGTTGTGACTGAAGACAGTTCCCCCCTGACAGCCAATATTTCCAAACCAGGGGGCTGGCAACCCCATGCCAGATTAATAGCGGTGCGGGCTCAAACAGGTCTTCTGTGTAGTTTAGTACCCCCAGACATGAAAGAGGGTATTTGAATGGTAATGTCCCCAACATCTCACACCAGTCCCGGTGTATCACACAACGCTTTCATTGAAGTATGCACAGTCGTTCTTCCCCGTAAATGATACATCCAGGTCTGTCTTTGCCATCAGTCCATGTGTAGCGATCTGATGCATGCACTAGGATATGATTAATGAACCGCGTCCACACACAGTAGGCAGTCATCCGGAGAAAAAAAGGGGGGGGGAGGGGAGTGTCTCCATCTCATTTCCTTATAGAGCATGTGGAGAGGTGTCCTATCCTGCGTGTGTACATGACCGGTGACTTTGAAAATTGTGTTTCACTGGGCAGGGGCAAGAGTCGCAGACAGCATCACAAGACATGATAGTCACTCCCCACCGCTCCAATTCCATATGCCAAGTTATATCTCCCAGACAGAGTTAATGAGCTGAAGCTGGTATTCGGCAATCGGCTTCATCTTGTAAGAGGGTGACCCCCCTACCTCCCCCTACACAGCACATTGCACAAGAGAGTTCCAGCACCGCAAACCATTGTAGGACCGATCTATATTAAACTCCGATCCCCATTCCTTGTAGGAGACACAATGATTATTGTGCCTCAAAAATTCAAAAGGAGAAAAAATAAAAAAACATAAACCACAAGTATATCATAGCTTGCCTGATCGTACGGCAGAGTGTTTGAACTTACACTTAGCGGTGTGGAGGCAAAGAGTCCAACCACGCGGCAGCATCACGAGGCGCGGTGAAGAATTTAACTGTTTCCCCATCCTGCACCCTCAGCTTGGCAGGGAACAGGATACTATATTTGATATTTCGCGCCCGTAGCCCCACTTTAATCTGGTCAAAGGACCTACGTAGCTTCTGAGTTTCCAGTGAGAAATCGGGAAAGAACATTAGGGTCGTATTCTGATATTTTAACTCACCCGCTCTGCGAGCTGCCCGTAGAATTTCGTCCCGGTCCCTAAAATTAAGAACCCGAAAGATCAGAGTGCGGGGGTTAGATCCTGGTGGTCCCGGAACTGGAGGAATCCTGTGAGGGCGCTCCACCGTAAAGTACGGCGAGAACTGGGCCGCCAGCAGTATTTCTCTGAGGATCTCTTCCACAAATGTCGTAGGGTTCTTCCCCTCCGCGCCCTCCGGCATACCCACGAGGCGGAGGTTGTTCCTCCTGTTCCTGTTCTCTGCGTCGTCGACCTTATATTCTAGCGCTCTGACCTTCGTTTGTAAGGTGCGGATCGAGGCTGTATGCTCTGCGACCGTATCCTCCGTTAGCCCCACACGTTGCTCCGCTTCCGACACCCGAGCACGGAGTTTATCAAAGTCTTGCCGGATAAGGCTAACGTCAAGTTGTACAGCTTCAATTTTGTTAGTCAGGGCAGTTTGGCATGTGGCTATCGCGGCCATCACCTCCTGAAAGCCAAGTCTCTGCACATCCGACTGTTCCTCCATGTCCGTTTGGGACGCCATGTTCCTTGCACGGCCGAGAGAGGTTTGCACGTGGGGAGTCCCTTGCGGGGTTGATATCTCTTCGTCCGGTGGAAAACGAAGCTTCTTCCCCCTGTGCCTAGTTTTGTATGGCATCCGGAGTTGCTCTATCCACTTTTTAGTGAGAAAAAAACGCCAGGAGTTAGGATTTAAGACGGATCTCCAGCAGAGCTCTAAAACCTGCTTCTTCTCAGGTCGCCATCTTGGCCACGCCCCCGTCCATTCATATTCAGTGTAGCTGAGGCTGCTGAGAAAGGAAACATTGTAATAAATAAATATTTAAAAGTAAAATTGTAAAAATAATAAAAAATAAAATAAAAAAAACCTGACACCATCCACTCCCCTCCCCCCTCCCGCCCAAAAAAAAGAAAGCAGTGTAAAAAAAAAGCAAAAAAATATAAATTGTACAAAATAATAAAAAATGTATTGTAAAAAATAAAATTGTAAAATACCGTATTTATCGGCGTATAACACGCGCCGGCGTATAACACGCACCCCAAGTTTAGGAGGGAATTTTAAGGAAAGAAACTTTTAGGAGGGAAGTTTAAGGAAAAAAAAACTTACATTTAAATGCCCATCAATGCAGCGTTATCGGTGTCCATCTGCAGCCTTGTGAGAGCATCCTTGCCCCAGTGTCCAGTGCAGCCTTGTCAGTGCAGCTTTGCCCCAGTGCAGAATTGTCAGTGCAGCTTTGCCCCAGTGCAGCCTTGTCCCCAGTGGTCAGTGCAGCCTTGTCCCCAGTGCAGCCATGTCCCCAGTGGTCAGTGCAGCCTTGTCCCCAGTGCAGCCATGTCCCCAGTGGTCAGTGCAGCCTTGTCCCCAGTGCAGCCATGTCCCCAGTGGTCAGTGCAGCCTTGTCCCCAGTGCAGCCATGTCCCCAGTGGTCAGTGCAGCCTTGTCCCCAGTGCAGCCATGTCCCCAGTGGTCAGTGCAGCCATGTCCCCAGTGCAGCCATGTCCCCAGTGGTCAGTGCAGCCTTGTCCCCAGTGCAGCCATGTCCCCAGTGGTCAGTGCAGCCTTGTCCCCAGTGCAGCCATGTCCCCAGTGGTCAGTGCAGCCTTGTCCCCAACATACACCGCCGCCGACATACACAAGTTACACTGTGTATTTTTAAATATGGCGCCGCGGAGTTCGGAGGGACTCGGGGGCGCTCGTTCAGCTGAACGAGCGCCGCCGAGAACACAGTGACTGGGCGGAGCCGAGATACACATAGCGGAGGGTTCTCGGCTCTTCTCGGCGCCGTTCACAGTCACGCCCAGTCCCCATGATAGACATAACAGAGGTCCAATGGCGGGACTGGGCGGGACTGTGAACCCTCGGCTATGTGTATCTCGGCTCCGCCCAGTCACTGTGTTCTCGACGGCGCTCGTTCAGCTGAACGAGCGCCCCCGAGTCCCTCCGAACTCCGCGGCGCCATATTTAAAAATACACGCTATGTGAATGTCGGCGGCGATCGCGGCGATCGCTCCGATAGTTCACAAAATAGCGGGGATCGACGTATAACACGCACCCACGATTTTCCCCTGATTTTAAGGGGAAAAAAGTGCGTGTTATACGCCGATAAATACGGTAAATAAAAAACTACTGACGCGGTCCACGCCTCATCAGTGTCCATCAGTGCTGCATATTGGTGCCACTGTCACATGACATTAAAAAAAAGTATCGGTAATCGGTATCGGCGAGTACTTGAAAAAAGTATCGGTACTTGTACTCAGTTTTACTAAAGTAGTATCGGTGCAACCCTAGTTGTTTTCTTCAAAGAAGCAAGTTCACCATTCCAAGGATCTAAAGGGTGTGCTGAAGAGGTGTTTTAAGATGCTCCAACAGACTTATCCTTAATGCCAACTTTTCTAACTATACAATATCTATATTTCCAGATGAGGTGTTTTTATAAACAGACAACCAACATATCATTGATCAGAATGAAATTACAATTCAATAGACACCAAATATGATCATCTCCTTAGAAAATGAATCCTATCCACCCTCTTCATCTTGTAACATAGACATGTGTCTTGACAATGTCTAACTGTTTGCCATTTTGTTATACACAGTTTGTTATATACAGTAGGTCTAGAAAAGAATCACCCCCTTTAAAATAATCACATTTTGTTGCTTTGCAGCCTGAAATGAAGACAGACACAGTTTTTATTGTATCCAGCTGTATTTACTCTATTTATTATAACATCCAAATGAAAGCTATAACACCAACATGTCAGAAAAAATGTAAAAATTTCAAAAACAGAATCACCATGTTGGAGAAAGGATCATTCCCTTGTGTCAGTATTTTGTTCAACCATCTTTTGCTTTAATTACAGCCTTTAGTCTGTTGGGATATGTCTCTGCTAACTGCACATTTGCAGTATTTGCCCACTCTTCTTTGCAGAACTGCTCAAGTTCAGTTAAATTTGATGCTGACCATTAGTGGACTGCAGTCTTCAAGTCATTCCACAAATTTTCAATGGGGTTTAAGTCTGGGCTCTGACTAGGCCATGCCCCTTTTTCTCCTTCAACCACTGTGTGGTCATTTTTTGCTGTGCTCTTTGGGTCATTGTCATGTTGGAAGGTAAACCTTCTTTCCATTGACAACTTTCTGGCAGAGGGCAGCAGATTTTCCTCAAGAATTTGATGATATTTTGCCCCATCCATTTTTCCTTCTATACTGACAAGTGTTCCAGTCCCTGCTGCAGAGGAACACCCCCATAACAGGATATTACCACCTCCATGCTTTGCTGTAGGAATGGTGGAATTTGGATGGTGACCTGTATTGGATTTCCGCCAGACATATTGTGTCTACTACTCTTATAGTGTTAAGGCCAAATAATTACATTTTAGTCTCATCTGACAATAATACCTTTTTCCATGTGGCCTCAGAATCTTCAAGGTGCGTTTTGGCAAAGCTCAATCGTGACTGCATGTGGCCTTTCTTGAGGAGTGGCTTTTTCTTGCAACCCTCCCAAACAACCACATTTGTGGAGAATTTGTGATATTGTTGTCACATGCACACAACTTTGTCATAAATTACTGTAACTGCTTCAGAGTTGCTGTAGGCCTCTCTGACCAGTTTCCTCCTGGCTCTTTCATCCAGTTTGGAGCGACATCCTGATCTATGGAGGGTCTTTGTTATACCAAATACCTTACACTTCCTAAAGTGGAACTACACTGCATCAGAGCAGCACAAAGCAAAAACAGTACTTAATTCATTCTTAATATTCAAAGCAAACTCCACCACCCATCCATGTCTCCATACTTTTTTTTTTGCTGAAAAAATCACTTTGAAAAGTGTAATGAATGTAGCGCCATCAGTTTTTGGATCTGGTAGTTTTATTTCTGGTCAAATAATCAGACTCCTAGATATGTATTTGCTCTAGACTGTTTTACAACAGGTTTATGACAGACATTAGGAGGTTATGGCTTAAGGAAGCCTTATAACATCCAGATTTGCTTGTAGCTTGGAATGTTTTAATGGAATTTATTATGGCTCGATTTTGGCTAAATGTGTTTTAAGCTTGCTATAAATTGGGAGGGGGGATGTTGTATGTGTCTAACCGTGTCTGGCTGTCCACCCAGACATAAGATTTAAATCTGGCAGTTTTGTCATTGACTTGTGCATTTTGGCAAAATTAGGGTGCCTCTGTGTTCAGTATGACTTTCCCAGCTTGACAGACATTATCATCACAACTCCCCTCTTTAAGAAGCTATACGAAAAGTATTGCAAGTTCTTTTTCAACATGTCTAGCCACAATCGCTGCAGGTAATTGCTGGCAAATAGCTACGGCCACCAACAGCCTGTCATGGCACTGTGCAGGCTCAGCAGCCATTTCTATCTGCACACAGCTGTTAATCCCAGCCACAGAAATTAGTAGATTCTTGCCCGTGGTATTCACAGTGTGGCTAAACGCCCATATGAATGCTGCCTTAGAAAGCCTGTTACCAATTAGTCTAACTGTAATGCCCCGTACACACGGTCGCATTTTCCGACGGAAAATGTTCGATGGGAGCCCGTTGTCGGAAATTCCAACCATGTGTAGGCTCCATTGGACATTTTCCATCGAGAATTTCCGTCACACAAAATTTGAGATCTGGATCTCAAATTTTCTGACAACAAAATCCGTTGTCGTAAATTCCAATTGTGTGTACACAATTCCGACGCACAAAGTTCCACGCATGCTCGGAATCAAGCAGAAGAGCCACACTGGCTATTGAACTACATTTTTCTCAGCTTGTCGTACGTGTTGCACGTCACCGCGTTCTTGACGTTCGGAATTTCCGACAAGATTTGTGTGACCGTGTGTATGCAAGACAAGTTTGAGACAATATCCGTTGGAAAAAATCCATGGATTTTGTTGTCGGAATGTCCGATCGTGTGTACGCGGCATAAGGGTCCATTCAATGTACTGTGTTGCTAAAAAATGGGCCTGTGTTTTTTGATCTGTTACTGCTTTAATGCACCACAACAGATCGCTAAAGTGTGAATCAGCCCAAGATTTCCACAATAACTTTTCAGGATAGCAAAATGTAAACCACCTTCACAGCTACCAAGTATGCTCAAAATGTGCCCTTCAGCCACAGTTCCACTTCAGTTTAACCTCAATGTGTACAAACATAATGGGCATCAACAGACTGCCTTGCTGCAAATAAAACTGCAATGCTAGAAATGTGAATACTCTTGTGCATTTTACACCCTTGGGTGCGTTGTCATATACAAAGTGTGTTCCAGTAGGATAGCTACTTAAAGAGGATCTTCAAACTTAGGTCTTAAAAGGAAAAAAAATCAGCAGCTACAAGTCCTGTAGCTGCTGGCCTTTAAAAAAAGAACACTTACCTGTCCTGGGATCCAGTACTGTCCTCACCTGGGCAACGGGTTCACGGTGCCAGCATATTTACTAAGGGAGCTGGCTGCGACTCCCTGCAGCTTCACAGCTGGCTTCCCACTTCACATGCACAAGTCATGCTGTGCTGTATGAAAATGCAATACTGTTGTATTGTGCATGCGCAAGGTCGAGTAGTGTGTGTGATGTCATGAATCAAAATTTGTTCAATCCTTGCCGAATTGCCCAAAGTTCCATCTATGGCCGGTTAAAGTTGAAGGGTCTCGGCACAGTTAGAATGAATGCCATGTTGGTATAGTATATAAAAAATAAAAAAAAAACTGTCTACAATGCACAGGTGAGTGACTGCATTTAATAAATATTTGATATCATTAACAAAGCATTGTGAATTTATTATAAAAAAGTTGCAATGTGCAGTTACATACTGAGTTACTATAAAGTTACTGTTATATATTATTTATATTAATGGTTAGGAAACAATGATGGTCCATTTTCAACCATGTCCTAGTGAAAAATATTGTGTTACAGTACATAGGCGGAAGCTTGTAGATGCATCCCAGAATGTCCAAACTGCTTGCCACATAAACACACAAATCCATTACAAAATGTTCATAACAAATGCATTTATAAAGTAGGTGGCACCTAAATGACAGTATGTGCTTTTCCAGTGATTTAATTCTGGCAAATTAATAACACTTGTAGCTAAGGTGGGACAATCGTGGGGGAGAAACAATAAAAGCCCTATTACATACTACATTTCATAATTGTCCCCATCATAAAAGATTTTGTGGCTTAATAGTATGGTATCCCATAGCAATATTTATTCATATGTGTTATCAACTGCTAAAATGCACAGATGCCCATTTAGAAACAAAAGAATAATCTACTGTTTTTGTTGTGGTGTTTGAGAAGGAGGAGCACTTTAAGCATCTTAAATCTTTCATCCTCTTAACAATTGTAGAAGTGAAACAAGACATAGGAGTGGATAGCGTTGGCATGTGACAGCATAAAGCTTGCGTTGGAGTAATCCATCACATAATTTATCTCATTGTTAGATTTTAGATGAGGCATAAGATATCTAAGTAGACATGTCTGCAGTAACGATCAACATCCCCCTTGTATACCAGGAGCGAATGAAACAACTGGAACACAAATTACAAGTAAGTCTTATTAATTCAAAAAGATAAGCTACAGCATATATTTACCTTTTTTCATATTTCAAAATGTGACTGTAAATATACCAAATGTAGTTACAATATAAGGTGCCAACATGCAATCATAGTAGGCAGTTAGGCTGGGTGTATATTGTTATGTGTGCGTTGAAGCATGTATAGGAGTGAATGAGTTCATATAGTCTCTCTTTCCCTCTTACTCTGAACTGCAGTGTTTAGATGTGAACCAGCCACATAGGAACGATCTACAACAAAAAGGCATGAGTTTCCCTGCGTGAAAATGGATCCATATCCCACTACTGAGGCAGAGCTTTTCAAGTGTGTTATGAATTTAATTGGAAAATTCTATGCTGTGTCTGACTGGAAAAAGTATCAAATATCTTATAATTACATGTGACTGTGATGCTAAAACTTTCAGGGTGGATTTATATTATCCCGATGTGGTGCATTGTGTTAAGGCAACCTGTTCAAAAGAATAAGCTGGTAATGCACCAAAATGTTGAAAAATAGACAGATGAATTTTTGGCAAAACAACGCACCGCCAGGGTCACTGATAAGGAAGTACAGCCAGCCCTTCTGTACTGGACCCAGGCCCAGTCAGTTCAAAAGGGGGGCCTGGCATCTACTGAGTAGGAGGACTGGCTGTACTGTCTTATTGCAGACACTGATCCTCTTCTGCCTCTCCGCTGCAGCACTGCCAGCTACTCCTCCTCTTTCTCCCTCCAGCTGCACTGCAGGGGGATTGGTTCTAATACATGCGCCGTTTCCATTTGCTGTCTGGGCCCCCCTGTGTGCCCCTTTCCCCTCGCAGTGCTGCTGGCTTCCCTGCTCTCCTCTCCCGCTGGAAGCTGCTGCAGGCACACAGATGGATGTTTCAGGATGGAAACACAGTGAGTGATCGGTACCAATCACTCCTGTGTCCATTCATCACTGAAGCATAGTAAACTGTATTAACTATGTTTCAGTTTGTGAATGAGCAGGAAGCCTCAGAGTGCTTCCTATTCATTCATCTGTGTAGGTGAGGTTTCAGAGAAAGGGACTGATAAATCTATGTCCTCAATCACTTTGGGTCAGGGGGGCCCTGTCAGGTAGGCTGTATAGAGCCCCATGGTTTTTAACAGCAGCCCTGCACACCACAATGCACTGTAGTATGTTACCAAGCATTGTGGTGTGCTGCAGTAGCTGTGCATAGAATCTGTGTTTCCTTAGTGTGTTGGGGCGCCTTTTGTTCTAGATTTTTTTTGTTTTAAATTGTATAAAGTTTACAGCAAAAGATAGGCAGTGCAATAACTAGCTGCCAATAAAAAACAATAAACCTGAGCTCCACTCTTATAATCTAATGCAAGGTAACATAGCTGCCAGTAGAGGCACAAAAACAGAAGACCAAGATACATATGGAAAGCCAATAGCCCAAGGTCACCAGATAACAGCACAAGCAATCTCTTGTTAAATATGTTTATTGAGTTTTTCATAGATAACAGAGTAAATAAATAAGTAAATAAAAAAAGTAGTACATAAAATAAATAAATAAGTAAGGAGATGAAGTAGACATATAAATATGAAGCATGAGCATTTCATATACAATTAGTATAAGATAAATAGTATCATCATGAAAATATAAACTCATCTTATTACTGTATGAATGATACAATTTATAAGGATACATCAAAGTGATTGTGACATAGAAATTTAATAAATAAATAATTAATTAGTCGATGTGACTTTTTCTGCTAATGAATATATGTCAGCACAAGCAATCTCATTACTCTGAATTTCTACAATAGTAGAAGATGAGAGGTAAGGTGAGGTATGGAAATCACCTCCTCGCATGAAAGAGCCCAGGTAGGGGCCTGCAAGACCAGGAAACAATTAGAGGGGAGCCTGGAATTAGTTAGGAGATCCTGGTAAAGTTGCACTTATTCAGGACTCCATCGCTGTGTCAGGGTGCTCCAGCCACTGGGAGCAGATTTTATTAAATTTAGTAGGACATCCTAACAAGAGATTTTCATTTATGCAGCACTTGAATAGTTGTTACCAGAGAAATAAATTGTAAGATTTTTGTCCAATAATCACTGATTAAGGGACAGGTGCAGAAGTCTACCTATGTAAAGCGAGAGCCAATTGTGGGCATGAACAAGCTGACCAGCTAGGAATTCATAAAAGAAGTTTGGGAAGTTCAAGCCCCCCCCCATGAACACTGGTTGCTTCAGTGTGGCGAGGCTGAGTCTGAGTGGTTTGTTGTTTCAAAGAAAGTAGGAAATATATGTGTCTAGGTGTTTAAATAGTGACAATGAAATCTAGACTGGAGCCTTTCTGAGAATGTACAAAACCTGGAAGTCATTTCATCCTAAGGAGATTAATTTTGGACTTTGCCAGCACCAACAGCAGGGCAAAATTTAGCGAGATAAAGTCCACAAGGTCACTGGTAACTTGTACACTCTATATCTATATCTATATATATCTATAGCTATAGATATATAGATATATATAGATATATATATATTTATATATATATTTGATCTGAGTCACCCATTGGAGAGGCAGGGTATGGTAGGGTCTCAATCTGCCTGTGGTATGGGTTCCAGTGGAATTATCTGGGACTTGCTCCAATTAACCTGCAGCCCCTTAAAGTTGTCATAATCGTCCACTATTGTAAGGGCGGCATGTAGGGCCAGATCAAGGTCTTGTAAGAGAGGGGCATTTAGTCAGCATTTAACACTACTTTTTCTTCTAAATTCTGTAGTCTGAGTCCCTTCTCTGCACTACTGCAGAGAGTAACTGCCATGGGCTCCATCATCAAAGCAAAAATCGTGGGCCCTGTTGAGTGCCTCTCTGCACCATAAAGGGGGCAGAAACTATGTTTCCCAGCTTGATAGAGGCATTAGGACAGGGGAGTCCAAACTCTAAGTATGTTTGTCCGAGCACTAATACACTGCCCAACAAGAATTCTCTTGCCTTTGTGGCTATATGTGGTGAAGAGATGAGCTTGGGCGTGTTATTTGGCTATACCGTATTTATTGGCGTATAACACACACCTTCACTTTAAGAGGGAAGTTTCAGGAAAAAAATGTAATTTTAAATAAAGAACTGTGAAGCAAAATAAGGGTCAGTGCCCATGAATGCAGCCCCACAGTGAATGCAGCCCCACCGTTGCCATGAATGCAGCCCCACCGTTACTAAGAATGCAGCCCCACCGTTGCCATGAATGCAGACCCACCGTTGCCATGCCTTACCATTGCCAGGAATGCAGCACCCCCATTACCAGGAATGCAGCACCCCCATTGCCATGAATGCAGCCTCACCATTGCCATCAGTGCAGCCTGATTGATGCCCATCTGCAGCCTCGGATGGGAAAGGGAGGGGGCGGGATGAGGCGCCAACAGATTACATACAGGAGAATCTGTTTTCTCGGCAGCCTCTTTAATACAAAGTCCCGCCTCCTATGATGGACAGAACAGTCGTCCAATGGCAGCACAAGAGATTGGACTTCCTATTACAGTGGCCGCCGTGCAAACAGGAAATTCACCTGTAAGTACGGCACTTGTCCCGTCTCCTCCCTGTCCCCTCCAAGGCAGCCAGCATGTATATCTTTTGTAGCCCCCGGCGCTTGGGGATTCGTTGGGGGCCACAAAAGATATACATGTCCAAATTACCAGGCGGGCCGTTTGAAACTGGGACGCGGGCCACGATTGACCCATGGGCCAGACTTTGGACACGCCTGCATTAGGACATACTGTATATATAGGATATCTATTCACTTTAAAAAGGAAGGGCCAAACCCCATACACTTCAGTACAATCCATTGAGTCGGGCCTTTTCAATATCAAGGGCCAACACCGAGTGCCTGCCACATTAGAATGCGACACCTGAATGTTAGTAAAGAAGCGATGGATGTTAATATCTGTGTTTTTTTGGGGGTTAAAACCTGTTTGATCAGTATCCAAGAGCACATCCACAAACAAAGAGGTGGGTGGTGAGGACCTTTGTCAAGATCTTAAGATCCATATTTAGCAATGAGATAGGCCTGTAGGAGCCACAACATAATGGGACCTTGCCTGGCTTTTGGAGGACCATATGTGCGCCATACATGGTATCTTGAAGGGTCCCCTTCTCAAAATATAATGATTAGAGATCACGGAGAAGTGGGGAAAGTTCCTCTACATCAGTGGTTCTCAACTCTTGTCCTCAGGACCCACTAACAGGCCAGGTTTGCAAGATAACTGAAATACATCACAGGTGATATCATTTGCTGCTCAGTATTTGCAGTATTCTAGTCTGCATCTCTCCACGGGCCCTGCTGTGAAATATTATATCAAAATTTTTAATTACATGTCCCTCTTAAACAGGGGCAGAAAAATTGGGTCTTCGGTGGTGGTGCCACAACACTGTAACCCCTCACAGATACTCTTGTTGGGTGCAGGAACGGGCCCTGCTATGAAATATTATATCAAAAATTGTAATTACATGGCCTTGTTAAGCAGGGGCAGAAAAATTGGGCCTTGGGTGGTGGTGCCCTAAACCAAAAATATTATTGGAAGCTAGCATCATCAAGATTAAGGAGGAATAGGATAGTCAGCATAAGCAGTCTTCAAGGGATCCCACATCCATAGCAAATTCAATCAGTTACATCAGCATCAGGTGCTTGATAGCTGCTGATCCAAGACTGATTCGTTTTTATGAATGTGAGCCTATCACCGGAGTCTGTGGAAAAGGCGCACTCTTTTATCCATTACAAGCCCTCCAGCAGCACTGAATGTGCATTCAGAAAGCATGCTGGATGCAGGACAGGCCAGTAGCTCAATTGCATATTGAGTAAGTTCTGGCCAGTGGTCCATACTCAAGACCCAGTAACCCAGTGGATGTTCTGTTGGAAGGGTCTCCAAGTCTGCTCTTGCCCCTAGATATTTCTGCACCATGTAATGCAGACGCTGGTGACGGTTGCTTGAACCGATCAGACCTTGGCGCTGAGGACTGAAAAATTGTTTAAAGGCATCGGTCAGCTGGCCACCTTTTCCACCGCTCTTCCTCTGATTGAACGAAGTCTCAGCAACACGTTGTCCAGCACCAGGAAATTGTAACCTCACAGGGTCTGGGAATGCGTTGCACAAACCATTCTTCAAGGCCTCCTGAAGATGTTTCATCTTCCACTCCCTCTGCGAAGGCAGGATGAGTCCTGCAACCTTACCCTTGTAACGTTGAGCAAGAAGGGTTGCCAGCCAGTAATGATCCCTCTCTTTGATACCACGAATCCCAGGGTCCTTTCACAGGCTTTGCAGAATCAGGGAGGTCATGCAGTGTAAGTTTGCAGAGGCATTCGATTCTGAGTCCTCTGGGTCACTGAGGATGACGTTGTCAGGAACTACCTCCTCCCAGCCACGTCCAACTCCTTGGGTTTCTGAGGACTAAAAACCATCCCTTGAAGACTGCTGCTGAGTGTTATCCTCTACATCCATGCTGACACAATCCTCCTCCTCCTTCTTTCTGTGTGTTTTGCGGGCCCGCAGGAATGCTATCTGGATAAAGGGGCCTTGAGAGGTAAGGAAGTCTTCCTCTTCCTCCCGCTGTCATTGATGCATGCATTGTCGCTGCTCACCAACCTTGTTGCCTCCTCAAATGGTGACAGGACAGTGCATGCATCCTTCATCAGTAGCCACTGGCATGGCGAAAAGAAGCCAAGCTCCTCTGACCCTGTCCTGGTGCCATACTCGCACAGGTACTCATTGATGGCCCTCTGCTGTGTGTGCACCCTCTGTAGCATTGTCGACCTTGAGTTCTATGTCAAAAATGAGGCAGCTGGTGGGCAGGTTGCATTCCCTTTGATTGTCAGCCAGCCAAGCACTGGCATTTCATGACTGGCGGAAATGACCACAGACTTTTCTGGCCTGCCTCAGGAGATCCTGTAAGCCTGGGTACCTGCTCAAGAACTGCTGCACCGCCAAATTCAGGACGTGTGCCAAACATGGAACATGGGTCAAGTGTCCCTGTCGGAGGATGGAGAATAGGTTGGTGCCATTGTCGCATACAACCATTCCTGGCTGAAGCTGGCATGGCGTCAACCACCTCTGAGCCTGCCCCTGCAGAGCTGACAGAATCTCTACCCCAGTGTGGCTCCTGTCCCCTAGGCAGACCAACTCAAGCATCTTTTAGCCTGACTGCTTGCGTAGCCCCTTGAACACTTACAGAGCACTGCTGTTTCAGAGAACAAATCTGCAGAAGAGGCCATAGAGGAGTAATAAGAGGAGGGGGGTGGAGGGGAGAGCTGTGGCAGAATCACCACTAGCATTTTGGAGGCGTGGTGGCGGAACAAGCTCCAATAACACTGAACCCTGTCCTGTATCCTTCCCAGCTGCCAGGAGAGTTGCCCAGTGCACCATGAAGGAAAGGTAATGTCCCAGCCCATGCCTGCTGGACCATGAGTCAGCGGTAATATGCACCCTACTACTGACTGCCCTGTTCAACAAGGCCAAAATATTGCCTTCCACATGCCGGTAGAGAGCCGGAATGGCCTTCCGTGAAAAGAAATGGTGTTTTGGAACCTGCCACTGAGGTACAGCACATTAAACAAATTCACGAAAGGGGACAGAGTCTACCAGCTGAAAAGGCAGCAGTTGCAGTGCTAGCAATTTGGCCAAGCTAGCATTTAGATGCTGAGCATGTGGGTGGCTGGGACCTTGTATTCTCCCACCTCTGCAACCCTGGCAACCTCACCAACACCCCCTTTCCTCTATCTGATCACAACCTCATTACTTTCACTGTATCCTTGCCTCCAACCACCCATCCCTCCAAGCAGCAAACAATTACTTGTAGAAACCTTCGCCACTTTAACCCTTCTCTTCTCTATTCTGCTACTGACAACCTATATGACATAATCTCTCCCCTGTCCTGTCCTGACCTGGCCACTTCTGTCTACAACAGTTCACTCTCATCATCACTAGATGCACTTGCTCCTCTAACCACACGCAGAATCAGGCCCCGACCGTTACAACCCTGGCAAACTGACAACACTAGAAATCTCAAGAGATATTGCCGTGTTCTTGAACGACTGTGGCGTAAAACCAAATGCCTGCAAGACTTCACCCTATATAAATCTGCCCTTCTAAAATACAATTCATGCCTCCATGCTGCCAAACAAGCCTACTTTGTCTCTCTTATTAATTCCTTGTCATCCAGTCCCCGTCGGCTCTTCTCCACCTTTAACTCTCTGCTTCGTCCACCACCCCCTCTACCCACTAACTCACTCACTGCCCAAGAGATTGCCAATCACTTCAAAGACAAGATCGATGCAATTCGTGAGGACATCTCCACTGTGCGTACGTCTTCCCCACCCATCATACCTTGCCCAGCAGCACATTCAACACTCTCCTCTTTTGAATTTGCTACTACGGAAGAGGTTACAAAAATTTTCTCGGATGCCCACCTAACCAATTGTCCCTTGGATCCTGTTCCCTCACAACTACTACGGTCACCCTCTTCTTCTATCCTATGCTCCCTCACCCACATCTTCAATCTCTCCCTTTCTAGTGGCATTTTCCCCTCCCCTCTAAAACATGCACAGATCACTCCCATTCTTAAAAAGCCCTCACTGGACCCTACCGACCTGAACAACTTAAGACCCATCTCACTACTCCCATACACCTCTAAACTTCTAGAACGCTTAGTCTACAACCGTCTTAGCTCCTACCTCAATGAAAATAACCTTCTTGACCCCTTACAGTCTGGCTTTCGCTCGCAGCACTCCACGGAAACTACCTTACTAAAACTCACTAACGATTTACTAACTGCTAAAACCAACAGCCAGTACTCCATACTCCTACTACTTGACCTCTCTGCGGCCTTTGATACTGTTGACCACCCGCTTCTTCTCAATAAACTACATTCCCTTGGCCTCCGAGATTCTGCTCTATCCTGGTTCTCTGGCTATTTATCACAGCGCTCCTTCAGTGTCACCTACAACTCTGTCTCCTCCTCTCCATTGCCCCTTTCTGTGGGGGTCCCCCAAGGCTCGGTTCTTGGACCCCTTCTCTTCTCTATCTACACCTCCTCCCTTGGTCACCTAATAACTGCCCATGGCTTCCAATACCACTTATACGCTGATGACACCCAAATCTATCTGTCTACTCCTCACCTCACTCCTTCAGTCTCCTCTCGCATTACTAACTTACTAACTGACGTATCAGCATGGATGTCGCAACACTTCCTTAAACTAAATCTCTCTAAAACTGAGCTATTAATATTCCCCCCCGCCCGTGCCCCCCTCCATGACTTTTCCATCAAAATCAACAATGCAACCATCAGTCCCTCCCCTCAAGCCAGGGTACTAGGTGTAATCCTAGACTCTGACTTGTCATTTCAGCCTCAAATCCAATCGCTGTCAAAAGTTTGTAGAATTCACCTCCGTAACATCTCTAAAATTCGCCCCTTTTTAACAAATGAAACCACCAAGCTCCTCATTCACTCCCTTGTTATCTCTCGCCTTGACTATTGCAACTCCCTTCTCATTGGCCTACCGCTCCATAGGCTATCCCCTCTTCAGTCTATCATGAATGCTGCTGCCAGACTTATCCACCTTACCAACCGCTCAGTGTCTGCCAACCCTCTACTTCAATCCCTACACTGGCTCCCAATCACCCAGCGAATTAAATTCAAAATTCTAACCACAACATACAAAGCCATTCACAACTTTGCCCCAAGCTACATCACTAATCTTGTCTCTAAATATCACCCAAATCGACCTCTCCGCTCTTCTCAAGACCTCCTGCTTTCAAGCTCTCTCATCTCCTCCTCCCATGCTCGTCTCCAGGATTTCTCCAGAGCCTCTCCCATCCTCTGGAACTCGCTACCTCCATCTATCCGGCTATCCCCTACTCTTGCTACCTTCAGGCAATCCCTGAAAACTCATCTCTTCAGGAAAGCCTATCACGTCTCCGACTAATCTCCTACCACTTCCACCAGCTCATTCCCCACAGTTACAACCTTTTGTACCACCTGCCCCACCCTATTAGATTGTAAGCTCTTCTGAGCAGGGCCCTCTTAATCCTATTGTATTGTATTACAACTGTATTGTCTCCCTTTTATATTGTAAAGCGCTGCGTAAACTGTTGGCGCTATATAAATCCTGAATAATAATAATAATAATTTCTTTTTACGGTTCAGCAACTGGGGTAGGGAAATTTGCCTGCCAAAAATCAGATGGTGGTGTACTGCTAGCAGATTGGCTGCAAGTACTTGGGACACCTATTGCTATACCTTCATTCCTCTCAGTGCAGGTTTTTGAGAGGACTAGAGGTATATATAGTAGGTTTGGACATCCCTGATGAGGAGCAAGGAGAAGTCCGCTTTTTTCTTTAAAGTGGGTCTTTTAAGTGCTGTTACCAATGGACTGCATGGTAGGTCGTCATATGTCTGGTTAAGCATGTGGTGCCCGAGCGGCTGCTATTCTGGCCACGCTTGATTCGCTTCAGACATTGGTTTCAAACAGCAATGGTGCAATCTGCTGCACACGTGTCGAAAAAGGCCCACACCAAGGAACTTT
This sequence comes from Lithobates septentrionalis, assembly GCA_037952835.1. NCBI lineage: Eukaryota > Metazoa > Chordata > Amphibia > Anura > Ranidae > Lithobates > Lithobates septentrionalis. Next base: position 9,384,080 of record JBBDGP010000264.1, on the reverse strand, counting down.
TAAAAATCAGCGGGGAGTCAGCAGGGCCCTGCACCTGCGGAGCTCTGTGGTGTGATGCAATAAGGTGGCTGCCCTTAAGCTGCCCCCTAGAGGACATCCTGCCTCATTGGAGTTGTGCCTCCTCCTCCTCTCTTCTCTTAGGCACCCAAATACTGTCAGTGACCTCATCATCACCTCCCTCCTCGTAGCTGGAGCAGTATGCTGCAGTTGGGGGAACATGACTGCCAGTTTCCTGTCCTCCTGTGGCACCCCCTCTCTCTAGGCTCACGATACTCCCTTCCTCAACCTGGGAACCAACATCGGTGCCTTCAGATCGCTGCGCATCCTCCAGCAGCATGTACCCGACACTGTGGTCGAATAATTCTGGGGGCTCCTCCATGCATGATGGTGGGGTTACTGAAGGAGTGACTGTGGACAAGGTGCCAGTGGAATAGGCCACTTTGGCAGCTGCTTTGGAAGGCAAACTACTCTGAGCAAGGGTGACAGAGGATGAGGGGGATGAGGACGGCTTTGTTATCCACTCCACCAACACTTCTGCATGTTCTGGCTCAATAACATGGCCAGCAGCAGAAAAAAAGGACAAGCATGCCCCACGGCCACCTGCAGAGAATGCACCATGTCCACGACCAGCACTGTTGACTGTAGACACAGAGGCTGCTTTCCCTCTTTTAGTGGCCTGTGAGCCTCTGCCTCTCCTTGGTGGCCTTCCGGACATAATGTATATTTTGTTTTGCAACACCACACTATTTAATACTGCTCCACCGGCAGTATTAGATACTGTGTACACCACCAGAAGTGTAGAAACTGTACACACTGTATTAGATACTGTGTACACTGCCTGCACTGTATTAGCAACTATACTATGGCTGCACTGTATTGTGTACTGTGTACACCACCAGAAGTGTAGTATAAACTGTACACACTGTATTAGATACTGTGTACACCGCCTGCAATGTATTAGCAACTGCACTGCTGCAGTTGCACTGCTGCAACTGCACGGCTGCACTGTATTGTGTACTGTGTACACCACCAGAAGTGTAGTAGAAACTGTACACACTGTATTAGTAACTGTGTACACCGCCTGCACTGTATTAGAAACTGTACAACGGCTGCACTGTATTTTATACTGTGTACACCACCAGAAGTGTAATAGAAACTGTACACACTATTTTAGATACTGTGTACACCACCTGAAGTGTATTAAAAACAGTACACCACGGAATGCACTGTAGATATAGGATGCAGAGTATATATTTATATACACACACACACAAGACTGTATGTGTGTGTATATATATATATATATATTACACTGTATGTAGAGTAAACACTGAATATATAGTCTATGCTAAATGCAGAGTGTGTATGTATATATATATATATATATATATATATATATATATATATATATATATATATATATATATATATATACACACAATATCTCACAAAAGTGAGTACACCCCTCACATTTTTGTAAATATTTTATTATATCTTTTCATGTGACAACACTGAACAAATGACACTTTGCTACAATGTAAAGTAGTGAGTGTACAGCTTGTATAACAGTGTAAATTTGCTGTCCCCTCAAAATAACAACACACAGCCATTAATGTCTAAACCCCTGGCAACAAAAGTGAGTACACCCCTAAGTGAAAATGTCCAAATTGGGCCCAAAGTGTTAATATTTTGTGTGGCCACCATTATTTTCCAGCACTGCCTTAACCCTCTTGGACATGGAGTTCACCAGAGCTTCACAGGTTGCCACTGGAGTCCTCTTCCACTCCTGCACGATGACATCATGGAGCTGGTTGATGTTCGAGACCTTGCGCTCCTCCACCTTCCGTTTGAGGATTCCCCAAAGATGCTCAATAGGGTTTAAGTCTGGAGACATGCTTGGCCAGTCCATCACCTTTACCCTCAGCTTCTTTAGCAAGGCAGTGGTCGTTTTGGAGGTGTGTTCGGGGTCGTTATCATGTTGGAATACTGCCCTGTGGCCCAGTCTCCGAAGGGAGGGGGATCATGCTCTGCTTCAGTATGTCACAGTACATGTTGGCATTCATCTTTCCTTCAATGAACTGTAGCTCCCCAGTGCCGGCAGCACTCATGCAGCCCTAGACCATGACACTCCCACCACCATGCTTGACTGTAGGCAAGACACACTTGTCTTTGTACTCCTCACTGTCAGGTCAGCTTGAGGCTACATGACAGATGCACTCTGTAGGAGTTATAAGTGCACCGCTAAGTAGTGGACCCTAGGACTGACTGCTGCGGATTGAACCCTGGGAGGTTCAGGAAGCAGGTCTACTGGATCACTAACACATATCCCACTGGGAGCTAGAGCATAGATTCCTCAGGGAGCGGAGTCTAAGAGTCAGCAGGTGTTCACCAGAGCCCCTAGTGGTGAGGATGGACTGAGCTGCAGTCTGGCTCCAGGTCGTGGCCCCCAGGGTCTCACAGCTCACGCTCACGGTAGACTACAGGAGAAGAGGGAGGAGGCAGCAGGCTGGAACAACAAGGAAAGTAAGGAATAAGCCAAATGTCAGGGCGACTAGCAGACAAGGATAAACATAATACACCAAAGGTCAGGGTCACAAGCAGACAGGGAAAGTCGAGAACAGGCCAAGGTCGGTAACTGGATTCAGACGTAGGAAACACAGCAAGTACACACGAAAGCTAACACACAATGGTTGATCAGCACTGCTGGCTTGCAGTGCACAGGTTAACATAGGGTTCCCTGATAGGAGCTGGCGTGGAGCCATTCTAGAGGAGAGTTTAGAAAAGCAGTCAGGTGAGAGTCAGCTGGTCTTTAGAGATGAACACATGGAGACAGGTAAGCTGACAGACAAAACTATTGCATAACCATGACACTCACCTGGTTGGCGCCACACACACTTGACACCATCTGAACCAAATAACTTTAATTTGTTCTCATCAGACCACAGGACATGGTTCCAGTAATCCATGTCCTTAGTCTGCTTGTCTTCAGCAAACTGTGGGCTTTATTGTGCATCATCTTTAGAAGAGGCTTCCTTCTGGGACGACAGCCATGCAGACCAATTTGATGCAGTGTGCGATGTATGGTCTGAGCACTGACAGGCTGACCCACCCCTTAAACCTCTGCAGCAATGCTGGCAGCACTCATACATTTATCTCCCAAAGACAACTTCTGGATAGGACGCTGAGCATGTGCACTCAACTTCTTTGGTCGACCATGGTGAGGCCTGTTCTGAGTAGAACATGTCCTGTTAAACCGCTGTATGGTCTTGGCCATGATGCTCTAGCTCAGTTTCAGGGTCTTGGCAATCTTTCTATAGCCTAAGCCATCTTTATGTAGAGCAACAATTCTTTTTTTCAGATCCTCAGAGAGTTCTTTGCCATGAGGTGCCATGTTGGACTTCCAGTGATCAGGATGAGAGAGTGGGAGCAATAACACCAAATTTAACACATCTGCTCCCCATTCACACCTGAGACCTTGTAACACTAATGAGTCACATGACATTGGGGAGGGAAAATGGCTAATTGGGCCCAATTTGGACATTTTTACTTAGGGGTGTACTCACTTTTGGTGCCAGAAGCTTAGACATTAATGGCTGTGTTGAGTTATTTTGAGGGAACAGCAGATTTACACTGTTATACAAGCTGTACACTCACTATTTTACATTGTAGCAAAGTGTAATTTCTTCAGTGCTGTCACATAAAAAGATATAATAAAATATTTACAAAAATGTGAGGGGTGTACTCACTTTTGTGAGATACTGTGTGTGTATATATGTATATATATATATATATATATATATATATATATATATATATGTGTGTGTGTATATATATATATATATATATATATATATATATATATATACACACACACACACACACACACACACACACACACACACTAGACTATATATATATATCAAATACACTGCCACTAACTGAATAACCTGCCTGCTTAATCTAAATCAAGCTATCTCTCTGTCCACACCAACACTACACACAGTCGCCGTGTAAGCAGCCTTATATAGTGTGGGGTGTGGACTGAGTCCTGATTGGCCAAAGGCACCCTGCCTTTGGCCAATTATGGCTCTCTTAGAGCGCGCTGTGATTGGCCAAAGCATGCAGGTCAGGTGCATGCTTTGGCCAATCATCATACAGCAATGCGATTTCACAGTGCATTATGGGGCGTCCCGCAGCGCTCAAATTTGCCGCGATCGCTCCATAATGTTTGCTGTTCGGTGAACTGGCGAACACCCGATGTTTGTATATAGTGGTGAACCACAGAGAGAATTTGTAGTTCTCAATAAGGCGTTGCCAACATCCCAAATTGTATTACAAAAAAAGGGGACCCTGGAAAAGGGAAACCTTTGTACCGGTACAGCGGGACTTTATAGGCGAACAACAAAAAATGATTTTGTATAAAAATATATTATTTATTGAAAATTGCTTAAAAAAGCATAAAACATGATAGAGATCTAAACATACATCTGTACAAAGTATTGTGCAAAGTGCATCAGTTTTTTCACATAGTGTATTTTATACAACTCAAATTATAAACATATATTTCTCCATAAGCCTGTTTCAGGATGCTGTCCCTTCTTCAGAGGCGTTTTTAGTAGAGAAACAGATAGATGTATTCTGAAAAACAGCTAGGAAAAGTTTGAACATAGAAACATTATTCAGGGCAAAAATCCACATTATGGGATCTGAGAATGTCCAATATACATACCAGTATCCAACTTTTAAGAAGAGTTGTACAAAATATGCGAAAGACAAATTTTTTCTTATGAAAAAAAAAAAATAAATAAATGAATTTCAACCGCCAATTGTCCACCAATGAAAATGGTGGCCTCCGTTCGGGCCAAGAGAAACCCACACAAAGGCCCCCAAGAAAGAGGATGAACCCCGCCACATCCAAAGTAGAGCCCTAGGAAATAATTAAAATAATTTTATTTTATTACATTTTATAGGATTTAAGAAGTGTCTTATCAAAAAACTATGTAGGCTATGTAAGCTATGTAAAAAAAGGCTGCTTTTCCTGTAGTCCAAATATTAGAACTCACTGCTTTATATTTTTTGTTTGTTATTTAAAAAGAAAACATGAATCAAACGTTCCTATGCAGTTAACAATTAAACTGCAAGGAAGCCAATAAAATAACTTGTAAAAAATTATACAGAGCAGCGGCAAACAAAAGAAAGTTCCCCTTCTCTGCTTAGAAGCAGTGAGATAGGGGGAGATCAAGTAGATTTTTTTTTTTACTTTATAAAAGATTAGATGCAATATACAGGAGGCTGGAGCGTAGTTGTTTGTTGGCGTGTGTTTGTGCAGGACGTCATCTGTAGATTTTAAAAGCTGCTGGCGCTTGTGCAGCGCTGATCGTTTTAGAAGTGTCAGCAGAGTAAGATGTTTAGAGAGGCCACGTCATTGCGTATAACGCGATGACGTCATAGCAATGCGACGTTCAAGAATGGAAACAAAACCAAAAGCGACGCTCTAAAACAGGAAAGGGGAGGAGAAAAGAAAAAAACGATATGATAGGTTGCTTGGGATAAGCTAGAGCATCCCAATAGCAACCACTCAGAGACAAAACGCTGCAAACAAAAACATAAAAATGTCTGAAAAAAAGAGAAATATTGGGGAATATTTACAAAGGGCCTCTAGGCACTTGGGCAAGGAACATCCAAACGGGGACCCCCAGGGCCAAGTCTGCACGGTGCCCGCCCACTACAGAATAGTGGAGGAGCGTCATGCATACAGGGCCCACCGGCGCAATATCGCTGCAATTGCGCAATCAGCCAAAGGGTGAACAGGCATGCAGTGTGAATTGGAGGCCATGCCCTCCATCAAACAAGATGGTAAGACAGGGCCCCCATGCGCCGGGCGGGGGTAAATTCGAAAACCAAAACGGAGGGATAGGCAGCAAGAAAAAATCTAGCTATGAAAATCTTCAAAAATAGACTCATCTAATTAAACCGCAAAGGTATTTTGTTTTGCTGAGTATATGGACATGACCAGATGCACACAATGAAATTATGTTGGACAGCAATGGATACAGAACAAAACACAGGCCAGAATAACAATGGTTATATGAAAAAACAGCAGAAAACAGCCAACATAAAAAAATGTAATATAGTATTATCGCCAGTTGTATTATCAATCATATTATGTTTATTTTTCATCATATGATATTATGGTAATGGAAAACATAATATACCTTACAAATATACAGTTTCTTAAACAAATATTAAACATGTTGCTTAAAGATACAGCGCATTTTTATAATATGGCAATTACTCTTTTTCACATCCCCCGATACGAAGCCGTGCAAGAATGGACGGAAACTCATTTGGGTATTGAGTCCTGGGAACTGAGTTGCACTGAGATCGGCAATCCAACGGACCTCCAATGGACCTCCCTCTGGAGCAAGATCTTGTTCCAATCACCACCTCTGTTATTCGGATGAATCCGGTCGAGAATGGTAAAATTGACAAGGGGGAACTTGCCCATGTGGTAGTCTCGCACATGTCGCCCCAGAGGAAGGTCCGGGTTCGCCTGTCTCATGCTAGTGATATGTCATGCTGCTCTCTTATGGAACTCTAATTTCGTTTTGCCAACGTAAAAACATTCACATTGGCATGTCAAGAGGTAAATAACACCAGACGTCTTGCAATTTGCAAAGTGTCTGGGCTTGTACATCTTACCATTTGGTAATGTAAATTTGGTCTGTGTGTTCATATAACGGCAGCAAGGACATCCACCACAGGTGAAAGTTCCAAGTCTTTTACATGTATCGGAGCAAAAAGCCTCTAAGAGGCTTTCAATGTCTATTAAATCAATCAGATCACTAGGATCCTGTTCTTCAAGGAGTGTTAAGAGATCATCCAATGCTTCATCTGATCTCTTGGTCTCTGAGAAATATTTTTTTCCTTTTCCTTCTAGAAAAGACTTTTATAGTAGAGTTTTCAAGCCAAAAGATGTAAATCTTTGATTACTTCAAAGGTGTTTAAACCAGCATCTGGACAGAAACTGAGACCTTTGTGCAGCAAGTCCCTTTCAGCTTGTGTAAGTGAGTGATTAGAGAGATTGACAATGTTTTGAGTATTAGGAGAGGAAGAAAAGGCAGAAGGGGAAATATGTGAGGAGATTAGCTGTCCGGAGGATTCGCCTCCATTCGATGAACTAAAAAATCTTTGTCTGACTGAAGTAGGGTAGTGGTAATGGAAGATAAGGAAGAATCACCAGTGTGTGTAGATACAGTAGAGCCCACACCATGGAGTCCTACCGAGGATCTTACACGTGTCCAGTTCACATCCCAAGTCCTTAGTGTCGTCCATTCCATATGGGCAATACTTGAGGCTCAGATGCTATTGCTCCACTGATATTGAATTTGCCCGTGAGGCAAATATATTAAAGGAAAGACTCCTAGATCAAGGCTATTCATCTACATGTTTGAAAAAGGCCTTTAAACGTGCACGAGGACAACTGAGACATAATATACTTTTTCCTAAGAAAACATCTGCAGACTCCCAATCAATCACCAGAGTAATAACCACCTACAATAAACAACATAAAATCATTAAAAATATTTTACAAAACACTGGCACCTGCTACAAATTGACCCTAATTTAAAGTCACATGTGTCTACGACACCTACCATCACTTTCAGACGAGCACACTCACTAAGAGACCATCTGGTTAAAAGTGAGTACACTGGCACTTTTCGCTCCGATACATGTAAAAGACTTGGAACTTTCACCTGTGGTGGATGTCCTTGCTGCCGTTATATGAACACACAGACCAAATTTACATTACCAAATGGTAAGATTTCACACTGCATGCCTGTTCAGCCTTTGGCTGATTGCGGTGATATCGCGCCGGCGGGCCCTGTCTGCATGACGTTCCTCCACTATTCTGTAGTGGGGGGTCCCCGTTTGGATGTTCCTTGCCCGAAGCCCTTTGTAAATATTTTCCAATACTTCTCTTTTTTCAGACATTTTTATGTTTTTGTTTGCAGCGTTTTGTCTCTGAGTGGTTGCTATTGGGATGCTCTAGCTTATCCCAAGCAACCTATCATATAGTTTTTTTTCTTCTTTCTCCTCCCCTTTCCTGTTTTAGAGCGTCGCTTCCGGTTTTGTTTCCATTCTTAAACGTTGCGTTGCTATGACGTCATCGCGTTATACGCAATGACGTGGCCTCTCTAAACATCTTACTCTGCTGACACTTCTAGAACAATCAGCACTGCGCAAGCGCCAGCAGCTTTTAAAATCTGCAGATGGCATCCTGCACAAACACACACGCCAACAAACAACTACGCTCCAGCCTCCTGTATATTGCATCTAATCTTTTATAAAGTAAGTAAAAAAGCTACTTGATCTCCCCCTATCTCACTGCTTCTAAGCAGAGAAGGGGAACTTTCTTTTGTTTGCCGCTGCTCTGTATAATTTTTTACAAGTTATTTTGTTGGCTTCCTTGCAGTTTAATTGTTAACTGCATAGGAAAGTTTGATTTATGTTTTCTTTTTAAATAACAAACAAAAAATATAAAGCAGTGAGTTCTAATATTTGGACTACAGGAAAAGCAGCCTTTTTTACATAGCTTAGATAGTCTACATAGTTTTTTGATAAGACACTTCTTAAATCCTATAAAATGTAATAAAATAAAATTATTTTAATTATTTCCTAGGGCTCTACTTTGGATGTGGCGGGGTTCGTCCTCTTTCTTGGGGGCCCTTGTGTGGGTTTCTCTTGGCCCGAACGGAGGCCACCATTTTCATTGGTGGACAGTTGGCGGTTGAAATTCATTTATTTATTATTTTTTCTTCATAAGAAAAAATTTGTCTTTCGCATATTTTTGTACAACTCTTCTTAAAAATTGGATACTGGTATGTATATTGGACATTCTCAGATGTCATATTGTGGATTTTTGCCCTGAATAATGTTTCTATGTTCAAACTTTTCCTACCTGTTTTTCAGAATACAGCTATATGTTTCTCTCCTAAAAACGCCTCTGAAGAAGGGACAGCATCCTGAAACATGTCAGGCTTATGGAGAAATATATGTTTATAATTTGAGTTGTGGAAAATACACTATGTGAAAAAACTGACGCACTTTGCACAATACTTTGTACAGATGTATGTTTAGATCTCTATCATGTTTTTATGCTTTTTTAAGCAATTTTCAATAAATAATATATTTTTATACAAAATAATTTTTTGTTTTTCGCCTATAAAGTCCAGCTGTACCGGGGGGTACAAAGGTTTCCCTTTTCCAGGGTCCCCTTTTTTTGTAACACCCGATGTTTGGTTCGAACTTATTTTCGACCCGAACATCAAGCTCATCCCTGGCAGAGAGACTTGGACTGGGTGGGCAGTTAGGATTAGTAGCATCAAGCGAAGGATCTAAAACTGCATTAACATCTCTGCAATTATTAATGCTGTAAGGATGGTGTGTCAGCACTTTGTCAAACAAGGTAGTTAAAATGTTCTGATCAAAGGGGGGGGGGGGAATATACAGGGGGGGGGGGGGGGTGATAAGGTGTGATCGAAGGCACAGAACCTCAAAAAGGTAGAACTCCTCCAGGGAGAGATAGTTTGTCTTCATCCCAGGCAGGACCGCCAATCAACCATGAGTGAGACGCAGTGGAGCAGTCAATATGATGAGAAGGATCAGATGTTGAAACTAGAGGCCCAGCACAGCCAGAGATGACAGTTAAGGGGCCATGTAGAGAGGAGTGGTGTGAATGAAGGCTGGAAGGACCACTTGGAGTAGGGGGAATAACACGATAGTTAGAAGGGACCCCCATACAAGAGAAAAAAAGAAACTTGCATGAGCCAGTAAAGCAACAAAATTGTTCAAATAGCTAAGCAGCTGCATCCTCTGAGGTGTCCAAGAATTTGATGGAGCCTTCATGAACCACACAAAGTTTGCTGGGTTAGAGCATGCTATAGGTGGCGCCTGTGAACATCTTGGAAGGTTCTCCTTCTACGTTGGATTTCAGTGGAATAGTCTGGGAACAGCATGACTGTGGTACTCTAGAAGCAGAGTAATGGTTTATTATGTGCTGTAGATAAAATGTGGTCCTGATCTCCATAATTTAGGAACCATACCAGGAAAGGTCTAGGATTAGCGCACTGGCATCTAGGGCCTGTAGGGACATGGCGTGCCCTTTCCACTGCATGAGCAGAGGAGACCACTGTCAGATTTAGAAGCTCCTTGAAGAAGGATTCAGTAAAAATTTCGGGATGATCACCCTCTGGGAGACCCACCACCCACATGCTTTCCTATAAAGGCGATTTTCCACATCTTTTGCCCTGTCCAAAATTCTCTGATGTGGCATTGTAGATCTTTTTATGGTGACAGTGTGTACATTGGTAGTATCCTCCATGGCAGACATGTGTTCCTCTGCCTTCATAATTGTGGTGTCGAAATGTATCCAGATTATGACAGATGAGATTGCACTCTATTGCCAGCTGATCTATGCACTCCATGAGTGAAGAATTGCAGTAGTCTATGGCTTGTAGGATGACTTTTGTGTTGAGAGAGTTTCAGGAGGGAGCAGTTAGCTGAGGCTCCAGGCTGCTCTGTGAAGCTGACATGGCCGCTGCATCATGTCTGTTGCTAGAGCAGTGTGGGAAGAGAGGGAGCAAGATGGTGGGTGCACGAGCCATGTGACTGATGCTGCAGGGTCGCTGGAAATTCCCCCGCAGGAGCAGGTAGATGGCAGTTGCCAAAGCTGCAGGGAATCAGAAGGGTAAGAAAAGGAAGAGTGGAGCTCTCCTTAAGCGCTACCGATCACATCCTGGCCACGCCCCCTGTGCTGGAAATTTTCTAGATAGGCAACGCCCATCCTCAGATTGATTAGTTGTTTTTATTTATTTATTTTTTAACTTATTTTTATTGGTTTTAAAGAATTAAGTGGTACAAAACAGAGACTCTGGGCATTCCCCTCATTTGAACGAGCGCAAGAGCCGCTTGCGCATGCGCAGTGCTTACATTGATCTCACGCAGTTCTAAACGTACTTGCAGGCACAGCAAGCTTGCTCTGAAAAAGTTACTTTCTCATTCTATTTTGGACATATTTATTACTTGGGCAGTTGTTACTAAACTTCCTCACATCACCCCATAATATTGGCACCTCCATCTTCTGTTAATATTGAATTGAAGATGCCGTGCGCATTGTCCATAGTGGCGCACGGATTGCATTCTCCCGTGCGCCGAGATCACTATAGTAAATGGGGGATTCACGCTCTGTTCCCGGAGCACCGCTTCGTATATATGAAAATGTGCGTTGCGCCTAGCCGTGCGCCTCTACTGATGGCGCACGGCTTTCGTAAATCAGCCCCAATGTAGCATTTATGTGTTGGCTAATAATTTTATTATATGTAATAAATTATATTGGATTAGCCGGCAGAATCTTGTGTGAAAGAAATATAAAAATGTGAGTTACCAGGCTTTCAGTATCTGATTACTGCACAGGTATGCAGATGAGAAATTCTGACCTCGGTTGCTGCAAACATGCCCATCATTTATAAGCTTTTTAACTTTCCCTTTGTATTTCCATATGTTGAATTTTGTGATATTTTTTTTTAATACATGCTCCTTAATGCCACAATACAACTTGAACAAAAATTTTGTTTTTACAATATCTATTCCAGTTTGACAATCTTTTCAACTGTTCTTGAAAGGATTTCTCACCACCTTGATAATATGACAGAAGGAAATAAACTGTTAATTAAAATAAAGTATGCACATACTGCAGGTATGCATTAGTAAAGCTGGGTACACACATGATCCGAATATCGACTGGTTCAGCAGAAACCGGCCGACATTCGGTACATGTGTACAGCTGCCTGTCTGACAGAAGCCAGTTTAACGATTGGCTTCTGTCGAACAGGCATGATGAAAAACCAGCATCCGATCAGTTTTGACAGCCAATTGCTGAGGGCGCTGATCAGTGTGTTCTCAGTGTGTCCTCCTCACAGAAAACAGTAGCACAGCGGGGAAGATCACCTCACTAACATCGCATGTATTAGTATGGCGATCTGTCAGTTGTTTTTTTTTTTTTTTTTCAATTTGCTAGAATGAAAAAAGTCTGAGTATGTGAACCCAGCTTAAGTTGAGAAAATTCCCATTTAATAGGAAACTGTGAATACTAGAGGAACATAGGTGTATTTGCTTTGATTACGAGAGAATGCACGTAAAGGGTTAGTTCACCTTTACCAAAATACTGCCTATGCAGATAAGGGACGTCTGTAAATAAAAACAAACTATGCCGCTCTGATTAAAGTTGCCTATAAAGTTGAATAATGCCCTTCTCTATAGGTGTAGGCCTTTTACTTATCTCATGAAGCCTGACTGGAATACTCCCAAGATGTTACTAGAACATTTCTAAATTCCCACCCTATTAGATTGTAAGCTCTTCTGAGCAGGGACCTCTTAATCCTCCTGTATCTTATTGTATTATATCTGTATTGTCTCCCTTTTATATTGTAAAGCGCTGCGTAAACTGTTGGCGCTATATAAATCCTGTATTATAATAATAATAATAAGCAAGGCCTAGTCGTTACTGCTCGCTTCCTACATTGCAGGAGTGAGCTTTCAAATGCTGAGCTCAGAGACACTGCATGAGGGGATAGAGAGAGCATGTGAGGGGGGCATGAATCAGAGCATAAGTTCACTCCTGTATGCAATAGTGCACATAGATGTTTGGATCCACTGAGTCACCAGGTAAAATAGCTAACTACAGGCAGAATCGCTTGCTGTGCTCAAACGTGAATTCAAAAGTCCAGCAGACAGGTGGTCCAGGCAGACAGCAGCTGAAGTTAGTCTCGAATATACAATCTTAGTAAAATCCAGAAAGCAGTTCCAATGCAGAAATGTGGCTACCAACAGCTTACAGTCAATTACTACCAACTGAGAGCCTGTAGTCCTGGCTCCTGATGACAACAGTGATATGCAGCCAATAACAGTGTTACATGATTGGGAGCCCCAGTCTTCTGGCTTTGGGTGTCATGGCCCATTTAAATTGCTCATGACGAAGGCTTTCACTGCAGTTTGAACCTAGATGCAGTGCCAAGCATCGACCAGCAGGTGATGGAAGCTTAAAGCCCAACTCTAGACTCATAAGGTCTCCCCTATTTGCCCTACCTCCCTTTTGGAGAACCACAGCAGCAATCTTAAAATGCTATACATACCTTTTTTCCAGTGTTCCTTGGTCTGCTGCAGTGACGTCACAGGCCCTCTTCGCCCTTTTCTTCCCCTAACAGTAGGTGTTATGACCTAACACCATTTTCTACACCCTTCCCCTGTGAGTCCAGAGCAGGGGATGGAGCTTTAATGCCCTGGGCTCACAGGAAGTGAGTTAAATGAAGCTGGGTGTTATTAAACCAAGTAAACAAGCATGGCTGTATTATTGATGGGGTACGTCTGCAGGGGACTGTCCAGACTAGGTGCTTTTTCCTAACATCCCTATTGTGGAATGCTCAAACTACCTAAAAAAATAGTCAGCTTCATGGATCCATGTAGTCAGCATCTTCCTGAGGGGCCTAACACCTGCAAGATCTGTCCAGATCGGGCTTAGTCAAGTTCAGCACTGATAACTTCTACCTGTGGGCGAGGTTTACCAGCTTAATTCCCCAGTATGAAGGTCCACAGGCTTTGTACCTTCAGGTCCATTGTTATCCGTCAGGGAGTTAACCTCTGTCTCCTCCCTCGTGGGAGTATTAGGCATTAGGAGTTTCTTCTCTCAGGATCATCTACCTCTCTCCTTTTTTTCTCTCAGTCTCTTCCAGCCCACTTCTCCATTGTTATGGGTCTAGTTTCAAAGCATTATAAAGTGTCTGGCTCCATTGACCAGGTAATGGCTTGTGTGATCCCTCAGCCTTTCCAAATAGCTGAGATGAATTCTTCTCCTTGTATCTTAGAACCACTATCCCCAGGGCTACTGTCTGACTTTTCCCTTTTACATCAGGGAATCCCGCAGGCACGTCCCCAGGAGTCTGTTGGACAATGTTACAATGGTGATTCCTTTTCCTGTGACAACTGTCTGAAAAGGGATTTCTCTCAGTTTGAAGATATTTTTTTAACTTCCTATTGTTTCTACAGGACAGGACATGAAGGAAAATCTCCCTAATGGGATACATCAAAGAAAAAAGAAAATGACAGGTTGAAATAATGCACAAAAAGAAAACTTTCAGTTGAAAACAACACAGCAACTGTTGAAAAAGTACAGTCAAACTGTTTGGGGGGGGGGGGGGAGCACTAGAGGTCAAAGTGTATGGGGGGAGTACCAGTGCCTGTGGAGAGGTAGCATTGGTGTTAGGGAAGGGGGGATAAACTAATGGTGTCAGTAGGAGGGTGTTTCGGGTGGGAGTGGGGGTGTTGTGGAATAAAACATTGGTGTCAGTGAGGGAAGCATGAGGGTCTGTGGGAGGGGGGAGAACAAAAAAATAAGATTAGTCCTCAGTTTGGGGGATAATGCATTGGTGCTCGATGGTTTGGGGAGATTATATATATATATATTTTTTATTCATCCTGAGGCAGCTCAGGAACAGCCCAATACAGGGTTGTAGGTAAGTATAGCAATAAGGTTATAACCTATGTGCTGAGGTTGGGAAAGAAAGCCATCCCCAGGATGATCCTGCTAAAAGAACCACCCTGCTTATCTGGGATCTCAAGCTATAGGTCTAAAAAAACACCTGATCCCTAGTTCCAGCAAAGCGTTAGCTGCTATGGAGCTGGGATCATAATATGCAGCTCTAAAACAATTCTGAAAATGCAATGCAATATGGCTACCTGGAGGTGTTCTGTACACAGAATGTATACAGAATGCCCCCCAGAAATATAATTTCCTGCTTGTGTGATTGGCTCACTGATACAAGTCATCCCCTGCAACACAAAAGTAATTTTTGGTGAGATACTTTTAATAGGAAATCACGTCTAAAGGGATGCAGGCCCAGCAGTTTTCCTCGTTAGAGCCATGCAGGTGCACAGCTGATTGATAATTATGACACCACTCCCATTAGACTTACTCAGCACAGAGGAACAAACAGAGATTTCTTCAGAATAACAAAATGTAGGAATCTGCAACAAAGTTTGTTACAATCCTTGTAAAGTACATAAATCACCCAGAGGGGAATGTTTTTTTCTCAACAAAATTGGAGTTACGCTTTAAAAGAACCTTC
Source organism: Lithobates septentrionalis (assembly GCA_037952835.1). Classification (NCBI taxonomy): domain Eukaryota; kingdom Metazoa; phylum Chordata; class Amphibia; order Anura; family Ranidae; genus Lithobates; species Lithobates septentrionalis. Next base: position 9,368,898 of record JBBDGP010000264.1, on the reverse strand, counting down.
ATCAATAGACTGTGGATTCATCAAAAAGGAGGGTCTATCCTTAGGTAGAAAGATCCCTCAAAGTCATCAAGGCATGCTCTGTTCCTGTCAGAGGTTGACAGCAAAGCAATTCACTGTTTAAGAAGATGAGCAGCATTTCTCTTATGACTTCTTTTAATACCTGACATAAAATGTAATAATCTACGGTGTTCACATGTGTACAACAGTGGCTAAGTGGTTAGCACTTCCACCTGGCAGCAATTGGGGTGGCTGGTTCGAATCCCAACCACGGCACTACCTGCCTGGAGTTTGCATGTTCTACCTGTGCCTCAGTGGATTTCCTCCGGGTACTCCGGTTTCCTCCCACACTCCAAAGACATGCTAGCAGGTTAATTGGTTCCTGTCTAGATTGGCCCCAGTATGTGGATGTATAAATGTGAGTTAGGGATCTTAGATTGTAAGCTCCTTGAGGGCAGGGACTGATGTGAATGTACAATATATATGTAAAGCTCTGCATAAGTTGACGGCGCTAAAAAAAATACCTGTAATAAAAATAATAATATCCTTTTTTTCTGTCTTGTATTTGCATTTTTAGAAGCAAAGCAGATAAATTTTAACTCACTAGTACTTTTGAGCTTCAAAACCCATTCAAGTTGCCTTATATTTGAATTGTCTAATAATTAAAACATTATCATTTAGGTTAAAGAAGAAAATATTATTGTTCTGAAAACAGAAAATGCCATCCTACATTTGAAACTAGCAGAGGTAAATTTCTGTGGTTGGATGCTGTATTTCAGTTTGGAATTCACTGTGTGTGTGTGTGTACATGGATGTGTGTGTGAGTGTATGTGTGTGTGTATATCACCTTAAACTATTGTTAATTACTCTCTTTTAGTGTATGTCTCAAACTTTAAAGTCAAATGAAGGATATGCACAAATTTATGAAATTTACAATCAGAACAAAAATGTACACCAAATCATCAGTGATACTCTCATCAAAGTCAGTTTGGCAATGCAGGTATGTATCAAGATAAAATACCACTTATAAATAGATCCAGGGGTATAGATAAGGGGGGCTCAGGGGTGTTCAAACCCCCCCAGAGCATCTTGGCAAAATGCCCAGACAGTGTCCCTTCTGTTTAGCCTCAGCATCAGCACAGTAGAAGCAATCAAAGTTTCGGAGTGCAGCAGCCAGCCCCCCTTCTATTGTGCCCCATCCCCTCAGTTTAATAAGAGGTCCCCCTGAAAAGCATGAAATTACTGCAAGATCTCAGATGCCGGCATTTGACAGTGCATGATTGAGGGAACTCCTAGACTCCTCCTCGAGGTATCATATCACACAGCCGAAGGGAGACTGGGGATGCAGGAGTTTTCCTTCTCCTTTTTCCCGTGCTGAATCTGAGGTCTGGTAAGTGGGGAGGCATGAATTTTCTGTTTTGGGAAGGAGGAAGTGAGAATTCCAGCCTGGGGGAGTTTCTTTTGGTGGGGGTTAAGAAAGGTGGGCGAGTTTGCTTTTGGAGAAGGGGGGAGTTTCTTGTAGAGAAGTTTACAGGGGGTGGTTAATGGCAGGGATTTTCTTCTGGGAGGGAGTTTGATTGGATGAAGGAAGATTTTCTTCATAATTAGGAATCTTTGCTGGGGGAGAGGGTGTTGGCTGAGGAATATATTTTTGCTTTGGGGGGTTGGTTTATAGACATTTTAATTTTGGGGGGTATATTTGAGGGAGGGAGATATTTTACAGTAGGAATAGTTGCTTGGTGAGGGAGGGTTCTTAGGAGGGAGAGGGGTTTTTTTCCTTTTAAAATAGATGTTTTTTTTTAAATTATACTTACCTAGGTGGATGGAGCATCAATCCAATGTTGCATCTGTCCCCAGCTGCTTCTAAGACCAACAACAGAGCGATTAAAGACCACTGATCACTCAGTTCTCAGCCTTCAGTGAAAAAAGAGTGGTGACTGTCAGTCCCTGGCTCTGCCCCACCCCTTCCCCAAGCTCACTGGAATGCCAGGCTGTGGAGGGGGCAGGAGCAGCTGGCTTAGGGTCCTTGCGGCTCATTGAGAGGCTGAGTGAGCTGCTGATCCAGGCATCTGGGTGAATCCTGACTTTAAAGTTAGGATCTTTCCACAGCCTAGACCTGCTGAGCGATGTCAGCTGACAGCAGGCTATAGCTGGCTGTCGGCTAAAAATGGGTCACAAAAGTACAGAATGAACTGCACTCCTCCCCAGGAGAAGTACAACCAAGCGGTATGCCGTCCCTTCAGAGCGCATGCGCTGGTGACATCACCGGCTGCTTTCCATTTGAATATCTCCTAAACACCACATGTTTAGGAGATATTCACTGTACCTACAGGTAAGCGTTATTATAGGCTTACTTGTAGGTACACGTTCAAAAGCTGGGTTTACTACATTAATACTGAATAAAAGCCAACCATATTGACCAGGTGCAAAGGGCACCATCCTGTGGTAGGCAGTGCACAATATATATTTTTTTATCTCTTAAAACATTTCATAAAATTTCTTAAGACACAGTTTTTTAAAATTTAAATAAATCACTGAATTTACTGCCCACCACAATATGTTGCCCCTTGCACCTGCTCAACTTTCAACATAAGGTTAGCTCAAATCCAGTCTTGGGTCTCATTCATACATCCTACATGACCATGGTGCAGCAGGTATACTATCACTCAGGTGAACAGGCTGAGCAGCTGACAAAAAAAAAAAATCTGGGATCCTGGCTGTAGGTATTCATGGTATATTTGCCATTCCATGGGCATTTAGAATATGAATGAGATCTAAAGCCTGGTTCACACGGTAAGTTTTTTGTAGTTCAACCCAGCGGGCTGAGCGAAAAATAACTAGGGAGCTTAGGAGGAGCTTGCTGTACTAATGAGTACAGTACCGCACCACAACTGCATGCATTGCGTTCTATTCAGTTGAATGGGGATAATTTTTGCTCCGCTGCATTTCAAAGACTCACTCTGCTGTCACATGTTTTTACCGTACCTCCCCCAACATAAAAGTGTAAATGATGCCTTTAAGTTTGAAAGACCTGAACCTCCAGGAAAAAAAAATATCTACGGCCCTGAATAGATCTTTACTAAACATAATAGATGGGACTGTTCTCTTATCAATATATGTTAAAGTGATTCTAAAGGATCGTTTTTTTTATTTTTTATTTATCTTCTGGGGTCCCCCGGCGGCTCTCGCGCCTCCTCCCTGCATCAGATAACCCCCCAGGAGAAGCGCTCTCCCGGGGGTTACCGTGCGGGTGCACTCCCGAGTCCAGCATTTGCGCCCATAGACACGAATGCCAGACTCGGCCCCCCGTGCCGCATCATTGGATTTGTTTGACAGCAGCGGAAGCCAATGGCTGCGCTGCTATCAATCCATCCAATCAAGAGCCGGGACAGCGTGTCAGATAAGTAAGACGGGAAGGCTGGGGGGGGGGGGGGGGTGACTGGCAGGTCTATCCAGTCAAAAGTCGGGACAGCGTGTCAGGTAAGTAATACAGGGGGGGCTGGGGGGGCGGTGTTTCTTCACCTTAATGCATAGGATGCATTAAGGTGAAAAAACACAAGGGTTTACAACCCCTTTAAGAGCTGCTATTACAGTATCTCACAAAAGTGAGTACACCCCTCACATTTTTGTAAATATTTTATTATATCTTTAATGTGACAACACTGAAGAAATGACACTTTGCTACACTATAAAGTAGTGAGTGTACAGCTTGTATAACAATGTAAATTTGCTGTCCCCTCAAAATAACTCAACACACAGCCATTAATGTCTAAACCGCTGGCAACAAAAGTGAGTACACCTCTAAGGGCACTTTCACACTGAGGCGGTGGGGGCATCAGCAGTAAAACGCTGCTATTTTTAGTGGCGCTTTACCATTGTTTTAGCGGTGCTTTTCGGCCGCTAGCGGGGAGCTTTTAACCCCTGCTAGCGACCAATGAAGGGGTTAATAGTGCCTGTGTAGCGCCGCTGCTGAAGCACTTTCCATTGATTTCAATGGGCAGGGGCGCTTTAGGAGCGGTGTATACACCGCTCCTAAAGCGCCCCAAAGATGCTGTTTGCAGGACTTTTTTAACATCCTGCAATCGCACTGCCCCAGTGTGAAAGAACTCAGGCTTTCACACTGGAGTGACAGGAGAGGCGCTTTGCAGGCGCTATTTTTAGCGCTAAAACGCCTGTAAAGCGCCTCAGTGTGAAAGTAGCTTAAGTGAAAATGTCCAAATTGGGCCCAAAGTGTCAACATTTTGTGTGGCCACCATTATTTTCCAGCACTGCCTTAACCCACTTTGGCATGGAGTTCACCAGAGCTTCACAGGTTGCCACTGGAGTCCTCTTCCACTCCTCCATGACGATATCACTGAGCTGGTGGGTGTTAGAGACCTTGCGCTCCTCCACCCTCAATTTGAGGATGCCCCACAGGTGCTTAATAGGGTTTAGGTCTGGAGACATGCTTGGCCAGTGAATCACCTTTACGCTCAGCTTCTTTAGCAAGGCAGTGGTCATCTTGGAGGTGTGTTTGGGGTCGTTATCATGTTGGAATACTGCCCTGCGGCCCAGTCTCCGAAGGGAGGGGATCATGCTCTGCTTCAGTATGTCACGGTACATGTTGGCATTCATGGTTCCCTCAATGAACTGTAGCTCCCCAGTGCTAGAGGCCTGTTCTGAGTGGAACCCGTCCTGTTATACCGCTATATGGTCTTGACCACTGTGCTGCATCTCAGATTTAGGGTCTTGGCACTCTTCATTAAGCCTAGGCCATCTTTATGTAGAGCAATAATTATTTTTTTTCAGATCCTCAGAGAGTTCTTTGCTGTGAGGTGCCATGTTGAACTTCCAGTGACCAGTATGAGAAAGTGAGAGCAATAACACCAAATTTGACACACTTGCTTCCCATTCACATCTGAGACCTTGTAACACTAACAAGACACATGACTCCGGGGAGGAAAAATGGCTTAGCTGTACACTCACTACTTTACATTGCAGCAGTGTCATTTCTTCAGTGTTGTCACATGAAAAGATATAATAAAATATTTACAAAAATGTGAGATACTGTACATACTCTATCATAGGACACCACAACAGGTCACAGTTTGACTTTGTAATTATGGTGTACCATAAGATGAATAAAGTGAGCTTCAAACTCATTAACGGAAAAGAGGTGTCCTAGGACAAAGAAAGATTGGCTGAAAACACAAGGATCATTTTAGGCTTTTATTTCTCTAGGCAGGCATGGAAAGAGAGAGCTATGCCAGAGTGAAATGGGAGATCGGTAGTGTGAAAACATGGATTTCATGCAATTTTTGCAGAGTTAGTTAAGTTGGAAGTCAGACGGACAGAATGATTCATAAATAAATCGAGTAGTGTTTGTTTTGCGGTGGAAGGCAACCTTTTTCATATGTGAAATCTATATGTGCATACATCATCCAGCATTGGATAGTAGAAAGGAAGAGCAGAAACCAGTAGGTGTGGAAGCAAAAGGTGGACATTGAAGATCCGTCATCCAAGCAGTACTACTGTAGCCTAAAATTGCCTAAGGAAGTCTGAGATGATAAGGTAGCCTCTGTTTTCTCTCCAGCCTAGACACAACTGGATAGCATGACAAGTGGTGCAAGGTCACTGAAGTGAAAAAATAGCCTGTGAAGTATAACCTGATCCATCAGAATATGAGAGCATTGATGCATCTTTTCTCCCAACAGCTCAGTTTACCCTTTCCTTGCTCTGTTGCATCAGCAAATCACTGTTCTCCAGCCAAGATGGCTGCCCCATGCACTAGAGATATTTCATAGACAAGCATTACAAAGTGGTCTCCTTAACCTCTTGGCGCCGGCCGCAGGCAAATATGCAGCCTCTCTGCGCCTGGGCCTTAGCACCGAGAGGCCGCATATTTGCGTGAATTGAGGTCAATAGCGCTGTACTGAGAGCGCGCGCCCTGCGCGCTCCTGTCACAGTGACTGGCATCTAACCGAAAGCTCCTGAACGCATGCAGCGAATCACAGTGGTCACATGATCTTAAGCCACGCCCGCCTCTTAAAGAGCTGGGAGGCGCCAACGTGAATAGGTTAAAGATGGCTGCTGCACTTCTGCATTAATGAATTTTCAGTTTAACCCTGTCCACACTTGCAGAAAGATAATACAGAAGCAATAAAGGAGGAAGTTTCACAGCAGTTATCAGCTACAGCTCAGGTTACAGTATATTTTAGCTTGTCAAGTAATTTATTATTTTACATTGACTTTTTTCTCACAGGGTTTGAAACAAAATGTAGGACTTCTAAGAACATTTGTAGTTGAGCATTTGGAAAATATTCAAAACCAATTGAAAGAACAGTTTCAATTACTACTGAACAATGTCCAAATAATACAGCACAGTAAACAATGTTTGCAAGGTAAGAGGCAAATAATATTGACAACTTTATTGGAAAATAGAAATGCATGAATTAAAAAAAAAATCTCTCTGTTGACAATTCATAGATTTATCAAATAAACATAACTAAAGAGTAATCAGACACTTTAATGCTGTTTTGTCAGTTTAAACAAAGTTTTCTCAGTGCAAATTGAAATTTTGTAATGCAGCATCACCCTAAAGCAGTGATGGCAAACCTTGGCACTCCAGATGTTTTGGAACTACATTTCCCATGATGCTCAACTACACTGCAGAGTGCATGAGTATAATGGGAAAATGTCGTTCCAAAACATCTGGGGTGCCAAGGTTCACCATCACTGCCCTATAGCATGGGGAATAGAACATTGGTGCGTGTTAACCGCTTCAGCCCCAGAAGATTTTACCCCCTTTCTGACCAGAACGTTTTTTGCGATTCGGCACTGCGTCGCTTTAACTGACAATTGCGTGGTCGTGCGACGTGGCTCCCAAAAAAATTGACGTCCTTTTTTTCCCGCAAATAGAGCTTTCTTTTGGTGGTATTTGATCGCCTCTGCGATTTTTACTTTTTGCGCTATAAACAAAATAAGAGCGACAATTTTGAAAAAAACGCATTATTTTTTTACATTTTGCTATAATAAATATCCCTCAAAAACATATAAAAAAATTTTTTTTCCTCAGTTTAGGCCGATCGTATTCTTCTACATATTTTTGGTAAAAAAAAATCGCAATAAGCGTTTGATTGGTTTGCGCAAAAGTTATAGCGTTTACTAAATAGGGGATAGTTTTATGGCATTTTTATTAATAATTTTTTTTTTTACTAGTAATGGCGGCGATCAGCGATTTTTATTGTGACTGCGACCTTATGGCGGACATGTCGGACATTTTTGACACATTTTTGACACTGGCAGTGAAGAGGTTAACCACTAGGGGGCGGGGAGGGGCGGGGAGAGTTAAGTATCTCCTAGGGGAGTGATTACTAACTGTAGGGGGATGGGCTAGCAGTGTCATTACTCTGATCTCTGCTCACGATGACAGGAAGCTGTGATCAGTGACACTGTCACTAGGCAGAACGGGGAGATGGTGTTTACATCAGCATCTCCCCGTTCGTCCTCTCCGTGAGGTGTCCCCGCAGCGATCGAGTCCGCGGGACCCGCAACCCGACTCACGGAGCTCCCGGCTGGCGCGCACGCAATGGCACGGCGGGGAATTCAGATGGACGTACCTGTACGTCCATTGGCCCAGCCATGCCATTCTGCCGACGTACATCGGCGTGCGCCGGTCGGGAACCGGTTAACTGCTTGCCGACCGCCGGCCGTCAATTGACAGCCAGGCGGCGCAGCTCTCGCGGGCGGGCGTCATATGATGTCCTCGCTTTCCTAGGCCACCAGGGGGCGCGCGCCAACGCCGGCGATCGCGCGCGCCCGCCGTGTCACTAGGCACCTGGTGCGCGTGCCCGGCGGCCGCGATGTCCGCCGGGCACCCGCAATTACCGGTAACACAGCAGGACCGTGGATCTGTGTGTGTAAACACACAGATCCACGGTCCTGTCAGAGGAGAGGAGACCGATGGTGTATTCCCAGTACAGCGGAACACTGATCGGTCTCCTCCCCTAGTGAGTCCCCGCCCCCTACAGTTAGAATCACTCCCTAGCAACACAGTTAACCCCTCGATCACCACCTAGTGTTAACCCCTTCACTGCCTGTCACATTTATACAGTAATCAATGCATTTTTATAGCACGGATCGCTGTATAAATGTGAATGGTCCCAAATATGTGTCAAAAGTGTCCGATGTGTCCGCCGCAATATCGCAGTCACGATAAAAATCGCAGATCGCCGCCATTACTAGTAAAAAAATTTTAAAAAATAAAAATGTTATAAAACTATCCCCTATTTTGTAGACGCTATAACTTTTGCGCAAACCAATCTATATACGCTTATTGCGATTTTTTTTTACCAAAAATATGTACAAGAATACATATCGGCCTAAACTGAGAAAAAATTGGTTTTAAAGAAAAAAAAATTGGATATTTATTATCGCAAAAGGTAAAAATTATTGTGTTTTTTTTAAAACTTGTCACTCTTCTTTTGTTTATAGCGCAAAAATAAAAACCGCAGAGAGATCAAATACCACTAAAAGAAAGCTCTATTTGTGGGGAAAAAATGTCATTCAAAGTGCGACAGCGCTGAAAGCTGAAAAATGGCCTGGGCAGGAAGGGGGCGAAAATGCCCAGTATTGAGGTGGTTAAAGAACAAATGGGCTCAGCATGCAATAGCAGGGAGCAATAATGGTGGTTGGACTTTTTGAAAACAAAAATGTACATATATGTTTAGTAAGATTTTGTTGTGATTGTGAAGACAACTATTATTATATTACCTTAACCACTTAAGCCCCGGACCTTTTGGCTGCCTAAAAACCAGAGGACTTTTTACAATTTGGCACTGCGCTGCTTTAACTGGTAATTGCGTGGTCATGCAATGCTGTACCCAAACGAAATTTGTGTACTTTTTTTCCTACAAATAGAGCTTTCTTTTGATGGTATTTGATTGCCTCTGCAATTTTTATTTTTTGCTATATAAACGGAAAATATAGAAAATTTTGAAAAAAATGATATTTTCTACTTTTCGTTATAAGAAAAATCCAATAAACTCAATTTTAGTCATACATTTAGGCCAAAATGTATTCAGCCCCATGTCTTTGGTAAATAATATGTCAATAAGCGTATATTTATTGGTTTGTGCAAAAGTTATAGCGTCTACAAACTAGAGTACATTTTCTGGAATTTACACAGCTTTTAGTTTATGACTGCCTATCTCATTTCTTCAGGTGCTAAAATGGCAGGGCAGTACAAACCCCCCCCCCCAAATGACCCCATTTTGGAAAGTAGACACCCCAAGGAAATTGCTGAGAGCCATGTTGAGCCCATTGAATATTCTTTAATTCTTTTGTCCCAAGTGATTGAATAATGACAAAAAAAATAATTTTGTTTTTACAAAATGTTGTCACTAAATGATATATTGCTCACACATGCTCACACATGCCATGGTTATATGTGGAATACATTTTGCTGCTTCTCCTGAGTACAGGGATACCACATGTGTGGGACTTTTTGGGAGCCTAGCCGCGTATGGGGCCCTGAAAACCAAGCACCGCCTTCAGGATTTCTAAGAGCGTAAATTTTTGATTTCACTCCTCACTACCTATCACAGTTTTGAAGGCCATAAAATGCCAAGATAGCACAACCCCCCCCCCCCCCCCCAAATGACCCAATTTTGGAAGATAGACACCCCAAGCTATTTGCTGTGAGGCATGTTGAGTCCATGGAATATTTTATATTTTGCCACAAGTTGCGGGAAAATGACAAACTTTTTTTTTTGCACAATGTTGTCATTAAATGATATATTGCTCACACAGGCCATGGGCATTTGTGGAATTACACCCCAAAATACATTCTGCTGCTTCTACTGAGTACGGGGATACCACATGTGTACTCCTCACCACCTATTACAGTTTCAAAGGCCATAAAATGCCCAGATAGCACAAAACTTCCCCAAATGACCCCATTTTGGAAAGTAGACACCCCAAGCTATTTGCTGAGAGGCATGGTAAGTGTTTTGCAGCTCTCATTTGTTTTTGAAAATGAAGACGGACAAGAAATGTTTTTTTTTCTTTTTTCAAATTTCAAAACTTTGTGACAAAAAGCGAGGTCTGCAAAATACTCACCATACCTCTCAGCAAATAGCTTGGGGTGTCTAATTTCCAAAATGGGGTCATTTGGGGGGGTTTTGTGCCATCTGGGCATTCCATGGCCTCCGAAACTGTGATAAGGCAGTGAGGAGTGAAATAAAAAAATTACACCCTTAGAAAGCCTGAAGGCGGTGCTTGGTTTTCGGGGTCCCGTACGTGGCTAGGCTCCCAAAAAGTGTCACACATGGGGTATCCCTGTAGTCAGGAGAAGCAACAGAATGTATTTTCAGGGCCGATCCCAGGTGGGTGCTCGGGGTGCAGTGCACCCGGGCGCCAGAGAGATAGGGGCACTGAAGCGCCAGAGTGCTCCCCTCCCTCCTCCTCTCTGTGTCCAGAGGCGGCTCTCTTCGCAGGTCACCGCTGCCTCCTGTCAGAGAAGGAGAGCAGCAGCCGGAGATCAGAGCGGCTGGTCTCTGTGTGGAGAGAAACCAGCTGCACAGTGACGTTGCGGGGGGTTGGTCCGTCACCGTGCCTGACACATGATCTCCTCCTCTGCCTCTCACTCTCGCCCAAGCCTGTTTCCATCTGCTCTCCACCCGGGGGGCACGGCTGCACACTGTCCTCTCCTCTCTAGCTGCTGCCGGGGTGTTTTTATGTACCCTAATGGAGGGGGGGCTTGCCCTGGGGGGGTCTGTACTAATGGAGGGGGGGGTTTTCCTGGGGGTGGTCTGTACTAATGGAGGGTGGTTGTCCTGGGGGGTCTCTACTAATAGAGGGGGGTTTGTCCTGGGGGGTCTGTACTAATGGAGGGGGGTTTGTCCTGGGGGGTCTGTACTAATAGAGGGGGGGTCTGTCCTGAGGGGGTCTGTACTAATGGAGGAGGGGTTTGTCCTGGTGGGGGGGTCTGTACTAATGGGGGGGTGTTTGTCATGGGGGGCTCTGTACTAATGGAGGGGGGTTTGTCCTGGGGGGTCTGTACTAATGGAGGGGGGGTTGTTCTGGGGGGTCTGTACTAATGGAGGGGGGTTTCTCCTGGGGGGGTCTGTACTAATGGAGGGGGTTTGTCCTAGGGGGTCTGTACTAATGGAGGGGGGGTTTGTCCTGGAGGGTATCTTTACTAATGGAGGGGGGTTTGTCCTGGCGGGGGTCTGTACTAATGGAGGGGGGGTGGTTTGTCCTGAGGGGGTCTATACTGATGAAGGGTGGTCTGTACTTAGGGAGGGGTTTATACTTAGTGGGGGGTCTGCACTGACGAAGGGGGTCTATACTTAGTGGAGGGGGGTCTGTACTGAGGGGCAACTATAGTTGGTGAAAGGGGGGGTGGCACCATGTTATACCGCACCTGGTGACACCAACCCTAGTGATGCCACTGCAACTGCGGGCTCTCATTTCCCCCCTCCCCCTCCCTCCCCCTCTCCTCCTCACGTGCACTGCTGTACTAGTGAGCGGCGCTGGCCTGCACAGCTGCCCACTATGTTTCTTCCCCCGCCTTCATATCAGCCAGGGAAGAAATAGAATAGAAAAAAGAGGCAAAGAAGAGGATTGTGGGACATATAGTCCCGAGGACTGGCAGCCCCACTATAACACGGAAACTGCAGCTCACACAGCATTCTCAGCTGAATGGGAGAAAGAGAGAGCCAGGAGCCCGGGAAAACATTCAGGGAAGTACACCCAGGACTCCAGAGGGAGAGGGCAGTGCGGAGTCGCCACGGGCAATTCAGAGTGAGCTGACTCCTGATCAGACCGTTGCTGTATCGCTGGGTCAGGTGAGAGGGCCGATCGGCCATTATCTTCTGACGTCCATAGGAACTGCAGTCTCTGACCATCTCCTGTATTATATCTGCAGTCTCTGACCATCTCCTGTCTTATATCTGCAGTCTCTGACCATCTCTTGTATCATGTCTGCAATCTCTGACCATCTCTTGTTTCATGTCTGCAGTTTCTGACCAGCTTCTGTACCATGTCTGCAGTCTCTGACCGTCTCTTGTATCATGTCTACAGTCTCTAACCATCTATTCTATCATGTCTGCAGTCTCTGACCATCTCCTGTATTATGTCTGCAGTCTCTGACCATCTCCTGTATTATGTCTGCAGTCTCTGGCCATCTCCTGTACCATGTCTGCAGTCTGACCATCTCCTGTACCATGTCTGCAGTCTCTGACCATCTCCTGTACTATGATTGAAGTCTCTGACTGTCTCTTGTATCATGTCTACAGTCTCTGACCATCTCCTGTATTATGTCTGCAGTCTCTGACCATCTCCTCTACTATGATTGCAGTCTCTGACCATCTCTTGTATCATGTCTACAGTCTCTGATGTCTCTTGTATCATGTCTACAGTTTCTGACCATCTCTTGTATCATGTCTGCAGTCTCTGATCATCTCCTGTATCATGTCTGCAGTCTCTGACCATCTCCTGTATTATGTCTGCAGTCTCTGGCCATCTCCTGTACCATGTCTGCAGTCTCTGACCGTCTCTTGTATCATGTCTACAGTCTATGACCGTCTCTTGTATTATGTCTACAGTCTGACCATCTCCTGTATTATGTCTGCAGTCTCTGACCATCTCCTGTATTATATCTGCAGTCTCTGACCGTCTCTTGTATCGTGTCTGCAGTCTTTGACTGTATGCTGTATTATGTCTGGGGGCTCTTTCTAACAGACAGCCCTCTGTGTGTGCATCAGAGAGACTCCCCTCCAGGTCTCATTAGTGTACTCTCTTCCTGTATTTTCTTTATTGTTGAGAGATTATGGGAGGATCCCAAGGTAACGAAGACTTCTAAGGGGAGCATCTCTGTGTTTGAATCATTGCCATAGTAACATTTGTAAAGGGGAGGAATCGGTAAGATGACCACGCCCATGTGGGGGCGCCAGAAATATTTCTGCACCTAGGCGTCTGTGACCCTAGGATCGGCCCTGCGTGTAGGGCAGCTCATTCATTTCAGTGAGCTGCCCTATGTGCAAAAAAGGGGAAGAGAAGTACCTGACTCTTCCAAAAACATGCTGCACCAAAACACATGGTGACATCTACCCACTGATCTAACTAAAGTGTCAATTGAATTTAAATTAATAATACATTAGTTTCAATGCCCTGCTCAAAGTTGTGTTGTTTTGTGTAAGGCATGTTATGGTTGATTAAATTTATTTTTTATTTTTAGGTATGACTGAAAAAGTACTAATGCTTGAAAGATCTATGAGAGAAGTTAATGAAAAGTACAACACCGAAAAAGAGAGGAGGAAGATAATGCACAATAACTTAATAGTAGGTAGTTGGTTCAAAATCTTGTATTTTACAGAAATGTTTTATTCATTGAATGGTGCTGTTATTAGTTTTATTGCAGCAAGTTGTAGACTTTTGGGGATATGAGGTCACTAAAAAAAAAAAAACTTAGTTTTTTTTTAAATTTATTTACAGTAAGTACCTTGGGAGTACACAGTGGGCTTTCTCCACCATTGCTGCCACTGTACCCTATAATATCATTGGGACTGACTGCCGCTTGACAGCTGGGTCCAGGTCACTGATGCGGATACATAGACAGTGGTTTCTGTGTAACTGAATCCTGAAACAACAATATTGTTGATATGTTCTTTTGTTTGTAGATCAAAGGAGTCTTTATTAAACTTGTAAAACAATTAACTGTGCTTTGCGCCAGAAACATAATGGGATATACAGTTGCAAGGGGTCAAATAAAAAACATCAAAATGGTAATAATTCGATAGTAAAAGGTGCTGTGCTGTTGTATTCTGACAGCAGGAACTCCTCCGCTGTCAGAATAAACTGATGAAACACAAATTTTCCAACATTCCTGTACGAGAGAAACTTCTCATTAGATCAACTTCTCTGGTGCCGGAAGGGCCATAGATGAATGTAAATTTGTCTGGTCCCTGCTGAACCAGCCAAATTTCAATCCATCTATGGCCAGATTTCTACAAGCTCACCTCTGCCATCTGCTAAATGTTCCACAGAATTACGGTTTGCTCACAACTTCACACCTGGTCATAATCAACAGTGCTTAAACTGATATTAGAGCATTGAGTTAGTGCCTCATCAAAGGTATGCAATGCCAGTTGTCTGGTTGGAACTGCAAGAAATACAGAAAGGGAAGGCGCGCACACCTAGTGCATTACCAAAGATAATTTATTAATAAAAATGTTTTATATAAAAGTGGGTACTCACAAAATGCAACTGACAAAAGGCCATAGAAACAATGCATGGACATGCACAGAACACAGGGTACAGCTAAAGCGTTTCGAGGGCGCACCCCCTTCCTCAGAGCTAGGTGTAATGCACTAGGTGTGCGCGCCTTCCATTTCTGTTTTTCTTGTAGTTCCTTTCGGATTACCCCATCTGAGGAAGGCAGCATCCACCCAGTTTTGGATACCATATATACCTTTCACACCACAATTGTATCTGACATCTATTACTCCACACCTTGGAAGACCTATTAGCGCTGGAAGTGACTGTGTTTTTTGTATCTCAGTTGTCTGGTTACTTCAAGGTCAAGTAGGTAACATGTTACATGCTCCTGTATTTAGGGTTTACCATGTAACATGTTACTATGAACCAGTACTCACACCCCCCACCCAGGACAGGGAGCAGGGGTTTAGCTCACCGCACCTACTTACTCAATTTAAAAACAGTGCAACTGTGCAGGGCTCCATGTCTTTTATTCACAGGAATCTGTAATTGAATAAGCTACAAATCTCAACTTCCGCTTCTAGTTCTCAGTGAACTGCAAGCACTCTCATAGTTCGTTGCCTCTTCCTACAGCTTTCAAACAGAAAGCCTATACAGAGGTATGGGCAGAAAGCTGTAGCCAGTGTCTGTTGGTGCAATGCTCTTCAAGCTCCTCATTCCAGATTTGTGCTTTGGTGCCATCCCTTGGCCGCTGCAGGTGACTCTGTGACACCTTCTGTTAGCATCTCCTCCTTAGCACATTTCCTTATTTTATTTGTTCTAACCTGGCTAAGAATATTGTGATAGCATTTATTTAGGCTTATGTAAAGATTGACATTTTTACTGATAATGGGGGGGGGAAAAATAGATGATAACTAAATTGGAAAAATACACCTCTCTTTCTCTGCTGCTTATAGATACAGGCCGATTATGACGTATCATAAATCTGGCCCCCTAGTATATTATTATGCATTGATCTGGTTCAGAAAAGGCAGTTGGTATCAAAATTTTGAACATGAATATAATTGAATTTTTTGAATATTTTTCTTCTTTAGAATCCCAGTATTCTGAATCTTTATTAATTTAATAAATTTATGAATTCAATAAATTTATTTTAGTAATACGTAAAATTTGTTTACAGTAAAATATATGCAATAAATACATTGCATCTTGATACAGGTGGTCCCTGGGTTACAAACAAGATATGGTCTGTAGGTTAGTTCTTAAGTTGAATCTGTTTCTAAGTCGGAACAGGTACATTTTTTAAGTGTAGCTACAGCCAAAAAAAACATTTTTAAGTTTTTTGGATAGCATGGGAGGGGTTAATACCCCTGTAACGTTTGTTTTGCTGTCTGTGCCCCTGTTCAAAAGATTTCACCTCACTTTCTGTCCCAATGACAATTGGATTTTGAAAATTGTGGGTTGTTGTGGAAACAAGCCTTGGTGATAATGCATCCATGGAGGTACCTTTTTCCCATGATAACTCTTACAGGAGTGAATTTCCCTTCCTAAGGGTAGATTTCCTCTCACTTGCTGTTGTCTCCCTCCGTTTGTAAGTAGGAGTTGTTTGTAAGTCGGATGTTTGTAACTAGGGGACCACCTGTATTGCATATCGGTGAAGAAAACAATGCAATACAATGGCTTCAGATCTGTCTTGTAGGAAGATTTCTGTTGTTATCTCAAACTAAGCACCATTAAGAGAGGGAGGTGGGGTGTCACACTAAAGAACCTATAGGGGAAGGTCATTCACCCTGAAACTGTTGCTTCAGTTGTGTATAATGTGGTACAATGTACTCCCAGCAAAACCTTCAGTCTTGCTAACATTCATTACTCAACTATAAACAGTGAAAAATATGTAAAAGTTGGTTATAAATATTGTGTAAACTATTCATAATGGATTAAGTATTACACTTCGGCTTAACGCTTCAGCGAATGCACAAAGCAAAAATCCACAACAGACTTCGGCAGAACACTAAACAGACTACAGATGACCTGATTCTCCATCAAACTTTTTCATCTCTCATCCAGGCTTCCTCTCAATCTCACTAGTCTGTACCATGCACTCCCTACTTTTCCTTCCCACAGTTGCACCCTCTCTCCTTAAATTTTCTCTCCTTCACCCATCTTCTCCACCTCACAGCTTATATATATCACCCTCACTCCTGTCTTCAGCTTATTATTGCACGTATCAGCTCCTGCTAATTCTGAACCCATATACCGATTAAAACCTGCAGGACACTGGGACATGTCCCCCCACATAAGTCACACTCAAAAATCACCTCTCTCATCCTTCTGCTTCTCCTAACTTCTGGAGATATTTCCCCAAATCCTGGACCGCCATCATTTACCTTTGTCCAACATACCCAGCACCCCCCATCCTCTGATAGCAGCCACAATCCACACAATCTCATTTCTATTCCTCTTCAGCCTAGACCCAGCCTCCCCTTCTCCTGTGCCTTTGGAATGCCCGCTCTGTTTGTAACAAACTCACCACTGTCCATGACCTATTTATCACAAACTCCCTGAACCTACTTGCAATTACTGAGACCTGGATTCACGAATCTGACCTTCCTTCCTTCTGCTGCTCTCTCCTATGGTGGCCTCCTGTGGACTCACTCTCCGAGGCCTAGTGGACAGAAAGGAGGTGGTGTTGGAATCCTCCTATCCCCTCAAAGCACTTTTTAGGTTCTTCATCCACCCTCCTCTCTGTCCGTCTCCTCATTTGAAGCTCACTGTATTCATCTATTTTCTCCAGTTTCAATGAGAATTGCTGTGATCTATCGGCCCCCTGGACCGGTATCAAGCTTCCTTGATGACTTCTCTGCCTGGCTACCCTACTTTCTCTCTTCTGAAATTCCAACAATCATTCTTGGTGACTTCAACATCCCTGTTAATTTTAACACTCCCGCTACTTCTAAGCTGCTGAGCCTAACCTCCTCTTTTGACTTAAAACAATGGACACACGCTTCTACTCTGTTGACAACTGCCTTGACCTCATATTCTCCTACCTATGCACTCCGCACGACCTCTCCAATATTCCTTTTCCTCTCTCTGATCACCACCTTATTAGTTTCACTCTCTCCTTGTCTGCCTCCTCCTGGCCTTCCAACTACCAAACAATTACCCTTAGAAACCTTTGCCACCTTAACCCTTCTCTTCTTTTTTTCTGCTACATATTGTCTCTACGACAAAATCTTTGTCCTGCCCCAATTTGGCCACTTCTGTCTACAACAGTTCACTGTCATCCACCCTGGATATCTTCGCCCCCCTCACTACATACAGAATCAGGCCCCAACCGCTACAACCCTGACAGACAGACAATACCAGAAGCCTCAAAAAATGTAGCCACGCTCTTAAGCTTCTGTGGCATAAGACTAAGTCATAGCAAGATTTCACCAATATGAATCTGCCCTCCAAAGATATCATTCCTGCCTCCACACTGCCAAACAGACCTACTTTATCACTCTCATTAACACCCTCTCACGCAGTCCCCATCAACTCTTTTCTACCTTTACCACTCTACTTCGTCCTCCATTACCTCCACCCACTAACTTACTCACTGCCCAGGAGATTGTTAATCACTTCAAAAAGAAGATTGAGACAATTTGTCTTGAGATCTCCGCTCTACAGATATCTCCCTCACTTTACACTGCTTGTCGTCCTGCACAATCAATACTTCCCTCTTTTAACTCAGCTACTATAGAGGAAGTCACTAAACTTTTTTTCTAATGCCCACCTAACCTCCTGCCCCCTGGACCCTGTTCCTTCTCAAATACTATGGTCACAATCTGACTCTATCCTACACTCTTTAACTCATATCTTCAACCTCTCACTCTCTACAGGCATCTTCCCCAACCTTCTAAAACATGCGTTAGTCACTCCCATACCAAAAAAGGCCTCACTAGACAGCACCATTCTTAACAACCTAAGACCCATCTCTTTACTTCCTTTTGCCTCCAAACTCCTTGAACGTTTAGTCTACAACCGATTGAGCGACCACCTCATTGAGAATAACCTTCTTGATCCCCTTCAGTCTGGATTTCGCCCACAGCACTCTACAGAAACTGCCCTCCTAAAACTTACAAACTACTTACTAACAGCCAAAACCAACAGTCATTATTCAGTACTCTTACTCTTGGACCTTTCCGCTGCCTTTGATACAGTTGACCACCCCCTCCTCCTCAAAAAACTCAATTTGCTTGGTCTCCATGGCTGCACTCTCGGTTGGTTCGAATCTTACCTATCTCATCGCACCTTCAGTGTCACTTACAACTCCACTTCCTCCTCTCCAACTCCTCTTACCGTTGGGGTCCCCCAAGGTTCTGTCCTTGGACCTATACTATTCTCGATCTACACGTCCTCCCTGGGTCAGCTGATAGCATCCCATGGCTTCCACTACCATTTATATGCTGATGACACCCAAATCTATCTCTCTGCCCCTCAGCTCACCCCATCAATCTCCTCACACATCACTGATTTACTAACAGACATATCAGCCTGGATATCAACCCACTTCCTCAAACTGAATCTATCTAAATCTGAGCTCTTAATATTTCCTCCTCCATGTGCCCCTTCCCCTGCCTTTTCTTTCAAGATCAATGGCACATCTATCAGTCCATCCCCACATGCCAGGGTGCTAGGGGTAACCTTAGACTCTGAACTGTCCTTTCAGGCCCACATCCAATCCCTGTCCAAATCATGCCGCCTTAGCCGCCGCAACATTTCCAGAATATGCCCCTTTTTGACTAATGACACCACCAAGCTTATAATTCACCCCCTGGTTATCTCTTGCCTCGACTACTGCAACTCCCTCCTCATTGGATTACCTTTACATAGACTATCCCCCCTTCAGTCCATAATGAATTCCGCTGCAAGACTCATCCACCTTGCCAACCATTCAGTGTCCTCCACCCCTCTCTGCCAATCCCTCCACTAGCTTCCACTCACCTAACGAAATAAAATTCAAAGTACTAACAATAATTTACAAAGCCAACCATAACTCTGGCCCCAGCTACATCACTAACCTAGTCCCAAAATACCAACCAAGCCGCTCTCTTTGGTCCTCCCAAGACCTCCTGCTCCCTAGAATTCTCCAGAGCTTCTCCCATCCTTTGGAACTCCCTACCCCAATCTGTCTGACTGTCCCCTTATCTATCCATCCATAATCTATCGGTGACCCCGCCCCTTATGACGTCACAATCCAGGGGCATGCTGGGACTGTGACATCATAAGGGGCAGGCTCACCAGATGACATCACCCAGTAACCACGCCCCATGCCTATATAAGTTGTTACGCACCATGCACACAGCATTACAGCGGGAGAGAGCATCGTGTCAACATCGGAAGAAGAGAAGAGGGAACAAGACGATGGAGAAGACTGGGCCAACACTAGCAAGAGAGTGGCAAAAGAGCAGAAGATAGCGGAGGAGCCCGGCAGAAGAACCAGAGAGCGGGAGAAGAACTGGAGAGCGGACACCGGGAGAAGAGGCCGGACTGCGGAAGAAGAGGCCGGAGAGAGCGGAGAAGTCAGAAGAGACCCCCGAAGTTGGAAGAAGATCCCCGGAGCTGCCTAATAAATTACTTTAAAAACCTGTCTAGTGTGTTTTTTTATTGACACTTTTTTTCCCCCGGTGAATGGGTAGGGGTACGATGTACCCCCATACTCATTCACATAGGGTGGGGGGCTGAGATCTGGGGGCCCCCTTATTAAAGGGGGCTCCTGGATTCCGATAAGCCCCCCGCCCGCAGACCCCGACAACCAACGGCCAGGGATGTCGGGAAGAGGCCCTTGTCCTCATCAACATGGGGACAAGGTGCTTTGGGGTGGGGGGCCGCAGGGCGCCCCGCTTCCCCAAAGCACCCACACCCCCATGTTGAGGGCATGCGACCTGGTATGGTTCAGGAGGGGGGTGCTCGCTCGTCCCCACCCCCTTTCCTGACCGGCCAGGCTGCATGCTCAGGTAATGGTCTGGTATGCATTTTTATCGGCATAGGGGGTTCCCCTTAAAATCCATACCAGACCTAAGGGACATTGTCGCCTCTCTTTCTCACGCTCGCTGCAATAGGAAAATGTGTTTTTCCTATTGCAGCGAGCGCGAGATGTACAGTACCCTGTCGCCGAGAACCAGCGCGATAGGATCACCCTGGAAGCATTCTCGCGGGCAGGTGGTGTAGCTGCCCTTGCGTCGCATTTGGTCCGTCGGACCAGCATACAGACGAACGGATTTCCCGATAGGAACTGGGTCCGGCGGGAAGATTTGAAGCATGTTTCATATCTAAAGTCCGTCTCATTTTCGACCGAAAAGGTCCGTCGGAAGTCTGATGAAGCCCACACACGGTCGGATTGTCCGACGGATTCGTTCCGGCGGACAAGTTCGGTCGAAAGGTCCGCCCGTGTGTACAGGGCATTACTAACACTGTTTTACTTCCTCCATCAGCTCATCCCCCTCAGCTATTACCTTTTGTATCAATTGACCCTCCCTTTTTAGATTGTAAGCTCTAATGAGCAGGGCCCTCTGATTCCTTGCACCAAATTGTAATGTAACTGTAATGTTTGCTCTTATTTTGTTAAGCGCTGAGCAAACTGTTGGTGCTATATAAAACCTGTTTAATAATAATGGAACGAAACTTATCATAAATAGAGCCGAACACCCCCAGTTCAATTCGCGGCGAACATGCGAACAGGCAAAAACTTTGTGCGAACACCGTTAAAGTCTATGGGACTTGAACATAAAAAATATAAAGTGCTAATTTTAAAGGCTAATATGCAAGTTATTGTCATAAAAAGTGTTTGGGGACCCGGGTCCTGCCCCAGGGGACATGTATCAATGCAAAAAAAAGTTTTAATAACGTCAGTTTTTTCGGGAGCAGTGATTTTAATAATGCTTAAAGTGAAACAATAAAAGTGAAATATTCCTTTAAATATCGTGCCTGGGGGGGATTGACTATAGTATGCCTGTAAAGTGGCGCAATTTTCCCGTGTTTAGAACAGTCCCTGCACAAAATGACATTTCTAAAGGAATAATAGTCTTTTAAAACAGCTTGCGACTGTAATGTAATGTTGCCCCCCCCCCCCCCCAGCCTATTACCAGGCCCTTCGGGTCTGGTATGGATATTAAGGGGAACCCCGCACCCAAATTTAAAAAAAAAAGGCGTGGGGCCCCCAGGCCCTATATACTCTGAACAGCAGCAGTATACAGGTGGTCCCCGGGTTACAAACAAGATGGAGACTGTAGGTTTGTTCTTAAGTTGAATCTGTTTGTAAAGTTTTCTGCAGGTACATTTTGTAAGTGTAGCTCCAGCCAAAAAAATCTATTTTTAAGCTTTTTGGATAACATAGGGGAGGGTTATCATCACCCCTGTAACATTTGTTTTGCTGTTTGTGCCCCTGTTCAGAAGATTTCACCTCACTTTCTGTCCCAATGACAATTGGATTTAGGAAATTTTGGCTTATTAGGGAACCAAGGATTGGTGATAAAGCATCAGTGGAGACACCTTTTTCCCATATTAACTCTTACAGGAGAGAATTTCCTTTCCATGGGGTAGATTTCCTCTCACATCCTGTTGTCTCCCTTCGTTTGTAAGTTGGATGTTTGAAAATAGGGGACCTAAACGTACTATACGGCCTGCCCTAAACACTCTGTGGAAAATTGGGCCTTAGGTGTTGGTGGTACCAGAACACTGTAAGCCCTCACAGTTACTCTTGGTGGGCGCTGGAACGGGCATTGCTGTGAAATATTAGATCAAAAATTGTAATTACATGCCCCTATTAAACAGGGGCATAAAAATTGGGCCTTAGGCGGTGGTGGTAGTGCCCTGAACTGAAAATATTCCTAGAAGCTATCATCATGAAGATTGAGGAGGAATAGGATAGTAACTTAGCATAATAGGATGGTCACTCAGCATATGCAGTCTTCAAGGGATCCCACATCCATAGATAAATCAATCAGTTACCTCAGCATCAGGTGCTTGGTAGCTGGTGATCCAAGACTGGTTCATTTTTATGAATGTGAGCCGATCGACAGAGTTTGTGGACAGGCGCACTCTGTGATCGGTTACAAAGCCTCCAACAGCACTGAATGTGCATTCTGAAAGAACGCTGGATGCAGGACAGGCCAATAGCTGAATTGCATATTGAGCAAGCTCTGGCCAGTGGTCCATCCTCAAGACCCAGTAACCCAGGGATGTTCTGGTGGAAAGGTCTCAAAGTCTTATCTTGCCCTTAGATATTCCTGCACCATGTAATTCAGACGCTGGCAATGGTTGCTGGAACTGATCAGACCTGGGCGCTGAGGACTGAATACTTGTCTGAAGGCATCGGTCAGCCGGCCACCTTCTCCACCGCTCTTTCTACGACTGAACGAAGCTTCAGCAACACATTGTCCAGCACCAGGAAATTGTAACCTCCCAGGCTCTGAAAACGCATTGCACAAACCTTTCTGCAAGGCCTCCCGAAGATTTTTCATCCTCTGCTCCCTCTGCAAAAGCTGGATAAGTTCTGCAACCTTACCCTTGTAACGTGGATCAAGAAGGGTTGCCAGCCAGTAATGATCCCTCTCCTTGATACCATGAATCCTAGGGTCCCTTCGCAGGCTTTGCGGGATCAGGGAGGCCATGCAGCGTAAGTTTGCAAAGGCAATCAATCCTTAGACCTCTGGGTCACTAAGGATCACATGATCCTTAACCACCTCCTCCCAGCCACATACAACTCCATGGGTTTCTGGGGACTGCAAACGATCCCTTGAAGACTGCTGCTGATGCTGAGTGTTATCCTCCACCTCCATGCTGACACAATCCTCCTCCTCCTCCTCCTCTTCTTCCTCTTGTGTGATCGGCGGGCCTGCAGGAATACTAGTATCTGGATAAAGGGGGCCTTGAGAGGTAAG
This sequence comes from Lithobates septentrionalis, assembly GCA_037952835.1. Classification (NCBI taxonomy): domain Eukaryota; kingdom Metazoa; phylum Chordata; class Amphibia; order Anura; family Ranidae; genus Lithobates; species Lithobates septentrionalis. Next base: position 9,345,778 of record JBBDGP010000264.1, on the reverse strand, counting down.
GATGTCCTCCTCTTCCTCCCACTGTTCTGCCTCAAGTGCCCTGTCCATTATTCCATGAAGCGTGTGCTCCAACAGGAAGACAAGAGAGACAGTATCACTGATGCATGCACTGTCACTGCTCACCATCCTCATGGCCTCCTCAAATGGTGACAGGACAGTGCATGCATCCTTAATCAGTAGCCACTGGCGTGGCCAAAAAAAGCCAAGCTCCCCTGACCCTGTCCTGGTGCCATACTCACACAGGTAATCATTGATGGCCCTCTGCTGCATGTGCAGCTGCTGCAGTATTGCCAACGTTGAGTTCCACCTGGTGGGCATGTCACAAATGAGGCAGTTTTTGGACAGGTTGCATTCTCTTTGAATGTCAGCCAGCCGAGCACTGGCATTATATGACCGGTGGAAATGACCACAGACTTTCCTGGCCTGCCTCAGGAAATCCTGTAAGCCAGGGTACCTGCTAAAGAACTGCTGCACGACCAAATTCAGGACGTGAGCCAAACAGGGAACAAGGGTCAAGTGTCCCTGTCGGAGGGCGGCAACCAGGTTGGTGCTATTGTCGCATACAACCATTCCTGGCTGAAGCTGGCGTGGCATCAACCACCTCTGAGCCTGCCCCTGCAGAGCTAACAAAATCTCTGCCCCAGTGTGGCTCCTGTCCCCTAAGCAGACCAACTCAAGCACCGCATGGCATCTTTTTGCCTGAGTGCTTGCATAGCCCCTTGAATGCCTACGGAGCACCGCTGGTTCAGAGGAGAAATCTGCAGAGGAAGAGGCCATAGAGGAAGAAGAAGAGGAGGGGGTGGAGGAGAGAGCTGTGGCAGAATCACCACTAGCATTTTGGAGGCATGGTGGCAGAACAAGCTCCAACAATACTAAACCCTGTCCTGCATCCTTCTCAGCTGCCAGCAGAGTTACCCAGTGTGCCGTGAAAGAAAGGTAACGTCCCTGACTATGAGTCAGCAGCAATATGCACCTTACTGCTGACCGCCCTGTCCAACGAGGCCAAGACATTGCCTTTCACATGCTGGTAGAGAGCCGGAATGGCCTTCCGTGAAAAGAAATGGCTTTGGGAACCTGCCACTGAGGTACCGCACATTCCACAAATTCACAAAAGGGGGCAGAGTCTACCAGCTGAAATGGTAGCAGTTGCAGTGCTAGTAATTTGGCCAAGCTAGCATTCAGACGCTGATCATGTGGATGGCTGGGACCGAATTTCTTTCTACGGTTTAGCAACTGTGGTAGGGAAATTTGCCTGCTAAAATCGGATGTTGGTGTACCGCTAGCAGATTGGCCGCAAATACTTGGGACACCTATTTCTATACCTTCATTCCTCTCAGGTCAGGTTTCTGAGAGGACTGGAGGTATAGTGGGGTTGGAGATCCCAGCTGATGAGGAGCAAGGAGAGGTCTGTCTTGTTCTTTGATGTGGGTCTCTTAAGTGCTGTTGCCAACGGACTGCATGGGAGGTCATCATATGTTTGGTCAAGCATGTGGTGCCCAAGCGGCTGCTGTTTTGGCCACGCTTGATACGCTTCAGACATATGTTGCAAACAGCAATCTGCTGCACATGTGTCAAAGAAGACCCACACCAAGGAACTTTTCAAAATATGTGGGGAGTCAGCAGCACCCTGCACCTGCTTAGCTCTGTGGTGTGATGCTATAGGGTGGCTGCCCTTAAGCTGCCCCCTGGAGGGCATCCTGCCTCGTTGGAGATGTGCCTCCTCCTCCTCCTCTCTTCTATCAGGCACCCAAGTAGAGTCCGTGACCTCATCATCCCCTCCCTCTTCGTCACTGGAGCAAACTTGGCAGTATGCTGCAGTTCGGGGAACATGACTGCCAGTTTCTTGACCTTCTTGGGCACCCCCTCTCTCTAGGCTCACGTTAATCCCTTCCTCAACCTGGGTACCATCATCGGAGCCTTCAAATGCACATCCCCCTGCAGCATGTACCCGACACTGTGGTCGAATAGTTCGGGGGACTCCTCCGTGCATGATGGTGGGGCTAGGGAAGGAGTGACTGTTGACATGGAGCCGATGGAATACGCTGCTTTGGCAGCTGCATTGGCAGGCAAACTACTCTGTGCCTGGGTGACAGAGGATGAGGAGGGCTTTGTTATCCATTCCACCAACTCTTCTGCATGTTGTGGCTCAATAACACGGCCAGCTGCAGAAAAAAGGACAAGCGTGCCCCACGGCCATGTGCTGAGGATGCACCGCGTCCACGACCAGCACTGTCGACTGTAGACACAGAGCCTGCTTGCCCTCTTGCAGTGGCCTGTGAGCCTCTGCCTCTCCTTGGTGGCCTTCTGGACATGCTGTAAATTTTGTTTAGCAAAACCACACTACACTGTATTGTGTACTGTGTACACCACCAGAAAAGTAGTAGCAACTGCACTAGGAGTGCACGGTACTGTGTACACCAACAGAAGTGTAATAACAACTATGGGTGCACTGTATGTATTGTATGTCAGAAGCCGGAGTTAGTCTTGGAACACTGTAACTGGAACACAGGAATACTGGAACACAGGAATACTGGAACCTTAGGCAAAACAGGAGTCAATGAACTGGCAAAGCCCTCAGAGTGAGGCAGTGTTTATACCCAACTGATTAGGTAACCTGCCTCAGCAGATCCAGGAGTGACAGGGACTGATTGCAAGGAAAGATCCAGAGAAAAACCCTCAGTACTTCCTACAGAACTAGGCTTGGCTGGAAAGCAGGCAAAATTAAGAACTGAGGAGTGGCTCAGAGGCAGAGCAACAGGAGCATTAAACAGGTAGTCATGAGTTCAATACCTCCTTGAGCCACTTGGGGCATGACCACTCCTGGCCGTCTGCAGGGCACGATAGGGACCGTGACAGTTCCCTCCCCTTAGGAATGCCCTCAGAGCATGGAACAGCCTTATATCCTTTGGGCTGTCTTTGTTTTAGAAGTTCCAGCTGGGGAGACTTTCGTTGCTCGCAAGGCTCTTTCAAAAATCTTCAGGTCCTGTTTACGGACTATGGTGCCATTCGAGGCATATGTACAGTCAGGAGGTAGCAGGAACACAAGCACAGGAACTTCAATCAGGGACACAGGCACAGGAACTTCAAGCAGGGACACAAGGACAGGAACTTCTAGCTGGAACATGGGCACAGGGACATCAGACCGGGCAGCAGGTACTGGAACATCAGACTGGGTATCAGGCACTGGGACGTCAGACTGAGGCACAGGAACTTCAAGCTGGATAGCAGGCAAAGATTCGGGGGTGGCAGGAAGGATCCTAGTAGTACCCACTTGCTGAAACTTTGGCCGAGGTGGAAGAGTTGGGCAGAGAGAGATAAAGGTGACCTCTTATTCCACAATAGAAACAGAGCCCACAGCTTCTCCTCCATTCTCTTTCACCTTGAGACAACTTGGACCGAATGGCCCCAATCTCCATGGGTTCCACATCTTCCAGGGTAGGTGTGTGTATATCCTCAGGAGCGTCAAGACTTTGTGGGGATAGAGCTTCATAGCTTGGCACATGCTGGGAAGGCTTGAAGTAATAACTGTACAGGGTATTCCTGTCCCTGGGTACCCGTAGGCCACGTGAACTGAGAGCAGACTTGGGAATACTGGTTTTCTTAGAAACAAGAATGTGAGAGTCCAGAGCAAACACAAATGCTTCCCAGCTGTCCAAGACTGGACTCCTATTCTGTAAAAGCTGAAGGGCCCATGTTTTGATTTGCCCAGTGAGCAGGTTGATGGAAGCGCGAACCTTTATATAGTCAGAGGCATAGGTCCTAGGCTTAACAGCAAACAACAGCTCGCAATCCATCTTAAAGTTCAAGAATGATGCACGGCTACCGTCAAACCTCTCTGACATCACCACAAATGGCTCAGGACATGCTGGTTCTGGGGCTGGGTGTACTGTGCCTTTAAATAACTGAACTACTTGCTGCAGCTCCGAAACGGTCTGGCCCAGGCTGGAGACTTGCAGAGCAAGGGAGGTGAGCATCTTGTACAACTCTGCGAACTCCATGATGGTCAGTTCATTATGTAAGGGCTTACCTAGGTTGTAGTCCATGGCGTAGAGATGTATGCTCACCCTTGCAAATAGACACACGGTAACACGGTAACAAAGAGATAAGCTACCTGGTCTGTGAATCTGTGCACTGTGGCTTGACAGGAATTTGCCAAAGGATAGTCGAAGTAAAGTCGTAGCCAGGGATTCCAGAAGTCAGAATAAACAGTAAGCAGAGCCAGGGTCAGAAGCTGGAGTCAGTCTTGGAACGCTGTAGCCTTGAGCCACTTGGGGCGTGACCACGCCTGGCCATCTGCAGGGCACGGTAGGGACCGTGACACAACTGCACTAGGGGTGGCACGGTACTGTGTACACCAACAGAAGTGTAATAACAACTATGGGTGCACTGTATGTATTGTGTACTGTGTACACCACCAGAAAAGTAGTAGCAAGTGCACTAGTGGTGCACAGTACTGTGTACACCAACAGAAGTGTAATAACAACTATGGGTTCACTGTATGTATTGTGTACACCACCAGAAAAGTAGTAGCAACTGCACTAGGGGTGCACGTTACTGTGTACACCAACAGAAAAGTAGTAACAAGTGCACTAGTGGTGCACGGTACTGTGTACACCAACAGAAGTGTAATAACAACTATGGGTTCACTGTATGTATTGTGTACACCGCCAGGAAAGTAGTAGCAACTGCACTAGGGGTGCACGGCACTGTGTACACTAAAAGAAGTGTAATAACAACTATAGGTGTACTGTATTGTGTACACCACCAAAAAAGTAGTAGCAACTGCACTAGGGGTGCACAGTACAGTGTACTCTAACAGGAGTGTAATAACAACTATGGGTGTACTGTATTGTGTACACCACCAGAAAAGTAGTAGCAACTGCACTAGGGGTGAACGGTATTGTGTACACCACCAGAAGTCTAATAGCAACTATGGGTGCACTGTAGGTATTGTATACTGTGTACACCACCAGAAAAGTAGTAGCAACTGGACTATGGGTGCACGGTACTGTGTACACCAACAGGAGTGTAATAACAACTATGGGTGTACTGTATTGTGTACACCACCATAAAAGTAGTAGCAACTGCACTAGGGGTGCACGGTACTGTGTACACCAACAGAAGTGTAATAACAACTATGGGTTTACTGTATTGTGTACCCTACCAGAAAAGTAGTAGCAACTGCACTATGGGTGCACGGTACTGTGTACACCAACAGAAGTGTAATAACAACTATGGGTGTACTGTGTTCACCACCAGAAATGTAGTAGCAACTGCACTATGGGTGCACAGTACTGTGTACTCTGTACACCTCCTAAAGTATATTAGAAAAACTACACCAGGAACGGCCTGCAGTCAGATATAGCTAAACTGGATACAGTGGATATATATATATATATATATATATATATATATATATATATATATATATATATATATATATATATATACACTACCGTTCAAAAGTTTGGGGTCACATTGAAATGTCCTTATTTTTGAAGGAAAAGCACTGTACTTTTAAATGAAGCTAACTTTAAACTAGTCCTAACTTTAAACAAATATACTCTATACATTGCTAATGTGGTAAATGACTATTCTAACTGCAAATGTCTAGTTTTTGGTGCAATATCTACATAGGTGTATAGAGGCCCATTTCCAGCAACTATCACTCCAGTGTTCTAATGGTACAATGTGTTTGCTCATTGGCTCAGAAGGCTAATTGATGATTAGCAAACCCTTGTGCAATCATGTTCACACATCTAAAAACAGTCTAGCTCC